>CAJHNH020001650.1:114924-153257 GCA_905116865.2 Candidula unifasciata | reverse complement strand
GACCTCCCATTCTGCAGCCACAATACAAACAGGACGCCTAATTATTAACTTTAGTTATGTTTTGTTTTCGTGAGGAGAAATGCCATCCCACCACATATATAAACATAAATAGTTAGTAGTTCACACATGCTCTAATCATTTCTAACTATGATTGTATTTATAAAGACAAAGACACTAGCTAATAATGGCAAATTTTGTCATATATGAGATATCCAAAAAGGTGATGAAATCATAGATAAGATGCAATATCAACTTCAGGTTACAGATTTATTGGTCATTAGAAAAAAAAATATGCTCTATATTTATATATATATATATATATATATATATATATATATATATATCTATATATATATATATATATATATATATATAAACTCGTAAATTTAGCCATGACAAATTCAACTAAAAGTCTATATCTTAAAACTGGAGCTAATAAAAATTTGTTAATGCCATTTTCGTTTGCAGCACACCAAATTAATTAAAGTGTGCGATTCAAAGTTGTGTTTCAGATTTCTACATTTGTATTTTTAAATTTTGAAGTTTGAAGTTTGAACAACAGATCAGCATTTTGACATACGTGTAGTAGCCCATATTTCTTCATTTATCTTCTAACTCAAGTCTGATTACAAAGAAGTTCAGCACAGTGCACAGGCCCTGTGGCACCGGCGAGGGTCTAAAACTTTTTAACTCTAATTTTTGTTTTTTTTACTACATGCACAACAAAGCACACAGGCGTCCCATCTCACTACCCTGAGACCAGCGGGGAGGGGGGGGGGGCTACTAGAAGTCCAAATCCACGTCAAAAATGCCCAACTCTTACAGGGGATTAAACCCGGAACTTGCCCGGCTCTCTAGCTTAGTTGGCTAAACTGGATTGCGCGGTGACCGGGTGACGAACTCCTTGTGGTCCGGGTTCACCCCCGGGGGGAGGCAGAAAAGCCTCATTAATCCCAGATTTACGGTATTTACAATGGAATCAAGGCCGAACGGTTGCGATATCCATAATACCGAGCCTAAGGGTTAACAACTCATGGCTTCTGGATACTAAAACAAACAAACAACCCAGAACTTCTAGCACTAGAGGCGAACACCATGCCTAGAGACTGCATAGCCCACTAATATCTCTCTCTCTCTCTCTCTCTCTCTCTCTCTCTATATATATATATATATATATATATATATATATATATATATATATATATATATATATTTAAGTACACACTGCAGACGTTAAGTCTGAAAAAAAGGGAATGTACCTCTTCCTACACCTTCATGCGTATGGTGGACACAGAGCTAAGCTGATGTTTTACATGCCAATCAGCATTGATCTGTATTTATCACTTACGTCCTTTTTAGGATGAAATTTATTGTTTTTTGAAGCCCCACCTTGGCTTTTGCCAGAGGCTGCAATATAAACAGGCCATAAATATAACAAATTGTCTGAACGCGGTTTATGAGACCTTTCCACGGCTGATCCTCATCCACATGGTGGCACTTTGTGTCATCGGGTGTTAATCGCTTTTGTAATGCCCTGGTGGGGTAAAATGTCAGTCAGTCAGTCGACCAATCAGCACTTACTGTGTGATATGGTCAACATAACGTCGGACGCCTTGACATTTTATCAGAAATTAAACTAAAACACAGTGTCAGTATAACGGGTTATTAGAAGTTCAAACGCAATCACTTTCAAAATTGCCCGAAGCACTTTTTGGAAGCCCTTTGCGCCCAACTGGGTGAGAGAGGGTGAGGGTTGGGGGGGGGGGGGCTGGGCAGGGGAGGGGTAGATGGGGAAAAAGTGAGATACAATTTGAAGAACATGTTCTACACTATGGGGAGAAAACCTAATTAATATTTTGCTGTGCATGTATTTCTTGTTATCGTTTATTTTATGAAAGCGCATAATATAGAATTAAAATTAAAATGCAAGCAAAACTCAAGGCATAAATTTTTATACAACTTTTGTTACTTTGCAGATGTGTTTGTAATGCATAGTAATGCTTTCATATTTCTTGTATTACTTTTCTATTCACTTACCTAAAAATACATTTACAAAAGGCATTCGCAAAGTCAATTCATATCATTTAGCATATCTTGTCATTCCTATGTGGTGTGCAATTTTGTTGTTATTTGAAGCCCTACATTGACTCTTGCCAGTGGCCGCAATACAGCTTGGCTGTGAAAATAGCCTAACGGCTGAACGCGGTTTCTGGGACCTCTCCACGGGTGATCCTTATTCACGTGGTGGCACTTTGTGTCATCGGGTGTTCTGGTGTGGTAAAACAAAAAAGACAGAATAAATGCATATAGGGATTCGTCGTGGTGTAGAGCCTAGGCCCTTGCCTGCAGATTGGAATGTTGTAGGTTCAGGTCATGACTAAGCCGGACTTGTTATCAAACCTGACCTGAGTTCATAGGTCGACTCAGCCTTAAGCGGGTCTAGAGAGGTAAATGTGGGCGGCATAATGCTTACAGGGAACACTGGCTGTAAACTCTTGCGGAAAATTCTGGTAGTTCATCGACTTCTTTTGCATATTTGCAGTTTTACGGTCTGTTAATTTTTGTAAACTGGCTTTTGCTTTGCTTCGCGAACACTGGCTGAAAACTCTTGCGGAAACTTCTGGTTGTTCATCCACTTCCTATGCATATTTGTTATAAAAAAAATATATATATATATATACGTAAGCATATAACCATCCATCTATTCAAACATATATACATTTTTCACTTTCAAGAGCATCGTCATCGCACACCGGACATGTCCATAAGTGCTCTGTCTCTCCCTGATTATGACTGCAAGTGGTTTTGGCTAACAACTCCCAATCTGTCGGGGATAATGTAATGACCGGTGGTTCTCGTAGGGTGTATCTATCTCGCTGCTCCAATTGGTACACTACGATATACAGTTTATTCGGTACATACTCTTTTTTGCTAAAACACTGAAAGCCTCACATTGTTCAGTTCCAATCCATCAAGCTCTAGGGCAAAAATGAATGTGGTTTTGCGAAACGTTCCATGCTGTATCAGATGGAGCCACATTTTCCCTATATACCTTTCTTTCATCTTCTTTAGCATGCTATTGCGTTGCTGAATTCCTAAGTTTTACGCCATTCTAGGATCTTTGTCACAGCCAAGACCTCCGTCGTCGTGCTGTTGGTGGTAAAAGCATGCTCCCTGTGTGGTTTCAGCGCCCTTACGACAACAAGAATATACCAACTGCTTACCCAAAAGCATGTTGGGAAAGTCAAATAATTCGGAGCTTTCTTCGAAGTCAGAGTGCATCTGCCTGAGAGGCAAGTTACCAACATTCTGCATACAAATCAGTCAGATTCGTAAAACAGATGCGCACGCAACACTTAGGTTCTGAAATAGGACTGCAGTCCAGAAGTGGACGATTAACCAGAACTTTCTGAAAGAGTTTGCAGCTTTTGAAGGCCAAGAAAAAAAGAAAAGAAAAAAAATGTGCGACAATAAATTGCAATTCGGAAATGTGTAAACACCTTAACAATTTGGGAAGACAGGGGGGGGGGGGGGGGGGGTTTAACATGTGAATTATACGACACAAAAAAGGTAGATACCATTCATGCAAGGGGGAATGCATTTAGCCTCGGACAGTTGTTACAAAGTAAGACTGTGGGTAAAGGCGTGTATCAGGGTGGCTACCTAGTCCTGACAGCTAGTTTTAGATTACAGAAAACTCTCCTAAAATGTATACATCTGAAATAGTGAAAGTTGTGCTCAGTAGAAAACCTGTGATTGATTGGGGAACAAGACTGTTGGAATTCACTGAGGAGAACAAAATTCACCTCTTCTTTCATCTTTTGTCAATATCTGCTTATGCAGCTAGGCGTCGCAGTTAATCACACTATCGGCAGCCGAGCCAGGGCGCGCTCAGTCGATTGATATCACCTGATGTTATGCAGTCTCAAGGAGTTAGTGATTCCATCAGTCTATCTTTTGCTCCTCCATCTTCCCCTGCCTCTTGATGTCTCGATTCTCAGAGTATACGCTCGTGCTGCTGGCATCGTTGGTTTTATTATCATTAGATTGCCAAACCATTTAATTCTTTGTTTCTCAATAAATTTGATGATATGTATTGTTCCGACAGTTCTTGTGATCACGTCGTTTCTCACTCGATCTCTTCTGGTTTTATTCACAGTCATTCTCAAACATATCATCTCACAGGTGGTTAGTTTTCTTTCGTGTTATTTTGTTAATGTCTAAGTGTGACATCGGTAAGCTAAAGTCGGTTTATATAATGTATTTATAATATTTATGTTTATCCCTATTTGGATAACAGGGTGTTTAAAAATTGGAGCAAGTTGGTACGGGATACACCCCACAGCTCGCTACCAGCCAGGCATGATGTCTACCGCCCGAGCCAATCCCTCCTACCCGTTCGAGGCCATCCCGGCAAACTTTACTAGTCCTTCTCAGGACTAGTAATATTCCACTCCCAATCACGGCCAACATCGAGATACACGCAAGGAAATACTATAGACGCAGTTCGTCACAATTGGAAACAACTATTGGATACTCCAAACAAATAAACGCAGTCCCAAAATAACCGCCGCTCACCATTGGAGCTGGTTAGGGTGACATGAACTTTTGTTTTTTTTCAAACAAACCGCAACCCTACGGGATACTTTTTACTTCCTGGATTCCCCTTTCTGTCTCTCTGTCTATTTTACCATTGTGTGTAAAGATGCTTCTGAAGTACTTGCTTGTGTCAGCCTTTAATCATTTATCTTTATGTGTATGGTTTGTTGCTCTATACTTATAAATAAATGTTAATTATAAATAATTCACTCCGTTTTATATACTAACGGGGAAAGTGTAGAAAGGGCATTTATATAGTTGAAGAGATTTTCGGAGACTGGAGGTCTCTGAGAGCAGTCGGTAGAGTAGATCCAACGTGCTTGAAAGGCTGTTTAAAGAAAGCGAATCCCACCACTAATTTCATAACCGCTGGACAGGCAATGACAATGGTGACATTTAATCCATCTTCGTTTGTGAATTACTGAGTAGATACAGATGTAGATTGGTGTGTTGTGAGCTGAAAGACCACTGAATGATGCAAGTAATGAACAGTGTGGCTCAAGCAAACTGTTTTCTTTTCACCAGCCGATTGGTTGTTGATATTAGCCCTCGTATATATATATGTGCACACACACAAACAAACACAATACATGCCATTGTGCAATTTGTCGCTAACATCGCTTGGTTAGGATGTGTATGCGTTTGAATTCCCAACGATGCCACTCACTTGAAAAACTAATCTAAAGTTTGGTTTACGTTGATGCCCTAACATGTCCTAGATAAACGAGAAAAAAGGCACAAGGGGTTCAGAGAAAACAAAATACTTTTACTTAGTGCCCACAGGAGTAGGAAAAGAGTAGTCAGCTATAAAGGCTATAGAAATTACAGAAAATCAAGATATGCATTTCCCCCTTATGAAGTGAATTTCATTGGCTCTTATCATGCAGCTTGATCCGACACATTGTCAGGTACTTCAACACATCACGTTTGAACAGGAAAAATATTGAGAAACACAGACCAACTATTAATGGTTCAATGTATTCCCCAACTATGACCCTCTTGATCAAACACTGCATCAGATGTTTACAGTCTAGAGGCTAGATATGTTCACAAACATATACTTGCTCTCATCAAAAAGCAGGATTCTCACGGTCAGTACATCTTCCGCTTGCACTTCTTTACTCCCAAATCAGCTGTACAAACTGAACAGCGCAGTTTATATGCTCGCCTCCATTCCCTGCCATAATAGACTGATTAATTAGCCAGGTTTCCTCAGGCTTGTTGCTTGATTACATTCACTCGCTCTTTCCAGGAAACATTAGCTCAGGCGCTCCAACTGCCACAACCAGATCCAAAACAAGACTAAACTATATAATTCTCCAACAGCTTAAATAGGCTCTTATTTTTACTCGTGAACTTCCCAAACTGTTTTCAAGCATTTAACATGTCTTCGCTTGGCATGCTTTAGCCACAATGCACAAGGTTCACGTATGGCTCTATTTAGCACTCGATTTGTTCATTTTTTTTTTGTCAGTACAACCAATTTAGAATAATTTATGATAATGAGATGATCTACTAACGTAGGTAGAAGGGAAACCTTACATTCTCCCATATCCCCTACACACACTCACACCCTCACACCCTAAAAAAATAATAATACAAGTCTGACCTTTTTTATATAAATTCGTATCACCAGTGATATATTTATGCCTTTTCTCAATATCTGGAAGGTTATTTGACTAGAATTTCCACTGCAAATTTCATTTTCGACATGTCCTTTGCTCAAATGACCTTTCAGTTGCTGCTTCTATCACTGAGCGGACATAGCAGCCAGTCTATACTGTCCTAAGTCAGGCTTTCCTGTGATGGAGACTAGCGTAATGAGATCCTCACCCAAAGCTTTCCTAATTTAGTGCGAAAGACCAACATTTAGCTCTAAAGGCATTCTCTCCCAGTCGTATAGTCTATGTTACAAAGAACATCATCCCAGGCACACCTGATTAAGTTCGGTGGGGAAATTTTGGTTCCGAAACCGATGTGTTAGCCTGTAAAGTCCTACCCATGGAATTCCACACGATGGCAAGCTTAATAGGTATGAATATTCCTCTACCTATATTCAACCTAGTCATCTCATTGTCAAATGCAATTTTTCCCTATTTGAAGCTCCACCTTGGCTCTTGCCAGGGGATGCAATATAGCCCGGCCATAAATATGACCTAATGACTGAACGGGGTTTCCGGGACTTCTCCACGGGCGATTCTCATCCATATAGTGGCACTTTGTGTCATCGTGTGTTTATCGCTTGAGTAATGTCCTGGTGGGGTAAAAGTACTACTACTATTACTTTATCTATGCAGGCTTTACCAGTTGTTCAGTAGGAATGGGCTTGTCACTTGAATATACAGTCATGTAAATGTTTCTCACGCGTAAAATTTTTCACTGTCCCCCCCCCCCTTTTTATTATTTGTTTTACAGACTTCGTATTTAAACAACATTGTCCTGTAGGTTTATTTCTGTTTTATACTAAATATAATCAAAATTAGAGCTTGGGGAAAGTCTGAAAATGAAAACAGAATTATCGAGTGAAATAAAAAATTGCTCATTGTGGTCATATTAAAAGATATAGCTGGCTTTTAAAACGCGTACTGGAGAGAATGATCAAGGTCAAGAGAGTAAGAGGTAAACAACGATAGATAGACGACCAGCAGTGTGAGTGTAAGCCAGGACAAGGGACAGAGCGTGCTGGAGATCCACTGCTGTCAACCTCCATTGATTCACTGATTTATCAGTGTTGAGCAGCTATAAGGAGTAACAAGCACGCACACACGCATACACACACTACAAATTGAATCTCTATTATTCTCAGTAATTTGTTAACCAAATAGAATAGATAAATTATTGATTTTCAATTAGATATTATGACATTCCTTCGTAATGCCGGGATGACAGGGTTCATCCCAGCTACGGACCATGCGCCTTCGTTGGTTTTGACAGTGGTATCAATAAAGCCGACCGTCCAGGAAGCAATGGCAAACTACTGGTCGTAAATTTGCCTAGAAAAACCACACAACAGCCAGGGGTTGTTGGGGTTGTTTCTGCAACGTGCTGTAAAGGATACTCAACAAACCTATTCTGACATTCAATGAAAATAAAAAATTTAAAACATGAAAACCGTAAAATATAATGTTCCTGAAAAAACTATCGGAGACTCATGATTCGTTCTTCCAGAAAAGCTTGCAAAACTTATTCCTATACTTACTGCTCATGTGGTGGTAAATAAATATATTTGCTGAGGAATTTATGCTTTCCAGGGTATAGCCTATACCGCAGATTACTAACAGTAAATTTACATATTTTCCATTGATGAAGAGAGCAGGTTCAAAAATTACAGCAAGCATCATGACAGTTGTGGGACTGAAACACACAATATACATAGAGGAAATTATAACAACCATCTTGGCCACCTTGTGACTTCGACTGGATATTCTGTCTGATTGCAGAGCCGTGACATTAGCTGTTCTCCATTCCGATTTCATTTTCAGCAAGACTGAAAGAAGAACAGTGCAGATAACAATAATTACAAATGCACCAAAAGGGATCACAAAGTTGTTGATTAAAAAAGAACTCTTCTCTACCTCAGCTTTGCTGGCTGCTCCGATAATACCAAAGAGAGTTCCGTTTCTGTGTGGAGAAAAGACTTTACCCAGTCTGTTAACAACGTAAATGGGCGCAGCGCTTCCAAGGCAAATTATAAAAATGCAGGAGATGATCAGCGTAGTTCTCTTTGAAGTAACGATGCTCTTTATCTGAAAACACGAACGTAAAAAAAAAAAAAAAGATAAATTACACTTAGTATATTTTTCAATGGAGAGACGCCGTGGTGTAGCGGATCGGAAGGTCGTGGTTCCGGTCTCGACAGAGCAGGACATTTTATCAAATGACCATGCTCTGAGGTCGATCAAGCGTTCTGCGGGTTCCAGTTGGAGTCCTGGAAAGTTAAGGCGGTCGAAATGATGCTGACCACATAACCAACCAGTGAAAACTGGTCTATAGATTTAGCCCCATAAGGGTCCTTACTTTCGTTTTTAAACTAGTCAACATACCTTTGGCATTCCCTAATTCGGTGTTTGTAGTTTGCCAACACAGTTCATAATTTTGGATACCTGGTTTGATTTTAGCCGTGTGCGATTAGGCAGCAGACTGCTGTGCTTTGAATCTTTTAAAACTACAAGCATTCCACAGATTGCTTTGTTCTTTTTTAATCCAACTCTAAAGGATAGGCACCGGAACTTTTTTGTTTTTGTTTTTCAAATATGTATTTCCCTTATCCTGTTTGCACAATCGAGTGGTGGTGTACGAGCAAAGCACACATTTACAGTAGAAGCAGTTATCATGTAGCCTGATCCGACACACTGAAAGATGCGACTGGACACTACAAAAAAGAAATATATATACAAGTGCACAGGACGGTAGTAGGTTTTTCTTTCAGTCATTCACTCCTTCTTTCCGTCAGCTTTAATCTCTCCGGGGTAATGCCTGACCATTTGACCACTTCAAGACTAAAATCTATCAGTGAGGGTGGCAAGGAAAATCATAGTTACAGTATTCTACCGCCAAAGAAGTTATTCCAGAATAACTTGAATCAATGCCACGAATTTTGTGCAACATTCAATGCTATACAGGTAAAGATGCATGCTGACTCTGAGGCATGTTGATATTATTTGTCTAAAGTAGAGATAACATATATTAGGGTTGACGTAGAAGACAAGGTGGAATCACAATGCAGTGACAACATAGTTATATGTAACAACTGGCCCAAAACGTTACTGATTGAAATCGATAGAAAGGCATGAATGTTCACAACATCAGTAACTAATGTAATGACGATATTGGTGATAATCATTTCTATCGAATGAAATGTTTGTAATGTTCCCCTCAAATCAGCTTGCACCTCTAGCCTGCACAATTGTAAAGAAATATCTACACATGTGTAGATGTATACTAGCCACCTGTGTTTCAATATCGAAAAAGGTTACACAACTGGTAACAATGAGTACAACACATATATAGTCGGTCTGTCTGTCTGTCTGTCTGTCTGTCTGTCTGTCTGTCTGTCTGTCTGTCTGTCTGTCTGTCTGTCCACACACTGTCTGTCACACACACACTGTCTGTCTGTCTGTCTGTCTGTCTGTCTGTCTGTCTATCTGTCTATCTGTCTGTCTGTATGTCTGTCTGTCTATCCTGTATATCTGTCTTGTCTGTCTGTCTGTCTGTATGTCTGTCTGTGTCTGTCTGTCTGTCTGGTCTGTCTGTCTGTCTGTCTCTGTCTGTCCTGTCTGAAGTCCTGTCTGTCTGTCTGTCTGTCTGTGTCTGTCTCATAATTATCTTTAACCTTTAAAGGTTCTGTCCATGCTATGCTCAATACATATTTATATATGCCGAATACTGAGTTAGCCATCAGAATGAATTCATAATTATGTTTAACCTTTAAAGGTTCTGCTATGCTCAAACATCTTTCCAATGTAATCATGGCTGTGATACAACTGCTGACTCGGGTAAAGGCAAAATGTGGCGTTCCGGATATCAAGTAGATAATGTCATAATTGTCAAAAGGAAAATCGCTTCCACTAGCGGCACAGGTGACAAAGATGCATGTCAAGGCCATTGACACGAGACTACCGAGGTCAGACACTGCCAGACCTGATAATAAAGAAAAATATATTGAAATATTAGTCAACGCGTATGTGTAAATGTATACACACGCACACACACACACACACATATATATATATATATATATATATATATATATATATATATATATATATATAATATTTAAATATAGAGATAACATATATTATATACACACACATAAGGTCCGACAATTAAGCAATGAGACTCTAATTCCATAGAAATTAAAATAATCAACAGTTGCAGATATAACCTGTATTTTATTCAAAGTAAGCCCCTTATGGGTTGATACAGTGAGTAGCACAATCTAACAAACACCGGAACGACCACTGTAGTTCTTCTGTTGCTATGACCCTTAAAGTCGATGTTACGGCCCTTTGGATGTCAACAATATCGTCAAAAAAGCGTCCTGGTAGCATTAATTTTGGAAATAGAAAATAATCACAGGGAGACCATCTCTGTGGCATAGTGTGGATGGTTGAGAACAGACACTTGTTTTGAGGCCAAAAATTCCTGTTGTGATGATGTCTCATGGGTACTCAACCCGCTGATGTTTTTGGTCATCAGACTACGAATGCGGTACAAGCCTGCGAGCAGCCTTTTTCTTGCCAAAATCTTGCACTAAAATTTTACTAAGGGTCTCTCTATTAACACCAGATTCTTCTGCCATCATCCTGACAGTAAACCAAGGATCTTTTTCTATCCTTTCTGTGACTTGTGCAATGAGTTCATCATTACAAACAGAAATTGCGCGTCCAGGTCTAGTTGCAATAGTAATAATTTCTACCGGATTTTTGAATCGTGAATACCACCTGAAAATCTGTGTACCAGATAAACAATTATCACCACAAACTTGTCGCATCAATTCAACTGTCTCAATGGCGCTTTTTCTGAGTTTTAAACATAATTTAATGTTAGCTTTTTGCTACATCCTGATTTCGTAACAATGCACATCTAACTATGTCCATAAAATGGCGGCTTGTTTGTTATCTGCTTATTAGGCGGCTATGCAAAGTTGCCAGATCATAGATGAAGGTTGCCTCTTTGGATTCCATGCTTTGCTTCATAGATGGCACTTTTGTCTTGGCCGTAATAAAATCAGTCTCACAAATCGTGTTCACGAACCCTAAGCCACAATCATACATGGACAAGGAATCACAATATCCATTGTTGTCCATATAGCAATAGATCACTGCTGCCCCCCCCCCCCTTTTTTTTTCTCCCTCGACGTTTAAAAAGAGTAAATTGATTAAGATGGTGATGATGAATTAAGGAATACATTGCATAGTTACCATACACAAGAAGGCAATAAGTAAATATTTTCAAGATTAACATTTCTTGATACATACGTACGATAATGTATACATAAATACATACCCATGAGGCTCACGTTGATAGAGTCGTTGAATCCTTCCTTCACAAAACATGCAATATTAATGCTGTTTGTAACGATACCAAGGACGTTGATTAGTTGACACAGTGCAGAGTATATCACAAAGGAGAATATTTGCGCGACTTCATTGTCGATGCCAACAAAATTGTCCGAAGAATCAAGAGTATTCGAGTTGTTTACTATCGCATGCATTTCAGCATTTGATTGCATAATTTTGTAATTAAAATATAAGTATTATTTTTCGGTAGCTGCATGCAACTGTCCACTTTGGTAGTTAAAACTAGTTACATATTCATTGTGTGGGTTGTCCTCACATCTCTTCAGAATATAAACACCTTATTTTAAAATGCTACAAAATATGAGGTTGAACTAATCAACTCCCTATTTCGCCATCGTTTCTTTCCGTGCAAATTCCAGAAAACAAGTCATATGTGTGACAGGTATTAATTTTTATAACGCGATTTCCATGCGAACGCCTCCTTTGAAGACGAGAGATTTATGACGACCTACCGTCTTGGCAGGCAAGTGCAATAACTCTATCGTGTCTAGGCAGCTCCAAACTCTTAATTGCTTAGTTAAAACAGTACACAAACCTGACTGTTTTTGTTGTAGCAGAAAGTTGCTTAATTACGCTGTTATTTCAGAATCCTTGGTTTCGTCCATATTGCAATATTGGTTTATTGTTTTAATTTTTTTTTTTTCAGAATCCTTAGTTTCGTCCATATTGCAATATTGGTTTATTTTTTAAACTTCTTTGGACCAAAACAATATCTACTTGTGGCTTAATCTTCCTGATATAAGATAGTACCGACACACTGGTCAAACAGATATGTGATTACTTTTTGTATTACTTCAGTTAAGTGAATTTTCTTTAGTCGTTTTCCTGTTTGTGTTATTTTATATTCATGTATTGTGCTGATGAAGTCTCTCTAGTCGAAACGTTCACTTGTCAGCGTTTGTGATAAGGTGAAGCCGAATTATTCTACTTTTCGTTTGGTTTGATGTCAATTAGAGAAAGTAAAGTAAAGGACCCTTTCCACGCCTTTAGGCGTATAGGGCCTATAGGGCTAGACCTATATTTTTATAGACCAACGGCACAAGATGGGTGATGTGGTCAGCATCACGCCGGCCGCCTCTACTTCCCGGGATTGCACCCGGTACCCACTCAAGGCTGGGTCGACCTGGGAATTAGAGAAAGGCACTGTAGAATTTCGGCTCCACCGAACTCACATACTTATTGTACAACATGGGTATAAAATAATGGGACACAAATAGTGGCTGCACACTGATTATGGCAATTATTAACAGTTAATAATAAATATTTGTCTCTGTTCATCTATTTTATGTGTTTACTACATTTAGTAGAATTAGTTATACTATCTCGACTTTTGTTAGAATAATTTGTTAGTTCGACGTTAGTCTCCCCCAACCCCGCCCCTTTACACACTAGCTCACTTCTGATTGGTAGTTCCTGAACTCCGTGCCCTTCGCACACGGTTACGGGGGTTTTTCGCAATGCGGATGATATCGCTTGTTGTATATTTCAGAACGCCAGTGCTTTCAACATCTTTGAAAACATGGAGAAACTGGGTCTAACACAGCTTCCCTAGATACTGCTGCAACCTATGTCACAGGCACTCTCTTTCTCTGAATAAGAACGTAAATGCAAGACATCGCAGAAACAAAACAAAAGAGCGGGATACATCCTAAACCTTCAGGGAAGTCGACCAGCCCTCCCAAAAAAAAACTTGTGAATGAAAAATGAAAAGTGACCTACTCTATTTAGGGAAACTAACGTCGAACTAACCGAATAGTTATATTATGTCGTTTATAAATGTTAGAACATAACCATACATCGGCTAATCAGCGTTGAGACCAGTATAAACTGAAATAAAACTTTTGATAATTAAGATATTGTGAATATTCAAAATACTATATTCAGCAATTTATTGTGTGCATATTGGTCTGTTTACTGACCTACTTCCAATAAGTCTGTATGCATTCACACACACACACACACACACACACACACACACATATATATATATATATATACATACACACATACATACATACACACTCACACACACATACGTGCGCACACTTTAATTTAGGAAATGGAATAGGAAACACTACCATTAGCTGTAATCACAACACATGACATGCGGTAGTTAGACATTCTGTAATATGTATAACTGAAGAGACTTGCATTTTGTGTTTACGGTTTGAAAAATAGTGACACTTGATATCTTGATCATATATCTTAATGAAATCGTGTAATAATCTGATCTTAGTTTCAGCTTCGTGGCAACAACAAAAAATGCCACCCCACAGTTACCCCGCTCCTGTTCCAAACAAAAACATACATTATGTCCACGACTGTCCCATAATCATACTGTGCTTATATTTACCAAGATCGATCGTAGGACAGGGCAGCTGTTACTTTATTCACAATGTAATTATATGCGAGAGCAAGGTGAATACAGAAATAATGATATGTTAGAGTGTGTATAATTAATTGACTGATGTTCATTTCTGTAAGGCTGTTCTTAATGAAGTGATGGCATTAAGAACAGCCTTACAGAAATGAACATCAGTCTTAATAGTGCTCTTGACAGAGCTCATCAACCTACATTACATCTCCCCCCGACACTTCGATGAGATACAAGGTGGAAGAGAAAAAAGAAGAAGAAGAAGAGAAGAAGAAGAAGAAGAAGAAGAAGAAGAAAGAAGAAGAAGAAGAAGAAGAAGAAGAAGAAGAAGAAGAAGAAGAAGAAAGAAGAAGAAGAAGAAAGAAGAAGAAGAAGAAAGAAGAAAGAAGAAGAAGAAGAAGGAAGAAGAAGAAGAAGAAAGAAGAAGAAGAAAGAAGAGAAGAAGAAGAAGAAGAAGAAGAAGAAGAAGAAGAAGAAGAAGAAGAAGAAAGAAAGAAGAAGAAGAAGAGAAGAAGAAGAAGAAGAAGAAGAAGAAGAAGAAGAAGAAGAAGAAGAAGAAGAAGAAGAAGAAGAAGAAAGAAGAAGAAGAAGAAGAAGAAGAAGAAGAAGAAGAAGAAGAAGAAGAAGAAGAAGAAGAAGAAGAAGAAGAAGAAGAAGAAGAAGAAGAAGAAGAAGAAGAAGAAGAAGAAGAAGAAGAAGAAGAAGAAGAAGAAGAAGAAGAAGAAGAAGAAAGAAGAAGAAGAAGAATGAAGAAGTGTATAATTAAGAGCGAAAAAAGGAGACATGGAGGTAGGTAGTTTACTTAAAAAATACCCTTTGAGTATGGGGTGAGCTGCTTGCGATAGCAATGAATTGGTGTGTACTTAGTCCCTGAGAAGAACACAGAACACTGTGTCAACAGTAAAAAAAAAATGTTTATTGAACACTAACTAAGCCATGTCTTTAAAAAGAAATAAACAAGATTAAATTATTGTTGTAAATTAAAAGGGAAAGGATTTTATCTATCTAGGGAGCATCTTTTTAAAAGACGAAAGAATGAATAAAACAATCCAACAAAGATGCAATAACGTAAATAAAGTTTTAGGCCAAATGGTACCCATTTTGAAATGCAAGCATGTGAATATGACCACAAAAGGAACTCTGTTTACAGCAATATTTTAACCAACGCTCTGCTCTTGAGTGTCAAAAATGGACAAAGTGCAGAGTATATCACAAAGGAGAATATTTGCGCGACTTCATTGCCGATGCCAACAAAATTGTCTGAAGAATCATGAGTTTTCGAGCTGTTTTCTATCGCGTGCATTTCAGATGTTTATAGACTAGGGGCTAGATATGTTCACAAACATATACTGGCTCTCATTAAAAAAGCAGGATTTTCACGGTCAGTACATCTTCCGCTTGCACTTCGCTACTCCCAAATCAGCTGTACAAACTGAACATAGCAGTTGATATGCTCGCCTCCATTCCCTGTCACCATAGACTGATTAGCCAGATTTCCTCAGGCTTGTTGCTTGATTACATTCACTCGCTCTTTCCAGGAAACATTAGCTCAGGCGCTCCAACTGCCACTAGACCAGATCCAAAACAAGACTAAACTATATAATTATCCAACAGATTAAATAGGCTCTTATTTTACTCGTGAACTTCCTGTTTTCAAGCCTTTAACATGTCTTCGCTTGGCATGCTTTGGTCACAATGCACAAGGTTCACGTTTGGCTCTATTTAACACTTCATTTGTTCATATTTTTTTTCCTTAGTACCACCATTTCAGAAAAATTTATGATAATGAGATAATCTACTAACGTAGGTAGAAGGGAAACCTTACATTCTCCCAAACCCCCTCCTCCCCCCCCACACACACACGCACACGCCCACTACGTATCCAAAAAAAAAAAAAAAAAAAACTCAAGTCTTACCTTTTTTATAAAAATGTGTATTACCAGTGATATATTCATGCATTTTCTCAATATCTGGTAGGTTATTTGACTAGAATTTTCAATGCAAAGGTTCATTTTCGACATGTTCTTTGCTCAACTATTTCAGTTGCTGCTTCTATCACTGAGTGGACATAGCAGCCAATCTATACTATCCTAAGTCTGGCTTTCCTGTGACGAAGACTAGCTTCATGAGATCCTCGCCCAAGGCTTTCCTAATTTAGTGCAAAAGACCAATATTTAGCTCTAAAGGCATTCTCACCCAGTCTTAAAATCTGTTACAAAGAACATAATTCCTGGCACACCTGGAATTAGGTTCATGGATGAGGCACGGGATAATTTTGGGTTAGCATGCAAAGTACTACCCACGCTATTCACACTGATGGAAACCCCCACAATGGCAGGCCAAATTGGGTATGAATATTCCTCCAGCTATGTAGGCTTTCCCAGGTCGACCTAGCCTTGAGTGGATACCGGTTGCAGTCCCGGAAAGTAAAGAGGGCCAGCGTGATGTTGACCACATCACCCATCTTGTTCCGATTACTATACAAACATATAGGTCTAGCCCTATATGCCCTATACCCTAAAGGCGTGGAAAAGGTTCCTTTACGTTTATTTTTTTTTTTAATTAGGCTTTACCAGTTGGTTAGTAGTCGTGGGTTTGTCTCTTGTATATAAAGTCATGTAAGTGTGTCTCACGGGTAACAAATTAATTGTGCTCCCCCCCCCCCCCCAATAATAATTGTTTGACACATTTCATGTTTAAACAACATTGTCCTGTAGGTTTATTTCTGTTTTATACTAAGTCTAATCAAAATATGAGCTTGGGGAAAGTCTGAGAATGAAAACAGAATTACTGAGTGAAATAAACAGTTGCACATTTTGGTTACATTAAAAGACATAGCTGGCTTTTAAAACCCGTACTAGCGAGAACGATCAAGGTCAAGAGAGTAAGAGGCAAACAACGATAGATAGACGACCAACAGTCAAGACAATGCACAGAGCGTGTTGGAAATCCATTGTAGCCAACATCCATTGCAGAGATGATACTTAACTGATTGACTCTTAACTGATTGACTCTTAACTGATTGACTCTTAACTGATTGACTCTTAACTGATTGACTCTTAACTGATTGACTCTTAACTGATTGACTCTTAACTGATTGACTCTTAACTGATTGACTCTTAACTGATTGACTTATTTATCAGTGTGAGCCGCTATAAGGGGTAACAAGTACAGAAACACACGAATAGATAAAGCATTGGTTTTCAATTAGATATTCTGACAATAAATTTAAAAAAAAATAGCATTTGTAAAATATTATGTTTATGAAACAACTATCGCAGACTCATGATTCACTCTTCTAGAATAGCTTGCAAAACGCATTCCTATACTTACTGCTCATGTGGTGGTAAATAAATATATTTGCTGAGGAATTGATGCTTTCTAGTGTATAGCCTATACCGGTGGCAACTAACAATATATTTATGTATTTTCCATTGATGAAGAGAGCAGGTTCAAAAATTACAGCAAGCATCATGACAGTTGTGGGACTGAAACACACAATATACATAGAGGAAATTATTACAACCATCTTGGCCACCTTGTCACTTCGACTGGATATTCTGTCTGATTGCAGAGCCGTGACACTAGCTGTTCTCCATTCCGATTTCATTTTCAGCAAGACTGAAAGAAGAACAGTGCAGATAACAATAATTACAAATGCACCAAAAGGGATCACAAAGTTGTTGATTAAAAAAGAACTCTTCTCTACCTCAGCTTTGCTGGCTGCTCCGATAATACCAAAGAGAGTTCCGTTTCTGTGTGGAGAAAAGACTTTACCCAGTCTGTTGACACCGTAAATGGGCGCAGCGCTTCCAAGGCAAATTACTTTTTTTTTTTTTTTGGCAGCACGCAGGTCATTAACGGTAAGTAATTTCGTAAATATCTTCCTTATTAGCAAGATTACCGCAATGTGTTGTTTATTTTTGAATTCTGCGTTAACTTCTGTTTAGGTGTTGGAAATTTCACAATGATTCGCAATACTGCAGATGTTTAAAAAAATTTTTAGTGGCATCACTGTTTTCGCTTCAAATCCAATAACGGTAAGTAATTTCGTAAATATCTTCTTAATTAGCCAGATTACCGCAATGTGTGGTGCATTTTTGAATTCTGCGTTAATTTTTATATAAGTGTGGCAAGTGTCACAAAGATTGGCAATACCGCAGATGTTTAAAAAAAAATTTAGTGGCATCACTGTTTTTGTTTTAAATCCAATATGTTTGCACTTGGAGACCGTTTTTGCCGCTTTATAATTAACTTAAAATAATAATTAAATTAGCTAACGTTATTTTAATCATTTTTTTGTTGAAATTCCACAACCATTGTAGCATTTATTCATGCATCTGTCATTATTTTGAGCCCTTCGCATTCTCTGTTGAAGATATTTTTGCCTGATCACCCCTAAATCCCAGTAATTAATTTAGGCCATCATTGTTAAGACGATTCTTTGGTAATTAACTTAGGATGCTTAGTAAATTGACAATGTTATGTGAGTTACTTTTTTAAACATCCACAAACATTGTACCATTTTTTCATGTGTTTGCTATTATTTAGAGCTTACATAATTTTATGTTGGAGATATTTTTACCTGCCCATATCTTGATCACGAATTTCACAAATTCTGGCACACACAAAAATCACACACTGGTCTGGTTAGATTCCCTTCCAAATAATCAGCTGAAGCAAATTTGTTGATTTTGTATTGAAACAGGCAATTAGGGTTAGACAGCTAACATGTGATAGAGAGCAAGCCAATGAGAGGGTGGCTTTACATTAAAATTATAAAGCTTGCAGAGATGCTTATGAGAAGGAGCTGAAGGCTGCAGTAGCTCAGATAGGGCTAGTTCCTGCACTGCTACAGTTGAAAATCTTTAATGATTTAGATAGTAAGTCCAAAATTCATTTAGACAGGTTTTTAACTGATAATTCATGTTTATCAAATGTAATACTGCGACATGTTTGGCATCAAGATGGTCAGGACTGTGTTTACTTAGAGATGGTGAGGTATGTGGGAACCACACAAACAACAGATAAATGTAAGAAAGTTATTGATTTTTGGTACTGGAGAGAACATGATGAGCCATCAAGTGACTTTTTTTTAGTATTAATGTTAAACAGTTTTTAGTCAACTTCGCACTGGGTATGTTTTAATCATTTTTGTAAAATTGTATGTACTTGTGGTCAGTGTTTCCATCGTCCATTAGTATGTCTTACATGAATAAGAAGGTTATTGTTATTATTGGTTTTGATTTAAAATAAAAGAGCTGTTGAGCTCACACTGTCTCACGGGCTGGTATTATATGGAAAAGGCATTTCAAAAGTGAGCTTAGTTGCTTTACTGACAGGTTTAACAAATACTGAAGGTACACCTAATTTCGATATATGGTTTCATTTGTTTTGTGCTGCAACCCATCACATGGTTTTGAGTGTTTATCAATGTATCAGTTAGCTAACTTATTGTATAGTATATTGGTAACTGTATTTTATATTCATTTTTAGTGTGTGACTTTTTCCTGACTGTTATTCTCTGGGTCGCTGCCTCTTTTCATTTTTTACCTGTCACTGTCTTTTGACTTGTTGCTATCTCCACTGTATCTCCTCTCCTGTGGTATTACTCCCTGGCTCTGCTGTCTCATGCATTCAATTTGCTCAGATCCCATACAATTTTAAGCTGTCTCTGTGTGATTTTCTATTCGCTAAGATCAGTCCTCTGTGTGTCGACTGGTCATGATGCATACCAGTGGATATGTTATGCTCTTGGATACTGGGCAAACATCGATACTGCAATAATTTTTTTTTAATTTTTTTATTACACAATAGCTGTTGTTTTACACAGAAGCTGTGGCGAGTGTATAATCACATCAAAATCTCACGTTATATCAATCATCCATGCTGTCTCTGTTATTAGTATATGCCTAGGCTGTTGTCTTATGTACTCCTACACAACAAGAGAGAAGCAGTGATATGTATATGAAAACAACACTGTATAACAATGATCCTTGTTGTACTCTTCCACTTGCCAGATTGATGTTTCCATAGTGGCTTTATAGATATAGCAGCAGCGTGTGTGAAGCTGTGGCGAATATATAATCACATCAAAATCCCACGGTATATTATTCACCCATGCTGTCTCTGTCTGTTTACATTTTATATGTATCTGTCTCAATCTCCCTTTTTTTCAGATGTAAGAACATTAGTGCTATTTATTGTTACCCCTCATGTATGCACGTTATCATTCATTTCTCACTGTGGCATCATGACTAGTTGATACTTTTAGGTGCTTCGTGTTGTAAAGACATTCACATTCATACGCTTTCTATGTCAGATTTGTTCAAAAACATATCGCCAAACTGTCTTTTTTTTTTTTCTTCTGGATTCTATGCCATAATGGGGCATTAGTCCTCAATCAACGCACGCTGTCATTATAGTCATTGCTATTAAATGTGCTCTTAGTGTCTTTCCTATCTTTTTAACTTCACTTTCTAGCTCCCTTCTGCATGTGTTTTTATGGTCTTTGTATATTGTTATGCCCCTGTTGGTTCCAGTACACAACTCGTCGGCAGACAACTATAAATGTATGAGGTTTTTGCTGAAAGAAAGTCAATTGATGGCCATTTTCATATGTTAATTAGGTCACGTCGACTGACCGTGGTATATTTTTATGATCTTTGTGTTCACCTTGTCAGGACGCACAATTTGATATGCATGTCGCCAGGCTCGCTGGCGGATAACCATACAGGTATAATGTTTTGCTTGAAAATAGTAAGCTGGCGGCCATTTTCATATGTTAATTAGGTCACGTCGACTGACTTTGGTATATTTTAATGATCTTTGTGTTCACCTTGTCAGGACGCATAATTTGATATGCATGTCGCCAGGCTCACTGGCGGATAACCATACATATATAATGTTTTGCTTGAAAATAGTGAGCTGGTGGCTATTTCCATATGTTAATTAGGTGCATAAGGTATTATATGTTTTTAAAACATGCATATACAGTTAGGTCTAACTGTCCCGCCTCCAACAATATATGGTTGCTAAGGGATTCGTTCAGAAACCAAAAAAAGTTATGGTCGTAAAATCAAACATTGAGTCATTTCATCTCACTGGGTCGCAGCCGGGAAGCCATGTTTTTATCTATTACCACTACAATTTTTCTGTCGTAGTGTCCGTCACTAAAATGATAATATCTCCGCTTAGAATAGACTTACAGGCTTAAATGAGGTACCATTGGATTTGAAAATTTAATCTTTATCTAGCCGTTTTGTAAGTAAAAAACTAAACTATAAAACTTCACTAGCATCCCTACTTTATTATTAAACAGATATCGCCGTGGTGTAGCGGATCGGAAGGTCGAGGATTTGGGTCTCGACGGAGCCGGGCATTTTATAAACTGGCCATGCTCTCAGGTCGATCAAGGCTTCAGTGGGTACCAGTTGGAGTCCTGGAAAGTAAAGGCGGTCGGCATGATGCTGATCACATTACCCAACCAGTGACGATTGGTCTATAAAATATAGGTTTAACCGTGCATACCCAATACGCCTGAAGGCGCGGACACGGGTCCTCACTTCTATTATTAAACCAGTAGACATGTCTTTGGGATTATCCAGTTCGGTGTTTGGGTTCAGCTTACTCTAATGGATAGGGTACTGAACTGTTTTTCAAATATATATTTCTCTTAGCCTGTTCGCATCTTCGAGTGGTGGAGTACAGGCTAAAGTCACATTTACAGCAGACGCAGTTTTACGATTGGACACCACCAGTAGAAATATATACAAGTGCACAGGACGGTGGTAGGTTTTCCTGTCAGTCCTTCTGTCCCTCCTTCAGTCCGCTTTCTCCTCTCTGCGATTCTTTCTGATGATTTGACCACTCAGAGATTAAAATATATCAGTGAGGATGGCAAGTCGACAGGAAAAATCATAGCTACACTATTCAGCCGCCGAAGAAGTTATCACAGAGGCACCCGACACAATGCCGCGAGTTTCACAAAACTCGAGCAATCCTATACAGGTAAAGATGTCTGCTGCTTCCTACTTCTTCTTCTTCTTCTTCCTCTTCTTCTTCACTTCCTCTTTTACCGCTGTGGGTGTCGAGGGAGATATAAGGTTCTGTCTCTAGCTCTTCTGGCCGCCTCAACCATAGGCACTTCGTGCTGTTGAAAGGTTTCTCTGATGTTATCCTTCCATATTTTTCTTGGTCTACCTCGTGCTCTACGTCCTTCTTCTCTCTCCATGTATGCTTTGTATGGTATGGTGTCACAAGGCATTCTCTCTAAGTGGGCAAACCATTTCACCTGCTGTCTTTGTATGTAATTTAAAATTGGTTCTGTGCCGACTTTTTCTCTTATGATTTCATTCCTGATCTGATCTCTTATGGTCACCCCTACAGCCCTTCTCAGACATCTCATCTCCATGGTTACTAATGTTCTTTTATGGTTTGTTGTGAGTGACCATGTCTGCACTGGTAGCACAGAGTTTGAATAAATATGCTTTGAATAAGATGTCTCTTTGTGCTGATTGGAATTGTCTTATGCTGTAAGAGGGGTGCTAGCTGTCCCAATACTTGGTTTGCTTTACTCCATCTAATGTTAATTTCTTTATAGATGGATATTATTTGTCTAAAGTAGAGATAACATGTACTAGGGTTGACGTAGATGATAAGGTGGAACCAGAATGCAATGACAACATGGTTATATGTTTCAACTGGTCCAAAACGTTACTGACTAAAAATTTTCACAACATCAGTCATAAATGTAATGACGATGTTGGTGGTAATCATACCTGTCGAATGAATTGTTTGTAACGCTCCCCTCAAATCGGATTGCACCACTAGGCTGCACAATTTTATAGAAATATCTACACATGTGTAGCTGTATACTAGCCACTTGGGTGTCAATGTCGAAAAAGGTTACACAATTATTATCAATGAAGAAATACAACACAAATATAGATTAATGTAACATAACTGTCTTAGTCATTTTATGGCTAATACGGACGTAACATTTACAAATGTTAGGGGAGGGGGTACCTATATCTTAGATGGAAGCTGTCGTGGTCTAGCGGCTAGACGTTCGCATGCGGATCGGAAGGTCGTGGGTTCGGTTTTCTTTTTGTGTTTTTTTTTTAAATGTCCTCGGCTTTCAGGACGACCCAGCCCTAAGTGGGTACCAGGTACAGTCATGAGAAGTAAAAGCAGCCGGAGTGATGTGGACCACATAAACCACCAAGTGACGTTTGGCCTATAAAATATATGTCTAGCCCTATATACCCAACACGCATGAAGGCGTGAAGAAGGATGCTTTACTTTACCGTATTATAAATAACAAAGACAGGCTTGCGTCCTCAAACGTCAGCAATGTTTTATAGATCTTAACTCGCTTGCAGAACCTGGTCTTGATCAGGAATACCCGAATTACCGTACAGTTGTAGGCGGTAATTCCTGTTTTCTGTTACCGCCTAATGCTGGGCTATTGAATGTTGACCGGTGTGCATCACGAGTGCCAACAAATGGCTAATTGAAAAGGATACTAGCCTCATTCTAGAAATGATGTTATTGTCATTTTGTTGGAGGATTTAATCCTCAAGCTTAAGTTAGCATCATCACATCTGTTATATTATGTTATCACAGTCAACGGCTTTGCCCATAAATCATCCCCATGCGTGCTCAAACATCCGTTTAAGCGGCCACAGCAAGGTACCTCTACTGACTGTTCCCATGAGGGGTTTAATTATAACATGTCCTGTCTTTACATCGAAGACGGCATAGACGTGCTTAACCAAGGTTAACATCTCGGTCACACAGTCGTGTTAATGTCAGCAATTCAAAATTATCATCCAGTCTACTCCCTACAGCGTTGACGATATGCGCTCTGTTTATGCTTCTTCTCGTTGCAGTGTTGCAATACTTTCCAGCTGGTCATCTCTTTCATCAACACTTGTTTTGGGGTGCCCAGGTGTGTTGATCCTAATTATGAAGGTCAACTGCGACTTCCAAACACCTTCTACCCATTCGAAGCACAGTCTAATGGTGCGATTTTCTTAAGCCTGTTTATGCTCATGGAGTCTGAATCAATGAATGTGTGTGTAAATAATACATGCGTATGAATATTCGTGATACAATCATTTAATCAGTACAAAAGTTGCAAGTGTTGCGTGGATATTTCGTGTATCCTGATTATCTGCAACGTTTTGCGCGTAATATGGGTCACTAGAGACATTCCAAGGCCAGGAAGTTCAAGGTTGGACAATGTTAAGCCTGATGTATTCCCACAGTTCTTTTAAGAACCCATAGAAAATTTGCCGAAAAGATAGCAGACACATAAGGGCACCATCAAAATACGGACATGTTTTTCTAAAAAACTAGTTTTACGCCGTCTGAGGGAAGCATACATGCTTCAATTCGGCCTGTCTGAGGTCCTTCACCTCAGCCACGACACATCCAGAAAAATACTTCAGTGGCCCAATGAGGTTTGAGGTTTGCACAACGGATTAACCTCATGGCACATGGGTGGTAACCCATTAGTGCTCCGTTATTCTTCTAAAGTCTGAATCCTAAAAAGCACAGCACAGTGTACAGGCTATGTAACACTGGCGAGGATCCTGAGATACTTTGGGTAGATTTTGAACTTCAAATTTTGCCCGCGCAGCGCCGTTAGCTCTCACTTTTCGATTTCCAACTGCCAAAGGATTTTTTACGTGCGCAACAATGCACACGGGCTTCCGATCTCACTACACAGAGACAGGGGGAATTACTAGAAGTCCAAGTCCACGTAAAAAAATCTTAGCCCTTACCAGGGATTGAACCCGGAACCTCTAGCACTGAAGGGGGATACCATGCCTCGAGACCACTCAGCCTGCCTAGTGCATGGCTAAATGAGCACGACAGATGGCTTCAAAGACAGTGGGTGAGAAAACACATTTGTTGGTCTCCCAAACTGTTAAATACTGGAGTTAGTATTACAAGGAATGCTTCGGGAGCACTTGGGGACAATGACTAAAGATACGGCAGCGGTGAAGAAAATGATGAAGTAGTGGATTCGATATTAAATATATGGTTTTATTTTGATCCCTTTTCCACTACAGACAGGGTTTTGTGTCAGCACACGAGCTGATACATGATGCAGGATATCGCAGATTATGGAGAGGCATGATCGCCCACGCTAGTCGTCAAGGCACCTGATGATGATGACAGGGCTTTGGTGGAGTCCAAGATGAGACAAAGGACGGGAGAATTCACTATCAGGGGGTGGTGGTGGGGGGGGGGGGGGGCTACGCAACTAAATATAGTGTGTCGATGTGTGTGGATGTGAGTATGTGTGTGTGTTACGCACACATATATATATGTAATAGAACTGTACCAAATAGGTGAGTATCACTATTCGGCCGAATAGGAATAACGTGACGACCTATTCGGCTAAATACGAATACGAATAGTGTATAATATATATTAAAAACAAAACACACACACAGACACACTAATAATAACAAATGTACGCTGAACTGTTACTTCACAAAATGAGTACAGAATAGTAAATATTTAAAAACATGTTATGTTTAGCATCCTTCAGTCAGTCTGTAGTATCTAAAAACTAGAAATGAAAGTATTCTAAGTATTTATTATAACAAGTAATTTGCAGTAGCTACAGCAGCCGCCGTGTATGCAGAAGCGAGGGTAACGTAACCACTATTCGTATTCGGCCCGACCACAAGTATTCAGCCAAAAATGGAATACTTATTAGGTCCACTATTCGACCCCAAAGCGAAAACGAAGCGAATGTTCGTTACAGTTGTAATATACATATATATGCTAACTAGTATACTGAATAGCAAAGAAAAGGAATTCCTAATTGTGTTTTACCTTTAAAGGTGCCGCTATGCTCAGACACCTTTCCAGTGCAATCATGGCTGTGATACAACTGCTGACTCGGGTAAATGCAAAATGTGGTGTTCCGGATACCAAGTAGACGATGTCATAAGTTTCAAAAGGAAAATCGCTTCCACTAGCGGCACATGTGACAAAGATGCATGTCAAGGCCATTGACATGAGACTACCCAGGTCAGAAACTGCCAGACCTGATAATGAAGAAAAATATGTTTTCAGATTAGTCATTGCGAATATATATATATATACACACATATATATATACATTTTTTTCCTGTCAATAATGACCTCAACTCCTTGGTCTATAATAAGTATCAGGTAAAGTCCTGGAAAGTAAAGGCCACTGTAGGTTCCAGGAGTTCAGCTGCCGCATAGGGAAAAAAAACGTATGCAACGAAATGTCAAGAAACCTCAAATGTTCGGCTAGTCTGGAAATTGAATAATATATTTTCTCTAGGCCATTAAACTCTTGTTTCGCTACTGATTCCCTTGCTTGTTTCCAAAGGGCATTGACCACATCTGCCTTTTCATGTATCAATTCATCACCCAGTGGTGCAGATCCAGCCAGTCTATCTGCCTTTATGTAACCCACTACGAAAGCATGCCCTGAAGAAAAAATCCAAAGTATGCTCACTACGCGTGACCATTCCAGTAAAGTTTGTCACTCTGCTCGAAGCATTCCTCTCTTCACCTTTCTCAGCATGCCTTCAAAACTGATTGCAGAGGTAGCAACAATTTCGATGGTAAATAACGCTACATTAGAGACAACTTCAAACGATGAAACATGGGTGCCCAAACCGGTATTTTTGAAAGGCATCTTAAGCCAATGAAAGAAATGAATCTATAATTGCAAAGAAGAACTGCTTGTTGTTTCTGCATATGTCAACTGTTTTCTTTTAAGAGGCAATGTATCTGTTATTGTGTGCTTAGAAATGAAAGAGATATCGATTCTCTAACCTAAAGCCTCTTGGGCGATAATAGCATCTAGGTGTAACTCGACAGGAACCAATGCCCTCCAAAAATTTTACATCTCACTACAAATTAAACAAGGATTTTCAAAACCAAAACAATGTCGAAATTGTGTCTGCGAAAATCAAAATTAATAGTGCAGTCTTTCGCAACTTCTTATCTATCTAAAGCAAAATTCCCCGCTTGTATAGCCACCAAAGTGATAGTATCTCTTTAGATAAGGAACCAGACGTGTGTCTGAATGTTGTCATTGACTGAACCTGATATAAGATAATTGTGGAAACACATTCAGCCATGTGTGTGTAATTGAGCGATTATTCGTAATTGAATGGACTTTATTGCTTTTGTCGCCAACAGTGCTATTGTAGCAGACAGTAACCACGTCATGTAGCAGACAGTAACCACGTCATGTAGCAGACAGTAACCACGTCATGTAGCAGACAGTAACCACGTCATGTAGCAGACAGTAACCACGTCATGTAGCAGACAGTAACCACGTCATGTAGCAGACAGTAACCACGTTTTGTAGCAGACAGTAACCACGTCATGTAGCAGACAATAACCACGTCATGTAGCAGACAGTAAAAATGTCATGTAGCAGACAGTAACCACGTTTTGTAGCAGACGGTAACCACGTCATGTAGTAGACGGTAACCACGTCATGAAGCAGACAGTAACCACGTCATGTAGCAGAGAGTAAAAACGTCATGTAGCAGACAGTAAAAATGTCATGTAGCAGACGGTAACCACGTCATGTAGCAGACGGTAACCACGTCATGTAGCAGACAGTAACCACGTCATGTAGCAGACAGTAACCACGTCATGTAGCATGCAGTAACCACGTCATGTAGCAGGCAGTAACCACGTCATGTAGCAGACAGTAAAAATGTCATGTAGCAGACAGTAAATACGTCATGTAGCAGACAGTAAAAATGTCATGTAGCAGACGGTAACCACGTCATGTAGCAGACAGTAACCACGTCATGTAGCAGACAGTAACCACGTCATGTAGCAGACAGTAACCACGTCATGTAGCAGACAGTAACCACGTCATGTAGCAGACAGTAACCACGTCATGTAGCAGACAGTAACCACGTCATGTAGCAGACAGTAACAGTCAAGCAGACAGTAACCACGTCATGTAGCAGACAGTAACCACGTCATGTAGCAGACAGTAAAAACAGTCATGTCATGTAGCAGACAGTAGCAGACAGTAAAAACGTCATGTAGCAGACAGTAACCACGTCATGTAGCAGACAGTAAACCAGACAGTCCACGTCATGTAGCAGACAGTAAAAATGTCATGTAGCAGACCACGTCATGTAGCAGACAGTAAAATGTCATGTAGCAGTACAGACAAAAACGTCATGTAGCAGACAGTAAAAACGTCATGTAGCAGACAGTAACCACGTCATGTAGCAGACAGTAGTCATGTAGCAGACAGTAAAACGTCATGTAGCAGACAGTAACCACGTCATGTAGCAGACAGTAAAAACGTCATGTACGTCATGTAGCAGACAGTAAAAACGTCATGTAGCAGACAGTAAAAATATCATGTAAAAATGTCATGTAGACAGTAAAAACGTCATGTAGTAGACAGACAGTAGCAGACAGTAACCACGTCATGTAGCAGACAGTAAAAACGTCATGTCATGTAGCATGTAGCAGACAGTAAAAATGTCATGTAGCAGACAGTAAAAATGTCATGTAGCAGACAGTAACCACGTCATGTAGCAGACAGTAAAAACGTCATGTAGCAGACAGTAAAAATGTCATGTAGCAGACAGTAAAAATGTCATGTAGCAGACAGTAAAAATGTCATGTAGCAGACAGTAAAAACGTCATGTAGCAGACAGTAACCACGTCATGTAGCAGACAGTAAAAATGTCATGTAGCAGACAGTAACCATGTAGCGTCATGTAGCAGACAGTAAAAAAAAATGTCATGTAAAATGTCATGTAGCAGACAGTAACCACGTCATGTAGCAGACAGTAAAAATGTCATGTAGCAGACAGTAACCACGTCATGTAGCAGACAGTAAAAATGTCATGTAGCAGACAGTAAAAACGTCATGTAGCAGACGGTAACCACGTCATGTAGCAGACAGTAAAAATGTCATGTAGCAGACAGTAACCACGTTTTGTAGCAGACAGTAACCACGTAATGTAGCAGACAGTAACCACATTAGTTGCGTATCATTTACAAGACGCTGCAGAAACAAGCCCATCGTTTTTTTTTTTGTTTTTTTTTTTTTTGCTCTTGTAGTTTCTGTAGGCAAATGTTGCGTTCAGTATTATGTCATTGTTTATTAAAGGTCGGCTCTTGATACCACTGTCGGAACTAAGAAAGGACGGTTTGCCACCTAATCGCCTGCATCTGTAATAGAACCCCGCACCCCGGCATTACGAATCGCGTTCACGACCCCTAAGCCACAGACGCCGACAAGAATGCAGTAAGGTCAATAAAGATAAAAGATCTTCTATCCTGTGGTGTAGGTATCACACCGACCTCCTTCGATTCCCAGAAAATTTCACTTTAACTGTTTTAGGTAGAGTACATCCCCCCCCCCCCCCTCCCTCCAAAAGGGGGTTGTGTGGGTGGGTGACAATTTGAGCCCATCACCAGTAGGCAGGCAGGTAGGTATGCTTGCTCTTACAGACATGTGAATAATTAGATTATTGGTGAAATAATGTCTCCATTTTATGCCACTTGCGCAACGGGCACATTATAATATTTTTTTCCAGACCAGTCGGGACTTAGCGAGTGATGTGGTCAAAATCATGCCCGTCGCCTTTGTTTTCCATATTACCAATTTTAGCTTTTGTCTTTCTGGTATACAATGTAACTTTTTTTAAATAAAATCCGCCTCTACATGGAATTGAACCCAATACCTTCGGATCCATTTCTGCGTTTAGACCGTACACCATTGCGGCTCAGTTAGATTATTAGACATGTATTTAAGTAAAACCATGCAGCAAATTCATTGAGAAACAGGAGATCAAATGGTTTGACTATCTGGTAAGAAAGCAGCCAAAACAACTAAAAATGCAGGTGCTACACATGAAAAGATATGATGTGAAAAAAAAAGGTAGCCCAAGGATACGATGGACTGATGACAATAAAGAGTTTCTTCGTGGACAAGGAATGACAATAGCCATTGTTGTCTATGTAGCAATACATCATAAACTGTTTCCGATCTCCCTTCCTCTTTTCCACTCGACGTTTAACGGCAGAAGCGTAAATTTATTACGATAGTGATGACGATTTAAGTAATACAGTGCATACTTACCACACACAAAAAGGCATTAGGTAATGTATCAAGATTAACATTTCTTCATACATATGTACGATCATGTATACATAAATTCGTACCCATGAGGCTAACGTTCATAGAGTCGTTGAAGCCTTCCTTCACAAAACATACAATATTAATGCTGTTTGTAACGATACCAAATACGTTGATTAGTTGACACAGTGCAGAGTATATCACAAAGGAGAATATTTGCGCGACTTCATTGTCGATGCCAACAAAATTGTCCGAAGAATCATGAATATTTGAGTTGTTTTTTATCGCATGCATTTCAGCATTTGATTGCATAATTTGGTAATATCTATATTAATAAAAATAGTAATTTTCCGGTGTCGTTAGCTCTAAACTCGGAAACTACTGAACCGATTGCTTTCAAATTTGCACACAACATTGCCTCTGACTCAAAGCGTTATTTTTTTTTTCCATAAAATCGCACAAATCACGAACTACGTAGCTCCAGCAACGGTCAAAACATTATTTGTTTTGTTGCCCGCCCGGATACATTTTTAATCATCGATTTGCCAGCTTTGACGGTGTAACGATGAACTTCCCATTATTACTATATACTTTCATTTCTACTAAACGCTTGTGCGTTTAGTAGCGTAGTTAGTTGTAAGCATTTCTCATTTTACTCGCCTGATAGGGGTTCGATTTCGGGGGGGGGGGGGGGGGGGCAGGAGGCCTTACTGGGTGGCTGCCACCTTTTGTTGTGGTTTATAGCTAGGCTGCAATATCTACTCTTTTTTCCGTTTGATTTTAGGGTTTACAGCTAGCTTGCGATGGCGGCGACTTGATGCTCACGGGTAATATTCATTCGCCCTTGAGAGGGCGGTTGGCACCTTGTGTTGTGGTTTACAGCTAGGCTGCGATATCTGACCTAAAGACTCCGCTGGGTGCTAATTTTTCTCTTTTTCTCTTAAGGGCCGATTGGTACGTTGTGTTGTGGTTTTCAGCTAAGCTGCGACATCTGCGCCTTACGCCCAAAGACATCCGATTTCATTACAGTCCAAATTAGCCTCCCCCCGACGCTTCACTCGATCAAAAACTATTCGTTGATGACAGAAACTGTTAACTAAGTGGGCTTACGGTCCAGTTTGGTTTGGGTCAACACGGATGCCAGGGTTAGTTAAACATCTTCCCTTCGGATTGGAAGATATGACGAGTGCAGGTTTTTATTTCCGCTATTTGTGAGTACAGTGTCCTTTTTTTTTAAATTACGGAATTGTATGTCGGGGACACACTTAAACTGAACAGTCCGTGGCGACAGCATGCGACGCCGACTCCTTTGGCCTCAATGACCGGTACAGACAGTAGTGACCGTTTTGTGTTGTTGTTGTTGTGAATGTGGTGGTCGTAGTGGTAGCAGTAGTACTGGTACTGGATGGGCGATGTGGTAGCTGTTACACTGGCCACATTTACTTCTCAGTACACATTAATGCTATCCATCTGTGTCTGGGTGGACGGACGCAAAGCTCAGTTTAGTTTTAATATTTCGTCAGATGATGACTTTCCCATCCTTCGGCGAGGATGATATGATTAGTGGGGGAGGGGGAGGGGAGTGGGGGACACTGTTAACTGAGAAAGCTTAAAACATTATTTTAAATTTATCATTTCTGAACTATTTTTTTTTTAAATAATTTCGCCAAGCGATGTTTTTTTTTATATCTTCGGAGTGGGAAATATTAGGGATTGGGGGGGGGGAGGGTTATGCCAGACACTGTTAGCTAAGAGAGCTCAAAAAATTATTTTCAAGTTCTCATTTCCTAAATATTTCTATGTTAATACTTTCGCCAGGGATGATTTTTCAATCCTTCGGAGAGGGAGATATGACTGTGTGGATGGGAGAGGAAAGGGGGGTGAGGGTTATGACAGACACTGTTAGTTGGGAGCTACTTTCTTTCTTTTCCATTTCACCATTCGGGGCCACAGCAACGCGCGGCAGGGCACAGCTAGTTAAAATATAAGTATTATTCTTCGGTAGCTGCATGCAACTGTCAAGTTTTGTTATTTAAAATAGTTACATATTAATATTGCGGGTTGTCCTCACATCTTTCAGAGTACAAACTCCTAATTTAAGAAAGCTACACAATATGAGGTTGAACTGATCAACTCCCTATTTCGCCATTTTTTCTTCCCGTGAAATATTCAAAAAACAAGTCATATATGTTACAGATATTAATCTTAATAAGTCGGTTTTTATGCGAAAGTCTCTTATGAAGAAAAGCCAAAACGTCCCAGACGTGATATTTATGACGAATTACGGTCTTGGCAGGCTAGTGCATTAACTCTCTTTGGGGTGAGGCACTTCTAACTCCTAACTGTTTGGTTAAAAGACAGTACACAAGGCCTTTTTTTTTTTTTTTTTTTTTTTTGCAGATAGTTGTTTAATTACACTGTTATTTCCGAATTCTTGGTTTAGTCCGTATTGCAATATTGTTTTATTGTTTCAACTTCTTTGGACTAAAAACAATAGCTACTTCAAGCTTGATCTTCGCGATAGAGGAGTTTAGAGATAGTACCGACACACGTGACAGTGATTATAATGGATAAACAGATATGGGATTGCTCTCCGTATTACTTCAGTTAAGTGATTTTTCTGTAGTCGTATTCATATTTTTGGTATTTTATATTCATGTACTGGGCTGAAGAAGGCTCTCTAGCCGTAACGTTCACTTTTATTGCGTTTGTGAAAAGATTAAGCCAAATTATTCTACTTTTCGTTTGGTTTTGTCTATTAAAATTAGGTGAAGTGAACCATTTTCTCCTTGATAAGTTATGTTTTAGACGGAATGACGGCAGCTAATAAATATGAATAAGATATTTAAATGTAACAAGGTCAGAGCCCTGAAGCACGGAAAAAATGCTGGCCAAATGAAGCCCGTTTGAATCGGAGAACACGGAAAAAGTCGTAATTATAATGTGGGCGTTAGAAGATTATATAATGCCTTAGAAAGAGCATATGGACAGTCTCGTTTGGGCCAAGAAACTGTATGCATGGAGAGCGGCAGTGTGTTTGTCGGATCCAGTATGTATCTGAGTCTGAATGTAACTTCAAACACCTCACCTGGCCAGGCAGCAAAGGACTGACGGAAATTCGTCTGCCAGCTTATTTGTGTTCGTCGCCGACATGGAGAATAGTTGTGTATGATAAAGTGTTATTGTAGAAATGGCGGAGGTGTTTCAATCAGTAAAGGTAATTTTGACATTATTTAGAGTGTATCTTAGAATACATAGACATGTCCTTCATCATGTACCGGCTGAAGAAACAGCGAAAATAGAATAAGTGTAAAACCGCATTCTGTACCTAACAGTCGTCCATTTTAGTCGTGGTGTTAATGTTGGTACTTGAAAGAGGAGTCTGCGAGTGATTGGAGCCAAAGACAATAAGAACAGAGTCATTCATTAGGCATTGTGCGATTTCTGCTTCACCAAATTCACATATTCATTGTACAACAAGGGTATAGAATGATGGGACACACAATGGTGAATGCACCCTGATTATGGCGGGAGTCGCTAGAACCTCACCGCGGATTGGAAGGTGAAAAAAAGTGCCGAGCTGACAAAAACTTACTTAGAAAACTGTTCAAAGCCGCTACAGGCAGCAAACGGGAGAGACTTACGAGGTCTGGCGTCACCTGAGAAACAGGCACAGTGCCCTCAGTCGCATCGAGCGTTTCTGCGAGAACAGACAGAGAACCAAAAAGAAACGAGAAAAGTTCTTTAGGGATCGATTCCAGTTCGCCCGAGGCTTGTTCGAGCATCCAAAGTCTGGGACTATGGTGGACAGTAAAGAGGAACTAGAGTCACCTCTACTGAAGATTAAATCTGACGGGACAAGGAACGGAATTTTCGATGACAACCCAGAGATCACCAGCAACCTTTTGCGGATTGAGTTTTCGTAGGCAAAATTTAAGACCATGCCTCCCTCTTGGTTTGCAGTCGAGGAAGTTGTGAAAAGAGCCAACGGCAAATCCGCCCTAGGACCCCCAATAGGGTCCCGTACACTGTGTACAAACGTTGCATGAAAGTCCTTTACCACTTGCTAAGATTAGCGTGGTGCCAAAAGCACACATGTACGAAGAGGCAACGAGCGAGATTTCACCAGCCTATCCCAATTCAAGTCCTATTTAGTTGCTGATTATTGAGGACAAGTCATACCGCGCAGGCTGACACAATACTTGATGGATAATACGTGTATAAATGAAAGTGCAAAAAGTGGCATCCCCGGGCGTCATGAGCATGCGACCATGATCTGCAAGAGTATACAGAGAGCTAAGACAGGGAGAACTGATTTGCACTTAGTATGGTTGGACCTCGCCAACGCCAATAGGGCAGCATCAATTAAGTTGTTGTGGCAGGCCCTTCGCATGTTCCACGTACCGACACATACTCATTGTACAACCAGGGTAAAATAATGGGACACAAAATAGTGAATGCACCCTGATTAATGCTGGAGTCGCCGTGGCGAAGGGACTTGACGCTCATCGCGGATTGGAAGGAGCCGGACTTTTTTCAAAAACGACCTTGGCCTCCAGGTCTACCCAGCCTTGTGTGGGTACCTGGTCCAGTCCAGGGAAGTAGAGGCGGCCGGCGTGATGCAGACCGCATAAATTCGTTGAAAAGGGTCTTTTACTTTTAACCTGATTATGGCAGTAATTTAAGTTATTAATATGTCTCTGTTCGTCTGTCATATGTTTACGACTTTTATTAGAATTAGTTTTATTTTCAGCGCTTTTTGTTGAAATAAATTATATTACCCCTTTTACAAAAGTTAAAACAAAGCCATGCTGATCAGCGCGATACCAACATACATTCAAAGGCAACGTTTGATAATTAGGATATTGTGAATATTTTAAACACAGCAGAGTATTTCAGAAAAAAATATTGTGTGCAAAAGATATATTGTTCTGCTTCTTTATCTTTAGCATTCTGAACCCTTGAGATACATTGCTGTAAATATCACCAGCAACTATTTATCTCTGGAATTAGCATTCACTTTCCGGTAGGTGACGTAGTGTCTGAATGACTGTCAATATATTACCTTTCTTCTGTCATATTGATATGTTTCTTGACCTACTCCCAGTCAGATCTTTTCTGTATTGATTTACACACACACACACACACACACACACATACATACTCTCACACACACACACATACTTATGCACGCACACACACACGTGCGCACGCAATAATTTAGAAAATGGAAAAGGAAAGGATACTATTAGTTTTGATCACAACACATGACATGCGGAAGTTAGACCTTCTGTAATATGTATAACTGAAGAGACTTGCATTTTGTGTTTACGGGTGGAGAAATGTTGACACTTGATAACTTGAACATATATTATACTGAAATCGTGTAATCATCTGATCTTAGTTTCTGCTTCACAGCAACATCAAAAAATGCGACCCCACAGTTACCCCGCTCCTGTTCCAAACAAAAACATACATTATGTTCACGACTGTCCCAATATCATAATGGGCTTATGTTTACCAAGATAGATAGTGGGACAGAGCAACATTTACTTTATTTACAATGTAATTATATGCGAGAGCAAGGTGCATACAAAGATAATGAAATGTTAAAGTGTGTACAATTAAGGGGGGGGGGGGCAGGAGACGGGAGGTGGGGAGTTTACTTAAAAAAGACCCTGTGAACATGGGTTGAGCCGCATGCCATAGCAAAGAATTGTTGTTTAAGTTCCTAAGAAGAACACAGAACACTGTGTTAATAGTTTTAAATAATGTTTATTGAACAATTAGCCATGTCTTTAAAAAGACTTGAAAAAGATTAAATTACTGTTGTGAATCGAAAAGGAAAGGATTTTACATATTTAGGGAGCATCTTTTTAGAAGACGAAAAAAATGAATAAAACAATTCAACAAATATGCAATAACGTGAATAAAGTTTCAGGGCAAACGGCACCCGTTTTGAAATGCAAGCATGTAAATATAAACACAAAAGGAACTGTTTATATCAACATTTTTACCAACGCTCTGCTCTTAGTGTCAAAACACTCTGCTCTCAGTGTCAAAAATGGACACTGTCTTCAGAGGACAGAGGAAAATTACCACGACACAAATGGCATGTTTATGTACTATGCTAGGTGTAGAAAGGAAAGATCGACTTAGAAACGATGAAAACAGGAGGAGAATCGGCACAAAACCAATACTGAAATATATAGGTAAACAAGTCAAATGGTTTGGTCATGTAACAAGATTGGAAATAGACAGGGCACAACAGAGAGCAATGTTTACAGATATAACGATATCAGACAGAGAGGTCGACCACGCAGAACATAGACCTCAGAAATATCAGAGACACTGAAGGGTACTATGTACGAAGCGAACAGAAGGGACCGTTCTAGAGATCTCTTTCTTTCCTGGCGCCGCGAGAGATTCCAGGAGTAAAGAGAAGAAAAAAAAAGAAGAATAGCTAATAAATAAACCATCGGTAATGTATACATTTACCACGTTTTAAGGGCAATGTAGACGGGGGGTCGTGAGCCTTAAGATTTAGGGTCACACAGTCAGTGCTGTCGCCAGAATATGCAGGTAAAGATGCCTCATTTTTTCCCCCAACAAAAAAACTCCATCAACTAACCAGTTGTTGAACCGGGGTCTCTGGCATGAGAGCCTGGCGCTTAGAAATGTAAAAAAAAATTATAACATTATGATTGATAATAGAGCGCAATAATAGAGGCATACACAGAGAGAATGCCAGATAACAAACATACGACATCTGCATACATAAATAAACTACATGGTCGCGACCACAGTGCAGGCAGTGTAGACAGTGGCGATAAAATATAACTCACTCAGTTCTAGTTATGCCTAGTGGCACATGCGTCTTCATAGAGAACTTTCCATGCTTTCCTGTCCTGTGCAATCTTCAGTGCAGTTTTCCATGTCAGAGATGCCGCACTCAGGTCACTTTCCATCGTTCGTCTCCATGTTGTTTTTTTGGGGCGTCCCTGTTTTTCTCTTCCCCTCTGCTGTCCACGTGAGAGCTGTTTTTGGCAGGTATATTAGGATTCATTTTCATAACGTGGCCAAGCCATTTCCATCTTCTCTTGGTTATCACACTGTCTAAAAATTCTTTGTTTGTGACTTGAAAGGCCCCCCCCAAAAAATTTTTTGTTCATTGGCCATGTCATCGACAGCTTGAAATCCAGACTATGGAATAGGCCCAAAATTTTTTTTTTAAACCCCTTTAAAAATGGAACCAAAAGGTTTACAGAAATTTATATTAACAAAGGGCAAATGTCAAATAACAAAACAGCAAAAATTTTACAAAACAAAAGAAAGGGCCCTTTATTGTTTTTCCCGAATCACAAACTTTTAAAGGGAAAGGGTATTTGTTTGGTAGGTTGGGTTTGGGGTATCCTTCATTCTATAAATAAACAGGGGGGGAAACCTTTTGGGAGGCCGTTAAATATTATAAATTTAATCAATTTAAAAAGAAAGTATTGTAAAACCGGCACTCATAGAAAAAAGGGTAGAAAGATGGGGAAAAACACACTGGGAAAAACATAAAAAACGAAAGTATATTTACCGTCCCGGAAATTAAAACCGTCACCCCCAGGCGGCGTCTGCGCCTCGCCATGAATACAAGTGCACTAAGAAAACCATGGTCAACTGGGGCCCCCCCATAAAAGGGGTTCTTTGGGCCATGTCAAATTTTAAAAGTTTGAAAAAAGATTATGGAATAGGACAAAATTTCTTTTAAACCCCCATTGAAACCCCATAGGTTACAGAATTTATATTAACAAAAGCAAATGTCTAATAACAATCACGGGCAAAAATTTTACGAAAACAGTAAGACCTTTTTCCCTTGTCTGGGAATAAAAAAAACTTTTAAGAAAGGTATTTGATTGGTAGGTTCGGTTTGTGTATGGGTCATTCCTAAAAAAAAAGGGAGGGGGAAAACCATTTGGGGGCCGGAAATATTATTAAATTTAAATCAATTAAAAAAGTATTTGAACGGAAATAAATAGAAAGAAGTAGAAAGATAAAAGAACACACTAGACAACATAAAAACAAAAAGCTATAGTTCCCGTCCCGGGGAAAAATTTGAACTGTCCCCTCCGGGCGGCTCTGCGCCTCGCCATGGAAT
>CAJHNH020001650.1:82003-108652 GCA_905116865.2 Candidula unifasciata | reverse complement strand
CCCCGTTTCACTTATTCCAAATATCAGTTTATATTTTCTGCTTTTCTTTAATTTTTGTTCGGTTGGCATTTAAACATGGTTCTTACATTCCAGAACCAATTTTTAAATTTTTTTTTGAATCTAGCTGATTTTGTTTTTCCAGCAGGGGTTTCCTTTTCGGCTTTTACCCGTTGTTCATGCGACAGGGGGGACTCTGTCCCAAAGACCCCCGGGTTTAGGCACTATTTCCTCTTAAAGTTTCAGTAACGTTTAAAATTTTTACAGGTAGAGCGTCAACCTGCCCCAACCCCCCGGCCTGGAGCCCGGGAAGGCCATCTTCAGTCGGGCCCCTCCCCAATGCCCCTTCCCGGCTGGGTGCCCCTTTCGGAACATATAATGGCTGAACGCGGCTTCCGGGATCCTCATCCACATGGTGGCACATTGTGACATCCGGTGTTTATCGCTTGTGTGATGTCTTGGTGGGGTATACAATCTACTCTGTGACGAGCTCACTTTCCCCTTAACGACTTCAAATATTTGTATATCGATAATCATACTATCTATTCATTGTCTTTTTACATGAGTTGCTATAGGAATAAACTCACAGGGAGCAAGTACAGCAGGGATCTACCAGTCATCAGTAGAAGATATCCTCGTCGACAAGTGTTTCGGCCCACGATTCTCCTAGACACTTTCGGAGGTGGGCCCACCTGAGTTCATGAAGCTCAGGGCTGGTGCCCTGCTGCACGAAATTACCGGATGGTGTTTTTCTTTCGGATAGGACACTTAGTGATTTGCAGAAGGTACTGTGAGATAAGAAGTCGTCGCGGCAGCCTAATTAAAACAGTCAGCGTACCTGGACGACCGAGCGACAAGCTTACGATTGGTATACCGGACACATGTTGGACTTTGTTAGCAGGTGGCAGAGGAACACTGGCAGACAAATCGGACACGATGGACTTTCAAGGGGTGAGAAACCCTTTTCCGCTAGACACCCGGACAAGCTCCCCGAGGCCCGTCCCCTATGTTGTTCCGTTGCGTCCAAAGCCAACTCGAGGCCCTTTCGGCTGCCTCGCCCAGTTTTTTAAGTGTTCGTTTCCATTCATTACCGCGCAATCCTAGTTCTTTAACCACATTGTACAGTGAAGTGGAGACAAGACCTCGCGCTCCCACTTTGACGGCAAAGACACTTACTGTGTACGCCTTGTTTCTCCTCAGACCGGCTGCTAAGTCACAATATTTCTCGAGCTTATATGTGTGACTCTCGTCCATACGCGACTCATACGGGACGGTGAGCTCAATCAGGATGAGCTGCCGTTTCTCCGCAGAGTGGAGAACTATGTCAGGTCGCAGACCGGTGTTCCGGATCAACTCAGGGTACCTTTCATGGCCCGGCAGATCAACCGCCAGTAACCAGTCCCTCGCAGAGTCTAGCACAGATAGAGCGAATGTGTTTCGGTTGTCCTTACCTTTTTGAACCTGCCCAGCCTTGAGGAAACGTATGGGGACAATAGTAGAACTGGCTCTAGCGTTAGCCCTCATTCTAGCCTGGTCAACAACGGCTGCTAACTCTTTTAGCACCTTGTTGTGTCGCCGGGTAAATCGGCCTTGGCCTAGGGCTTTCCTGCACGCGGACAGGATGTGTTCTAGCGTCTGCTTCGCTTTACACAACGGGCAAATCGGATCGTTGGTGGCAGACCACTTAACCATGTTAACACCGGACGGTAATACATCGTACGCCGAACGAACGATAAAGCTCAGTCGCAACGAGGTCATTCGCCAGATCTCACCCCATGTGAGTACTCTTGGCAATGCGCTCTCCAGGCTGACCCAATGGCCCTGCTGCGACTGCTGGGCTGCTTTCTGGACCCGAACCTCGTTTTCGTTGTCCCTCACCATTTGTATTACCATGTCTTGGCGTTCTTTGGCTGAGGCCTTTGACCACCAATTGACTTTCCCGTGCCCTAGGCCCCGACTGTCGGTTTGAGTGTAACCCATTATCTCCTTCAATTTTAGTGCGTTCTGCGCAGATTCAATCGCATCGAGGACCCTCCACTTCTGGCCAGTCTTTAGAGCGGGCTGGACAGCGATGACATTTTGGTCTAAAGACTCGCGCAAGAGCATGGCGAGTCTTACCTTGCCGACTTTAAACTCTTTTGTTGTCTTTTTGAACGGGAGTACTAGCTTAGCCTACTTGCATTACAGAGCCACGTCGGTCAGACAAGGCGGTGCACCAATCAACTTTCTTAAGGCTGTGTTGATGTTTCTCTCCATGGTTTCCACTGCAGTCATCGTCACCTCGTAGACTAACAGTGGCCAGAGGAGCTTCGGAATCAACATGAATTGGAGACAGCATACCTTGAACTTTCCGACCAGCCTGCAACGCTCGATCGCGAGCAGGCCTGTAGCCAGTGACTCTTTCAGATAACTTCGAATCGTAAACGCGACCGAGGCTCTTCACCGGTTCCTTCAGAACCGTAGGGATCTTGTTCCTTGCCACCGTAAAACTGGTTGCCGACACCTTGCCCTCAAGGATAGACAGAGTCCTCGACTTCTGCGGTTTGAACTGCATACCGCTCCATTGGACCACCGCGTCCAATCTTTTCAGAATCGTGCGGGCAGACTCCTCGCTGCCCATTATAATAGTCGTGTTGCTATAACATATTTGGGTCAAAATTACTTAAAATGATAACAGGTTGAGAGAGAAGAAGTGGCAATTACAGCAAAATAGGTTAGTGCATCAGCTAAGTTGGCTACAACAAACTCATAGTGAGATACTTGGTACTGGATAGGTTGAGAAATGATTTATATATTTTTGGGTGAATTTTGTCTTTAAAAACACAAATGGAGGCACATAATCGTGGTTTTATTCTGAGAATAATGATTCAGTTTTCATGTTGTCATTATAACTCATGAATTAGTGCTTGGAGTTCATGCAGTACTGCAGCTAGCTTGATGCTGTATTTCATGCAGGTTACAATTATGACATAAAAGCAATGCTAATCCTCTGTAAATTGTTCCAGTAATTACACAAATGAGTTAATGCAGTTTTTGTGTTTGTTGTTGTTTCTTGACCCAAGTTAATCTTTTAGAACCATAGAGAATAGTGACAAGCTTCACTGGGAAAGTCACGGTTAGTGTGCATACTCTATTTCCTTTCTCCAGGTTCTGTCGGCGTGGTCGAGAAAGAACAGGCAGAAAGATGGCTGCATCTGCAAACAACTAACGGTTTCATAAGGGAACGTTTATTATGGCCTGGAGATAATGAGGCACACGGGTGTAACCAGAGGGTCTAGCAGGCTCTCTGCACTCAGAGGAAAGGCAAGACAGACACATAACCAGATTACGACCGGTACTATTAGTATCGGAACTCTGCACAGGCTAATCAAGATTGGGACGTAGGGCATATGGGCATACCCCGAGTGCTGTGATGTCAATTCTTGATTCAGGTCAACTCAGCTTGAACTAGCCTTAATGAATATAAGGAAACGACGTCTGAGGTAAATATGACTGACATTATTTTGACCCATCATCCATCAATTGGTGACTTGTCTATATTGATAGGAACATCACCTTCATATATCAAATACATTAATAGCGTACAAAGCCTCTTACGGATACACGTTTATTTACAACTTGAGTGTGGGTGTATGTTTGTATTTTAGTTGGAAAACTGTATTTACTGTCTTCAGTCTTTTTAATTATGTAATATGCCGCTGACAAGATACAGCGAATTATGCCAAACAATAAATTTGATAATCTATTGTCGATGTCTTCTTTGTCCATAATATATCTATTTATTTTGTTAAAAAGAATTGTTTACAATCTTTCTGTGAGCCAACATAGATTTATATTTGATTTGTAGATATTAAGCAGACGATATTTATGTTTCCACACAACATTGGAGGCATTGATCTTACTCCAAGGTCGACTTAGCCTTGAGTGCGGACCAGGTACAATCCTGGGAAGTTAAGATAGCCAGCAAGATGCTAACCACATTCTCTACAAGTACCGTTAGGTCTATAAAATATAGGTCTACCCCTATATTCTCAATACGCCTTAACGCGTGGAAGCGGGTCCTTTACTTTTTATTTTTTTACTTTGAAGACATTCGAAAGAGTCTTCGAAAGGTGGCCCTGAGGTTGGTGCTCATTTTGTAATAGATAAAAATATTCACAGATGAATTTGCAGACTGTAAGGTAAAATTTATCCTAATCACAAACACGTATTTCTAAATCTCCCCTAAATATCAATTTCTGGTTCCATTGTCATGCAGGTGGGAATAAAACAAATGATGAAAAATGTTGAAATTGTTATAATCATTTTACATACTTTTGATCTCGACTCAACGCTTGTTCAGATTTACTGACTAAAGCAGTAGACTTGACTGACTGACTGACTTTCCACCCCACCAGGACATCACACAAGCGATAAACACCCGATGACACAAAGTGCCACCATGCGGATGAGGATCGCCGTAGAGAGGTCCCAGAAACCGCGTTCAGACATCTGGCCCTATGTATGGCCTGCCTATATTGCGGCCCCTGGCAAAAGCCAGAGTAGGGCTTCAAATGACAAAAAATTTCGTCCTAAAAAGGACGAAACTGGATTAATTAAGCAGTAGACTTGCGCTTTTGCGCTTTTCTGAGCAAATTGAATACCCGTCTGATAGTGCAGTGATGACCATTGCTTAGGCACTAAATGGGTTTAGGACATTGTTGAAAGCCAGACTCGCTATATACAAGGTCTGACAATTAAATAAGGAGTCTAAAGCCATACAATTTAAAATAATCAACATTTGAATGATATAACTTGTATCTGATTCAAACTAAACCCCTTGTGCATTGATACAGCAAGTGGCACCATCTAACAAACACCGGAACGACCTCTGTAGTTCTTCTGTTGTTATGGCCCTTAAAGTCGATGTTACAGCGCTTTGAAGGTCATCAATATTGTTAAAGAAGCGTCCTTTCAATCGTAACTAATTTTGGAAATAGAAAATAATCACAGGGAGACAAATCTGGGGAATAGGGAGGAAGCCTGAGAACACACACTTGTTTTAGCAAACATTATTATTTGATGATGTCTCTTGGGTAATCAACCCGCTGATGTTTTTGGTCAAAACACAATAAATGTGGTAAAAACCAACAAGGAACTTTTTTCTTGCCAAAATCTTGCACTAAAAATGTTATGAATGGTCTCTCTATTAACACAAGATTTATCTGCCGCCATCCTCACAGTAAAACAATGAACTTCTTGTATCTGTTATTTGACATGTGTAATGTGTTCATCATTACAAACAGAAATTTGGCGTCCAGGTCTAGGTGCGTTTGTAATCATTTCCACACCACTTTTGAATCATGAATACCACCTGAAAATTATTTATTCCCAGAAACGTGCTGCATCCATTGAACTGTTTTAATGCCGCATGTTCTGAGTTTTAAGAAAAGAATTTAATGTTAGCTTTTTGCTCCATGACGATTACGTAACAATGAACATCTGACTAGATCAACAAAATAGCGGCTTGTCTGTTGTCTACGATGAAAGGTTGCCAGATCATAGACAAATGTTGCCTCTTTAGATTCCATGCTTTGATTCAAAGATGACACTTTTGTCGCGGTCATAAAAAAATCAGTCCCATTACTTAATTGTCGGACCTTGTAGACATCCACCATGACTTCGGTGGGAATAGTATCCACGACTAGCTTGTTTCTTGAAGGAATAAGCCCTTCATGGACGTCAAAAGCAAAGTTGGCCACATTTGTCCATGTGTCCTTTCCTGGCCTGTAGCTTCCTAGACCTCTTGGGAGAAGCTTACCAAATTTCCAAAAATTCCTGCAGCTTAACAGCAATTATCATCTCCAAGATCTTCCCAAATGTGTTTTGTAAGGTGATGATTCTAAAGCCACTGAGCTTTGAATGATCCTTAAAAGGTTTTGGTAGTGGGACTAGATAGATATGCACCCAGTCCTGCTGTACTGATGCTGTCTTAATGCTCTGGTTAAAACTGTCGGCTACTTCTGCCAGGTCTACATCGCTCAAAGCCTTCATGTGGCCATACCTGACACCATCAGGCCCTGGTGCAGTGTCTTTTGCCTTTATCAAAATGTGTTTGACATCTTCTACTCGTATCATGTCTTCATAATGCATACTCCTTATGGTGCCAGCTAACTCCCCTCTAACTGCATCCCTGATGTCTACATCATTATGATCTGTCTGAGCTATAAACCCATGGAGAAAAGCCTCCCCGTTCTCCTTGTCTGTTGTCATATGCACACCGACGTCTAACAACTTTTTCCTACTGTCATAGGCCGATCTTTTCTTTGCATCTGCCTTTGCAGTTTCCAGAATTTCACCAGTGTTTTCTCGCCTCCCATATCATTCACAAAAGTTTCCCACATTGCTATTTTGACCTCTGCAGAGTGACATGCTTCACTGCGGAGGACACGGGTGAGGAGTACTGTCTGGACATCTCCTCCAGAATAAGCTGGTGTGTTGGGAAATGAACAGGCGGACAGACTGGCTGGCTCTGCACAGCTTGGTGGAATACTGATACATGATAAATCAGACGTGGTTAGTGCCTTGAGGGAGAGCGTGTACAGTTCGGAGGAGCAGATGTGTCATTATAGTCTGGTGAGATTGATGCAGTTGGATGTGACGAGGGGTTCTTGCAGATGCTAGAGGTTCAGAGGAAAGGCAAGACGGACGTTTAATTAGAATACTACTGTCACCATTAGTATTGGAGCTTTGCGCTGGCTGCTGAAAATAGGGACGGAATACCCCAAGTGCTGTGATGTCTGTTCTTGAATCAAATCAATTAAACATCATTTAAAGTCGTGTAACACAGTCCACAGATGCAGCGCTTCCAATAAGAAGCATGAAAAATGTCACAATGAAAACCATCACTCTTCTCGATGTAAATATTAACTTTACCTGGAAAGAAAAATGAGTAAGTAACAGAACACTGTAAGTAGTATTAAAATAAAGTTGCTGCCTATAAAATACCGACTATCTTGATAATATAAGGATAAACTAAAATACCGTAAAATACTTCGTTAGCTTTTTTAATGTTATTTATTAATGCAAATTAAAGAGCCTGCAACTGTCCCGAATGTACACTATGAATGTGTGATTGAAAAAACTGCGTGGTAAAATGTGGAATTTATATATATATATATATATATATATATATATATATATATATATATATATATATATATATATATAATAACTGAATTTCTGAGACAAGAGCATATATTGCTGCACCTACACTCTAATGTTTCTACAGCGTGAAATTTTAGTGGGGCTTCTGTGTTGAAATGACATTTCAGATGTATGCCATTAGTTGTGTATCCATAAGAAGAACTCTACAGCTGGAGCATGCACAGCAGCAATTTACTGATCATCATTAAAAGGGTCACTCGTCCACAATTGTATCAGCCCATTATCCTCCTAGACCATTTTAGAGGGTGGGCCGACCTGGCTTTATGACTCCAGGCCTCGGTCATTTCCTGCTGTCCTTATCGGACAGGAACATCCCCTGCGGTAGCTTCATGAATAAAGTGACAAGCGAACGATTGGTTAATTGAACAGACGTTATACATTGGAAATTGGTAGAGAGACACTGGCACACGTGCTTGGAATCTTCTGCTTTTTAGGGATTTAACAGTTACTGTCACATATCGCTCCTGTCGCATGCCTCATTTAAGGATTTGTCCTTAAGAACCAACAGCACTCTGAAAAAATTATGTTGAGTCGTTGGCTCGTATTGGTCTAAGGGAATTCCCGTGGCAAAATATACGCTCAACTTATTTCAGGAGTAGGGCAACTCAAGTTTTGGCACTACAAAAAATATAATATTCCTAGGCACACTTGGCTGGACACCCCCACTACTATAAAAAGGAAGCCCCCAGGTTATGATAGTATACTATCATAGCCATGTTAACACAGATAACACTTTTTACTCTCACAAACATCAAAGCTAGACAGTTAGAATGGTGAAATAGGGACACCCAAGTCAGCCATGAAAATGTATGCATGTAATCAGTACAATATATACATATAATGAGGAATAGATTCTCAAGAATGTTTAGTTAATGGAGTTCAGGAATCAATGACACAACCCAGATATTGAAGCAGCCAGATGTAGTCTTGCGGAGTAAATGAGTTCATCATCGGACCGATAAGGTGCTGTGGGAGAAGAGCATGTAATGTGAATAAAATATCACTTAGCCCAGTTCGTAGGTCAATGCTCCCCTCAGTCCATGGTGATTCGACTGTAGTTGACCTAATCAGTAGTTGGGCCTCGACTTGATCTGGTACAAGCTGACTGTCTCACAAGTGAGGACACAGGAACTGCATAGGAGCCCACCAAAGCTCTTGGAGACTGTGATGCCCACTGCCGGTCTCAAAGGTAATGACACAATAACTGCATAAGAGCCCAACAAAGCTCTTGAAGACTGGTTCTCTGGATTGATGACATAGGTGTCTGCAATTGTCCATTGGTCCGGGAACTCACAAACAAGCTCTTGCCATGTTGAGGTAGTGGCACAGTAACAGGACTTTTGGATCTGCTTGGTGCACATAATGGTATAGGTTGGTGGTTGTTGGCTGGACTGTGATTCGTCTGCCTGATCTCTAAGGAGGTATCATCCCAAGCTTAGGAAATCTTCCAAGATAGAAATGGAACTTTGAATGCGCCAATTTCTACATAGACTGTATACACGTCTTGACACTTTGGGACCAGGCGAAAGAATGTTTTTTTTTAATCAAACATAGCGTCTCCAGGAAAGAAGTCCCGTGTATTCATGCCCAAGGAGTAAACCGGTTTACAGTAATTTATGAATTAAATACCAGAAATCTTCAACCCACAGTTGCAAGTTTGAAAATGAAGATTTATCAAAGCAACTAGAGGGTCTAGAAATGAATATATCACCAGATAAAGGTATATATCAATATAAGGGACTATATACCCCCCCCCCCCCCAGGACGGGTTTAAGTCTGAAATTTGACTGAGCGCGAGGGAAGTCAAAGTCGCGACTCGTCCATTGTGTAGGGTTGGCTGCTCACCTCACGACAGTTACCCCCCCCCCCCCTCCTTTTCCCAGCTACGGGCTTCCAGTGTCTACCCAGTTCCATCTCCCACGAAGTTCTGTTGTGTTTACAGCCAGATCAAAGCTCTTTCTACAGCTTCACCCAACTGTTTGTTGCTCCCATTTACGATCATTCCCTCGCAAACCTAGACAATTTATTCTATTGTGTGTGGAGGTGGAGATTAGCCCTCTTGTGCCTACCTCGAAGGCGAAGAGTTTTATTGTGTACACTTCAAACTCGCCACTAAATCTCTGTCCTTTTCGAGCTTGTACAAGTAGTTCTCTAAAATCCACAACTCGTGCGGCACGCTCAACTCATATGAGTTGGCGTTCTGTCGCAGATTTGCAGCATCATATTTGGTCTCAGGCCAATCCTTCGGATTAATTCGGGGTATTTCTCGAAACCAGGCATGTCAACCGCCAGTTGACCTGTCGCTTGCACAATCTCCCATATTGGACAGGCCGAGGGATCGAGACCAAACTGAGACATAAACAACGTATTTCTTTATGCAGTGCAGACCTGATAAAGAGAATTGACGAGGGACGTAAGAAATAGTTTTTCTTATCGAATATTTTTTTTTTTTTTTTGCTTTTGTTTTAGGTAGGTAATAAAACGTAAGGTAATTCATGAACAATACAATAATGCTTTGAAAACGACGGATATATGAAACAGAACAGTTCACAATTTCCGAGACTTCAAAAAAATTCGTTTAATAAAAGCTATCATATCATCAACATATGAAAAGTTTGGTCCAAAGTTATTCAACGTTTTTTTTTTTTTTTTAAAGAAAATGGCACTTAACATAAAGTATTTACTACAGTATAACTGTGAAAACTGAATAATAATGGGCCTTAAACAAGCGTCGGCATTGTGTATTCTTGTGGATGATCAGAAAAGGGGAGAAAAACAAGCCATGGTTACACCAAAACCTTGCATTCAAGAGAACAATGGTACCTCGACTAAAGAACCTAAATTGTTTCTCACTGTGGTTGGCATGACGAAAACTTCCCTCTGTAATTCCAGTATCTCATTATATGCTATGGGGAATAAAATTGAACCGTTCTCAAATAAAAAACAAAAAATTATTTGTCTTTTACTTTTCCGTTTGAAGACAACAATTGTCTGAGTGATAAAACAACACGGATTTGTATCTTCATATCACTATATGTAAAGGTCCATTTTCCACTTCTTTAAGCGTACTGGGGATATAGGGCTAGACCTACATTGTTAAAGATCAGTCGAAAATGTGTGTGTGATAAGGTCAGCATCACGCCGACCGCCTTTACTTCCCAGGACTGCGCCTGATACCCACTCAAGGCTTGGTTGTCCTGGGAGTCAAGGTCATTGCTGAAAAAAATGTCTGGCTCCGTGAGTATCACTATAGGCATTGGTACAAAAGAACAAAGTCTGTTTTTCGGCGGCTTGTGTCCTGACAATTTTGTCCTTACTGACGAACATTCTTATGTTCTCTTAGACATTGTTTTCCCAGAAAAGCTTTGTTTCATCACATCTGAAAAACTTATTATGTCTGTAACCCTGCTAAAGTTTATAAATTCCTTCACAAACTTTTCAGCGACACTTCTTGAAGTCGTACGTAGAGCAGTTCTGAAGTTGAGAAACCACTTATACATATATGTATGTATATATATATATATATATATATATATATATATATATATATATATATATATATATATATATATATATATATATAAACAACATTTGAGACATTTCACGAGGCAAGTGACCGATTGCTTTTTTTTTTTTTGTTTTGATTTTTTAAATTAAAGACTGACGTTCAACCCGACAGGATCGCAAGACAAGCGATAATCACCCGGGGACACAGAGTGCCACTATTCGGATGAGAATAGCCCCGGTTCATGTACCCGAAATCCCGTTCACTCGTTAGGTTATATTTTTGGCCCCAAAAATAGCCGGGTGGGTCTTTTAAAAAAAAAAAAATGTTTCCTATCTTGGAAAAACATTCTTTTTTTTTTTTTTTAACTATTAGATTAAATTATACTGTGCTGATTTTTGCATTAAATGCGCGTCTCATACATGTATTGATAAACTAATCTATGAAGTTTACATAACATATAACTGATATGTGCTATGAATAACACTTATACTTGCTAACGTACGGTAATAAGTATGTATACGTGTGTGATAAATATATGCGACATAAGAATGAAAAAGGGATTGGACACACATAGAAACACGAAAACTTACACACAATTTTTACTTTCTACTAACTTCACGGGCGTGATGCTGACAACATCACCCATCTTGTTCTGATTGGTCTATTAAATTTTGGTCTAGCCCTAGATGCCCTATACGTAGGCGTAGAAAAAGGACCGTTACTTTTTTTTACGTAAAAAAAAGTCGGTAGATGTGAAACAGCGTCTTCCACATTGTTATAAACCATAAGTGCTCTGCCACTAGTACGGACAGCTGATAGGAATTGTCCGCCTGTGTCGCCGTCCGCACGTAGCTCTGTAGCTACAGCGACGTTCCTCCATATACCCCGGAGTGTCAACACTGGTACCCATTTCCTAGAGGCTGGGTGAACCCCGGAAATCGCCCGGTTTCGAACACCGACCGTGGGCTGCAGCGAGTCGCAGCTGGATTTGAAAGCGAGCCTCTTATCGTCTGCGCTAACGCGGCTTCACAATAGCTTTACAAAAATTTTATGTTTTTAATTGCTCTTTTTTCAGCATTCACTCACTGATTCCACAAAAGAAAGAACGCTATTGAAGATACAATATAACGATAAAAAGAAATTTCAAGAATTGGTACAAACAAAAGAGGAGCCTACTAAGGATCATACACAATGTATTATAGCCATTACGTCATCGCATTTTTTGCCGCCCCCCCCCCCCCACCCCACCCCTCAATATACCACAAGCCCGAATGAACTTTTCCTTAAATCTATAATTTAGATACAAAAATAAACGAATTCTAAAACATAGTTGTAATTACGTATGGCACATAACATTACCTTTTGCACTACGTTTTTAACCAGTTCAGTCCCACAGTAGCAAATTAATGTCAAAGATTCGCAGGCAAAATAACACACCGCTACTAAAATGACTTGTTCACGTCTGCCATTAGCACTGATGATATGCTGTCGGTTGCTCTTGTAGAGTTCCATGCACCGATAGTCTTTTTAAATAACTGTATTCGTCTGAAAGTGTGTGTCAAACTAATAAATACCACAAAAGACAGTTGTAGATAATACAAATATACCGAAGTGCACTTGTCTGTAAAATTAAATAGAATCTATGATTTTTGTGAACTCTCCGATTTTCCTCTTTTTCTCATCTTCCTCTCCTCTAAAACCGCTTTGAGTGTCGGGGGATATGTAAATCTCCCCCCTCCCCCACCTCCCACTTTCCCCTCTAGCTTTTCCAGCCGCCTTGATAATAAATACATCCGACTGTAGTAGTGTCTTTTATTTTGTCTTTGCATTTTCATATTGAAGTCATAACTTAAAAATACCAAAGTTCACTTTGTGAAAATGTTAAGGGCTCATGTTATTCTTGACAGGTCAATATCTGTGTAGAAGATGTAACGCATGATAAAACTGTTAACAGATTATTAATCAGGGCAATTTTTTTTTTTAAATAAATTTGTTTATAGATAATTCAATTCCACCACAGAGACTGGCCAGTTGGCGCTGCATAATCAGAAATTCAACAAATGGTTCATGACTATTTCAGCCCAAGTCATGTGATTATCTATACTATACCAATGGCTTTTTGTTGAGGGGCAGACGAAGTGCATAGGGTTTTATTGAAAAGGCGAATGGACGTCGCCTAGTGAAGCAAAGCCTTGCATATGATATCACAACAATCGGTCATTTTGTGCTAACAGGTGTTGGATAAGTAAAAGGTCAACATAAACCGTCCCCTCTCTACTAACCACACCATTTCCTACTAACAATTTGGAGCCGGATCTTGGAGCCGTAAGCTTTACAATTAAGCCTGGATGATCGATTGAAATCAGAATCTTTCGCTGTCACAAGGAAGAAATGCAGGCACTGCACAACCGCCTCTGTGTACTGTAAATTTACTGCGAATATATTATTGTAACTGCTTCATTTAAGTTTTAGTCGACAGATCGAGGATGTTCGATATAACATAATTAGTGACGTTTTAGTGAAACCTTGTGTGCCTTTCTTTAGCTCATATGTTTGATTTGATTCCGTGCATATCGTTCACACTGGCTAACTTATTCTGTTGCTTTCATCCTTGCTGCAGTATTTGATATTTCAAATTCAGTGCGTTTTATATTTGAACTATGTTAATTGACAAAGACATGTACAATATCTGAATTAGAAAGTGATGAAAATACAATTGCTTGGCAGTACAAAAGCTGAATAGTTACAATTTTTAACACGTTAACTCTTTGAATACGAAGCAGCGCACTATGTGTTCATTAAGAATTGTCCCGACATTTTGCCCATTTTCTGAGCTTCTTGTGCCTTACCCAGATAAAGCTTAATCCCATTGTACACAAATTTTACCTAGGTGTTTTTCATACCGCAGTACTAATATAGGAGATCCTGTGAGACCCAGATGCTAACTGCTTTAGGCAACAACCTATAACTAGATGCGATTGGGGATTTTTCTTAGAAAAATCTTACCACCATAGGCATTTGTTTATTTTTAGCACCTTGCAGTTGTTTTCAAACTCATATTTGTTTTTCTCTTTCGAGCAAGTCTTTAAGTCTCATTAAAATACAGGTAAAGCAATTCAGAACGGGTTGACACGTAACAGACATCGTCAGTAGCGATCTCAGGCGTAAGGGAGTTGAGTTGAGTTAAGTCAAAAATTTAACGTCACAGCTTTGGGGATGGGGGGACTCCTATGCATGCTCAGCCCTTATCTTCAGCAGCCAGCGCAGAGTACTAATACTGATGCTACCGGTCACAATCTGTTTACATGTTCGTCTTGTCTTTCCTCTGAGTGTAGGGAGACGGCCAACTCTCTATTTACACCCTAATGCTCATTCTCTCCAGGCCATAATAATCTTGTGTTTCCCCTGATTCGTTGCTTGTTCCCAAAGGGCCTTGACCATATCTGTTTTTTCATCACCCAGTGGTACCGATTTAGCCAATCTGTCTGCCTGTTCATTACCTACCACGCTGACATAGCCTGGAGAAAAGATCCAAAGTTTGCTCACTACATGTGACCTTCCCAGTGAAGCTTGCCACTCCACTTGAAGCATCCCTGTTTTCACGTTTCTCAGCATGCTTTCAGAGTGTTACAATCACGACATGTGTATACATCTTGTTCTCTAGCCACCGGAGAGCCGCAGTTGCCTCCTCCACCTTCGTTCTAGATGTTGTGGTGTCGTTTGCTAGGTTGCATTGCACTAAATAGTTTCTACGAAACCGAACAATCTGTTTTAAATAATCAGATAGGCTTGAGGGAAAGCAAGTTAAGGCCACTGTTATGTGACTAAAGATAAACTCCGTACCTCATCTCTGGTGCCAGCAGGTTATGTACTCGTTTTACGGATCCTCATGTTGTACGTCATCCTCCGCACTTCGGATAATGGCTCACATGGGTCTAAACGGAGCTCTCCGAGGGGATTCTCGCAGTTGGTGAGCCCCAGAGAAGCATTGTCAAGAAATGCCCTAAGCCCTCAACATCCCAACTCCAATGCAGTATGTGATAACTTTAATTTGAAAACCCATTTGGAGCAAGAGCGAAACCCGCTTTCTTATTTTCCTGCTTTATTACAAACAATGGGTCAAACGTTTGTCGAGTGAAGATAGACTAGTGAACTGCTGAGACTCAGCACTAGACTAAGAGATTTGTTTCCAGCTTCCAGGATCTACACAGCCACCGGTCGGTATCTCGAGGTACAGTCCCACCTCCTTACAACCTGTGTCGACCCTCCGCGTCTTCGTCGTTGCTTTGAGGTATATCAAAACAATCTACCACTGTAGGGTCTTCGTGGTCTCGAGGCATGGTGTCCGCGTCGAGTGCTAGCGGTTCCGGATTCAATCCCCAGTAAGGGGATACACACACACATAAATACATATACATGTATATGCAAATGTTATGATATACAATATATATATATATATATATATATATATATATATATATATATATATATATATATATATATATATATATATATACATGTACATCGTGTGGCGAGTCCTTTGCAAAACGTCGCTCCCTTCATAATGTGCCTGAAGTATAATGTCTCTTGTCCCGTGCACTTTTCTATCCGAGGTGTTACTGAGACCATCCTGAGGCCATTCGAGCTGGTCTGTGCTTGCTCCTCTTTTTTAGTACGATGTCCTCTCCAATTTTTTTTCTTTATCCATCCGTCAAAGCTGTTGATTTAGTCATAATATATATATATATATATATATATATATATATACTATATATATATATATATATATATATATATATTTTTTTTTGATGACTTAGATCACAAGGAAAGTGCGTGCTTTTAAATGTTAATGTTGATTTTCTTTTCGGTGCTTAACCACGGATTTATAATATATATTATAAAAGTAGACATTATACATTAGGACAGTGGTATTAGTTTTAATATTCGTTTGATTTAAACTGTAGAGAATGCTTTATCTAAAACCCCCAAACATTTCCGGCACAGCAAATTCTCACAATGTGATTCAATCGCTCAAGAGGTTTGAAGGCATAATAACTAACGATGTTGCTGCCGGATTTCAGTACCTATTTTACAGCGTGCTGTGCCAAGGGATCGTTGTTTTTGGAATCGGTGCTAACGTCGTTAATATTGTCTGCTTTGCGAAACAGGGGTTTAAAGACCCTGTCAATATCAGTTTACTAGGTAGGTTAATCTCGTATGTGTTGATAGTTTGTAATGTCTGGTCTACGTTTTATATTTGTTAAGGCTTCACTTTCATTGGAATCTCCATTGGCTTATCGGCTAGATGCTCGCCTGCAAGCATGAAGTCTTAGGTTTGAATCCTCATGGAAATTTTTTTTTTAAAGAAATGACGTAGCTCTCTGATGAGACGTATCTGATGAGACATGCCAGATAAGAATGTCCGACCAGACATGCCCAATAAGAATGTCCGACCATTCATGTTCGATGAGAATGTCCGACCAGACATGTTCGATGAGAATGTCCGACCAGACATGCTCGATGAGAATGTCCGACCAGACATGTTCGATGAGAATGTCCGACCAGACATGTTCGATGAGAATGTCCGACCAGACAAGTTCGATGAGAATGTCAAACCAGACATGTTCGATGAGAATGTCCGACCAGACATGTTCGATGAGAATGGCCAATGAGATCTTCCAGATGAAACATGATCGATGGGACATGCTCAATGAAACCTATGCCGGACGATAATGACCTATGAGACATGCCCGATGAGACGTACGTGATGAGACATGACATATGAGATATGCCCGATGAGACGTACCTAATGTGACATGACCGATGAGATATGCCCGATGAGACGTACCTGATGAGACATGACCGATGAGATATGACCGATTAGAGGTACTTGATGAGACATGACTGATGAGACACTGGCTTGAAGTGACTGCAAATGACTGGCTATAGCTGACTGACTACTGACTGACTGATAACCTATGACAGCCCGCATGACGCTCATTGTGTAACTTACTGTCTATCCGTAACTGAGTGAAACTGTCTGTAGTGGACTAAATAACTGTAACTGCATGTAAATAGCTGTAGCAGCCACCAGAGGAGCCGACAAGTTGGGGGAACAAAACAAATGTTGGTTGTGAAAAAAAAGGGGGGGGGGGGTTGACACAATCCTTGTTCACATCCCTTTGAAATGCGCACTAGTTGGTAGAGCTCCCTTTAAAAATCATGAAAGCATGTGCTCCCCTCCAAGTCCCACCTCCTCTCCCTTTAAAAAAAAATGTCTATACATTTAATATTTTTTAAATAAAATAAGCAAATAAATATAACGAAATTTTCCCTTTTTATTTGATTTTTTTTTTTTTTTTTAGTTGCGCACTCCGTAAAAAATGCTATTACAATCGCTTACTTAACCAGTGTCAAGCCACTCGAGCCCCTTCCCTCTGACTAATAGACTGTTATCCCGGGGTTATGGCTCTCCACCTATTTCTTTATATCCGCATCCCTGACTTTGACATAGTTTGCTTGGCAACTCAGTCCGTTATTTTTAATCTAAACATTCTTAAACGTACAGGTTTGGCAGTCTCAGATATAGGCTGTCTTTTAACGCTAATATGGATCAACATCTGTTGTACTCCAGCGTTCATTGAGGCAGACCTTCCCTTTGACTCAGTGGAACTGCAGTACCTGACGTCAGGCATTCCTCACACCGTCTTTTCTCGGATAACTGGATGCATAACCGCCTTTATCACACTGGAACGATGTCTGTGCATCACTGCTCCTTTGAAGGTTATTTGTGTCTTTGATTACGTGGGTTTAATTATTGCTCTGATCAGTGGCGAGGCTTGAATATACCGGCTGTAATCAGTCGTTAACACTTTCCATTGGCAAAGAAACATTATTTTACTAATTATTATTAGTGTTTTCAACAAATTCGGCACTTCATTTTGCATCTCGGCAGAAGTGAAAAGAACGCTCGCTGCATGCTTAAACAACTAGTACATAAACTGTAAAATATGAAAGCTACTTGTTACGGTAGTAAAATAATGCCAGCTGAGCACGCGTTTATTCTTAAAAGCGAAGCGACGAGCAGGAAAATATTACGTGATACCACGCTTCTGGCTAACTCCTACACATTGGAACTTATGACGCCTCGCCATTGGTTATGAATGGATATAATTTTATGTTAGCATATTATGTCATCGGTGTCTCTAGCTTACGGGTTGTTAACGCAGTGTTATAATCCCTAGTGTGATGGCTTAAAGTCAGCTGCGGACGATTTAGTGGTTGATACCACTCTGTTGTTTTCACAACGGTATCTTCTTTACCTTTTTCTTTGGGGGGGGGGGGGGGGGGGGGGGGGGGGGGGGGGGGGTTGTTTTGTTGGCTGGCTGTTTTTTCTTGTTTAAAGTCCTGGCTGTTTGTCTATTTTGACTTGGGCTCTGTGTCAGGGCCTGAATTGTGCGTGTACATCCGTTATACTGGCTTATTTTTGTGCAATTGGTTGTTCCCTTGCCACTCGGGTAGATACATTCCGACTTTGAAGGAAGTCCCTAATTAGCTGACACTTACGACATGCTTGTTAGGGAATCAGTGGGTCTATTTTTCTTTTCACCACAATGGGTCCCTACGACACCCACGGTGACGACAACGGTATGAGAAGCGTGCCTCTGACAAAACAATGTCAAAATGCTGAATGTACAACTGTAAAAACCGCAACCCTAAACAGTCAAAAAATACAAGTTTTTATAAATGACATCCCTATGTAGATATATGTTTAACTTTGTATTATATCACTACAAAGATCCTGTAAGAGCAACGATAGTGCGGAGTATTTGAAAATGCCAGTTTGAAATTCATTTGTGAGAATTAACCGTTATTCGGTTTGACATGAATACGAGTGTGCCTTGCCTTCAGAATCATCAAGGCATGCTTTAATAGGGCGTGTAACTGAAGCAATAAGTCTGCCCAGGTCATTTTCAGGAAGTCTCAAAAAGTGAGCTCTGAGGACGTCCGCCACACAGACAGGTTGGCCTGGAATGTTAGGAATTGCTCTTTCTATCATTCCTCAGACTTGCTCAGTTGGAAAAAGGTCAGGGGAACGACCAGGTACTGGCTGTTATCGAGATAAAAATGCTCACTTATAATGTTTTCTATATGGCAAGGGGCATAATTATGTATAGAAATAAATTCCGCATCCCGCTAACTAATTTGGAGAATAACGAGGATCCTGAAGACCTCTTTCGAATACACTTACCCACAAAGAGTCCTCATCTTAAAGAAGTGTGCTTAAGGAAGCCCTCCTGTCCAGATACCTGATCAGACCGTAAGCTTGGTCCTTTTGTAGTTGCCATGTTCAACAGTATCATAAAACAGCAAGCTCCTCTACACGAGGCACCCGAACTAGTCTACGTCTATCGCTAGCTTCAATTCAAAATCTAAATTCGTCAGTGAACTCAATGAACACAACATGGTGTCATATTTTGCAGTTCAAGTGCTTCAAGTATTTGTTGCTTACCGTTGTGTGGGGAGTATATGCAACGTGCAGTGCTATGATGAAGAGACGCGACCACATCAGGCAGCTTCGTAATGTAGCAACATAATCAGCGAAATCATAATACAATTTAAACTTTTGATCTGATGTTTACGGTGCGGCATTTTGCACACTTTCGTCATACTGAGAAAATATGCTGCAGAGCCCTAAGTATATAAAAATGTCTTCCATTTGCAAGCTCCTTTTCTGTCCGTCCCTCTTGTACAGCTTGTATGTTCTTTAATGTTTATAAAATAATGTATGCATAAGCGCTGGTGGCATTAGGTAATGTTCAATGTATTCCTCGTATTTCACTTGTTCACCATTGATTACAGTCCAACTCTTTTCTATTCCGCACTATGTTGACAGCAAATGGTGTGTAGTGCAAGTATGTATAATGGGAAGTCGCCGTGGCGGAGCGACTAGAATCTCGCTTGCGGACTGGAAGGTCTGGGTTCGCTCCCCAGATTTTTTTGAAAAATTAAAAATGACTTATAGGTCGACCCAGCTTTGAGTGGGTACGGTTGCAGTCCGGTGTGGTAAAGGTGGCTGGCGTAATGCTGACCACATCACCCATCTTATGCTGATTGGTCTATGAATATTTAGGTTTAGCCCTGAGTGCCCTATACGCCTAAGTGCGTGGAAAAAGGACTTTACTTATTTTTTTTTTTTATTTCTGTATGATTCTTTATAAGACTGGCAGGTCTTGTAAAATTAAAAGAACATTTCATTTGTCTATTTTTAATTTTTGTCATCAGCTCTGCTTTACTGTTTTACCACTATAATCCTCAGTGCTTTTATTTTTTTTTCCTTTGAATTCGTTAAGATACTTTTATTCTTTTAACATAAATGTATTACGGCACAGTATTCTGCTCATCTGTAACTAATAACTTTAATGACTGCTGCTTGTGTGTTGTTAAGGTGATTCTGTCCAATGGTATGTGTGCATCAACATAAAGTAACGCATTATAATTGAATGTGTTAATAACCCTGTAAATGTTATGTTTGATGAATGAATATACACAACTTCCTGAACACATATTTTCTTCATACAATAAGAACACGGTTGAGTTGAGTATTGCATTGACATCACAGCACTAGGTCATCCCAAAGAGCTCTCTGTCCCCATTTTCAGAAGCCAGCGCAGAGTTCCAATACTGATGATACCGGTCACTATCTGGTTACGTGTCCGTCTTGCCTTTCCTCTGAGTGTAGTGAGACGGCCAGACCCTCTGGTTACACTCAGGTGCATCATTCTCCCAAGCCCATAATAATCTTCTTTCTCTCCTGATTGGCAATAACAGCAGTCACATGTAAATGAAAACTACTTATAAAAGTGCAATATAACAAACTCATTGTCAATAATTGGTCAGCTGTGTGGCTAAGTCGATGGGAACGCTTCGTAATGCCGGGATGCCGGGTTCGATCCCAGCTGTGGGTCATGCTCCTTGTGTTAGTTTCGAAGTTTCGACAGTAGTATCAAGAAAGCCGACCGTCCAGAAGCAATGGCAAACTACTGGACGTAAATTTGACTAGAAAAACCAACACAACAGCCAGGGGCTGTTGGGGTTGTTTCTGCAACGTCCTGTAAAGGATACGCAACTAACCTTGTCAATAAATGAAGAAGGGAGTAAACGACCATATTGGTGCATTGGATCCATGCTTCTATACATATTTATGTACAGATATTGCGGAACTCTAATAGTGACGTTGTCAATATTTCGTCGGTTGCGCTTACTTTTCCTGACGTCCCTGTGTAACCAAATTATACTGGGTCAGCTTAAGAAATCCGTTTCTTTTTAACAACTTTTTCAGCATTAAATAAAACACCATTAGTTTCTAAATAGTTCTAAAGATTATGTGTTATTCTTGTTGTCAATCACAAAATGATGTTATACTAATCCTTTAAATTTTTGGGTTAACTGCTCCAGTCTGATAATGTCAATGTTCAACTTATTCTGATTAAAGTATGTTTTACTTTTAAGCACGAATTAACCGGGGATTTGACTGACTCTCAGCACTCAGGGAAAGGCCAAGACGCATATACAATCAGACAGTTACAGGTGCCATCGGAATTAACTCTTCATTTACTGCTAAATATAGGAACCAAGCGTTTATAGGATCGTCATGAGTCCTATGATATCGATTCTTAACTCACATGCTATCACATGGATTATTTATTCAACATTCATCAACCACTTTTAAGCGCAACTTCTTGGGAAAGACGGGGCTAAAGTAGCAGCTATTCAGGACTTAGAAGAGTTTAAAATCTGCAACAATGCGCACATGCATCTAGCCAAATGTAGTCAGTGTAATGACTGTATCCTTATTATCCAAAAAAAATTCTCAAAAAAATGTTTCTCATTTTCTTCAACAGGTAAAAAGTATCATTACACCAAAAAGAGTGTTTTACATCACTGCAGCCATCTTCTTTGTGCTGATCTGTAGCGTGGCTCCAGAATACGTGGTCAACAAAGTTGGGTCAAAATTTATCCCGGAAAAGAACCGAACACTAATTGGTCTTGTGTATGCCAGCAATAGGGGGACTGTCTCTGAGGTTTCCTACCTCGTTAACAACGTCATGGTTCCCTTTGTTTCTTTCACCACTATTATTGTGTGCACTTTGTTACTTGTAATCAAGCTGCATAGTAGTATGGAATGGAGAAAGAAATCAACAACAACAGTACAAGTTGATAACGTCTTTTACCGTAACCAGAAAATATCAAAATTGGTTCTAATGATCTCTACTCTGTTTATCATCTGTTTCGTTCCTCTTAGCGTGCTGTTTATAGGCATGTCACAAGTAAAGGAGTTTTCTATGGGTGGCAAATATAATAATTTGTTAGTTGTTCTAGGAGGCGTGGGTGTAGCTCTAGAAGCGACCAACTCTTCTATGAATATTTTTATTTATTATTATATGAGCACGAAGTATAGACTGGTGTTTCGTGAGATTTTCAAGATGAGTGAGAAATACAGTCACATCACCCGGGACAGATCTATGGGTGGTCCCAAACTCTTATTCAGTAACTCCACAAGCGTTAAAGGCCTGATCACGTCTATTCTGTTTGGATTGATTAGGTTGCTTGTCATGTCATGTCGTCCAACCTGGACAGGGATACTGGGACATGCTTATCGCACAAGTCATCTTTATGTGAAATTTATGAATGTCAGCCAGATAATCTCCACACTCGTTGCCTCAAAATACCTGCATATCCTGAATAAAGAAACAAAAGTTTACAAGTAAAAATAGTCATATTCTCTATATGATTTTTTATTTATACTGTATACAGTGCTGTCCGAACAACCTTGCAAGCACAGTAGTGCAGGGGCTTCGTAAATTGGGAGAGGGATTGGCAAATATTAGGTGTCGGAAGGGGGTGGGAGGAGGGGAGCGTATGCCTCTTGATACCAGAAAATTGGGGCCGCGTTAGCGCAGCCGATAGAAGACGCTTCCAAATCCAGCTGCGACTCGCAGCAGCCCACAGCTAGTGTTCAAACCCATGCAGCTTCCGGGGTTCACCCAACCTCTAAGTAATGGGCACCAGAGTTAACATTCCGGGGTAAATGGAGGAACGTCATTATAGCTACGGAGTTGCGTGCGGACGGCGACATGGGGTGGGGGGGGGGGCAGTTTTTTTTAACAGCCGTCTGTACTGGTGGCAGAGCAATAATGGTTTATAACCGTGTGCAATGACGCTGGCTCACACCTCCTAACTTTTCCTTTTAATTCTGAATTATTTTTTTTTTTTTTAATTTTAATTTTGTAACAAGACTAAACAACAGTCACATTCAACATTTATACACATTCTCTTGAAAAGTCTTCGTTTAAACAGTTAATTTTTTTTTTTCTAAATGAATTATACAATTTACTTATCATTGAGTAAATTTTTATGGTCGGCTCTGTGGCTAAGTCGATGTGAACGCTTCGTAATGTCGGGATGCCGGATTCGATTTCAGCTGCGGGTTATGCGCCTTGCGTTGGTTTCGACAGTGGTATCAAGAAAGCCGACCGTCCAGAAAACAATGGCAAACTACTGGACATAAATTTGCCTAGAAAAACCATACAACAGCCAGGGGCTACTGGTGTTGGTTCTGCAACGTCCTGTAAAGGATACACAACTAACCTATTAACATTATTATGGCGTGATGCTGACCGCATCACCCATGGAATGTTGATTGGTGTCTTTGCAAATATGAGTTGAGCATCAGATGCTTCATGTCTTATTTGCGTGAAAATAATCCTGTATTTACCTGATTTACTTGCATTCTAATTATGATTACTGCTATGATTATTATTTCTAGTATTATGAACTTAAACTAGGACCAGTCCCTTTATACCCCCTCCTACATCGAATTTTTCTCGAACATATTATAGCGGCTCCTTTCCTATGAGCTAGTTTAAGTCACACAAAAATGTCCTTTACTTTCCCATTTGAATACTAAGTGAAAAACGTCTCAACCCCAGCAACATCTTGAATCTTGCACGCGCAAAGTAATATCGTATAAGGCAGCTGTCAGGTGTGCCAGCACTAACAGTGCCACACCAGAATTGCAGCTCACTGTTGGCGCAAACTGTCAAATCACAAAAGGGAGCATTGAACCCGCAAAAGTACACTCTGTTCTGAATATAATTAGCCAACCTCCATTTTAGCCCAGTCAGTAACACGCCGCGGGCACAACAAAGAAAAACAAACTTCCACATGAAATCCATAGATAACAGTGTATCACCAGTCACTCAAGTCGGTTAATGGGCGACCCACCTGTAGACTCCCGATCCAGAAATAGGGAATTTGAATCAGCGAAACCTAAGTAAAAACAAATAATTGTTTAGAGCGTCAGCGGTCAGACAGCTATCGACCCTTTTGGCTGGAAGTCCTAAACATGTGCCTGTGTTGAGTAATAACACAATGTGCGCTTAACGAAAGTTACGATAAGAATTGTGTCAGCATTGGTCAGTGTAAGAAATGTATGTGTCACACACACACACACACACACACACACACACACACACACACACACACACACACATACAGATAAAAATAGTATACTAAACCAGCTGTCGCCGATAAACGCATGTTAAGTTTCTGGTACTGAATGGGTTAAATAAGGCTGAGTTTCCTGTATGTAGGTTACATTTGCAAGATTAAATATCTTCGATAGAGTCGACAGAAAAATTGTGTAGGAATGTGTCGGGGAAAAGAGAATCAACAATCATCTCATTAATATTTTTTAAGATCTGTACACACGTAGTAAATGTTGCATAATATCGAAGACAGGATTGCCAAGAAGAGTTATAGTAAACTCTGGTGTGCGTCAGGGCTGTGTACTGAAGCCACTTCTTTTTGTCACATACATGGATACTATATGTAAGGAAATGAACTTTAATCGTGAAGAAGATATAACAGAATTACTGTTTGCCGGGTACTCATAGCAGAAAGTGCGGAATGCCTATAGAATCACCTAAATCAAATTAATAGCAAAGGGGAGGAATATAATATGAAAATAGAACCACCTAAATCAAATTAATAACAAAGGGAAGGAATATAATATGAAAATAAACACAACGGATAAAGAGACAATGGTGATAGACAGAAAGATTAAAAAAAAAAAAATAAAATAAAAAGCAGCGCCTTAAGAACAAGAGAGGAATTGCAAGTATTTTGGAGAAATTTTTACATCCGAAATAACTCTGGACATACAAATTTAGCTCGAGATGTGCCAAAGCTAAACAAGCAATGGTTCAACTATCTCTCCTGTTGACACACAAGCATATACACTGGGGTACCTATTAATATAAGAACTCAAATCCAGTCATCTCCTTGTGAGATCCAATTTTTCCTTTTCTGAAGCCCTACTCTGGCTCTTGCCAGGTGCCACAATATAGCCCGACCATAAATATGGTTTAATGGCTGAAACGCGGTTTCTGGGACCTCTTCACGGTGATCCTCATCCACATGGTGGCACTTTGTGTCATCAGATGTTTATCTTCTTCTTCTTCTTCTCTTCCACCTTGTACCTCTTTTAAGTGTCGGGGGGGGGGGGGGGGGGGGGGGGGGGGGGGGGGGGGTGGGGGGGGGGGGGGGGGGGGGGGGGGGGGGGGGGGTGGGGGGGGGGGGGGGGGGGGGGGGGGGGGGGGTGGGGGGTGGGGGGGGTGGGGTAGATGTAATGTACGTTGATGAGCTCTGTCAAGAGCACTATTAATACTGATGTCTTAGTGGGGTAACAATATACTACTACTACCTGGAGCACCATTTTCAAACTTATTATAGCTATTTTTGGCCAACACTATGGTATCAGTGCCTAACATAGAAACTTACATCCTCTAATCGACGTAACTTAGTGATAACAAATATGAAATGCCAAAGAAGCGCTATAGCGAGCCACACTAAAATGTTACAACGGGTAAAGAGCTAGCGGAAGACCTCGGAAAATAAGGAGGGATGACATTAAAAACAGCTTTACAGAAATGAACAATAATCTTAATAGTGCTCTTGACAGAGCTCATCAACGAATGTTACATCTCCCCCCGATACTTATCTGAGGTACAAGGTGGACGAGAAAAAGAAGAAGAAAAAGAAGAGGAGGAAGAAGAAGAAGAAGAAGAAGAAGAAGAAGAAGAAGAAGAAGAAGAAGAAGAAGAAGAAGAAGAAGAAGAAGAAGAAGAAGAAAAGAAGAAGAAGAAGAAGAAGAAGAAGAAGAAGAAGAAGAAGAAGAAGAAGAAGAAGAAGAAGAAGAAGAAGAAAGAGAAGAAAAGAAAAAGAAGAAGAAAAGAAGAAGAAGAAGAAGAGGAAAAAAGAAGAAGAAGGAATAAAAAGAAGAAGAAGAAATGTGTTGGGTATACACAAGGACTATTCTCAAATGTACCTACAGTTTACATTTCAGTCAACTTCTCACACTTTAGTAGGACATAAAAATACATCGTATTGTTACAATGGCGTTGACTTGCCTCTGTCATGTCTTCAGTTCGGCTAGATATTGTATGTATAATATGTAAAGGTAAGGTCCAGCGAAACGCATTCGCTCCATCTGTGCTAGACTCTGCGAGAAACTGGTTACTGGCGGTTGATCTGCTGGGCCATGAGAGGTACCCTGAGTTAATCTGCGACCTGACATAGTTGTCCACTCTGCGGAGAAACGGCAGCTCATCCTGATTAAGCTGACCGTCCCGTATAAGTTGCGTTTGGACGAAAATCACCTGTACAAGCTCGAGAAATACAGTGATTTAGCAGCCGGTCTGAGGAGAGACGAGGCGTACGCAGTACGTGTCTTTGCCGTCGAAGTGGGAGCAAGAGGTCTCGTCTCCACTTCACTGTACAATGTGATTAAAGAACTAGGATTGCGCGGTAATGAACGGAAACGAACACTTAAAAAACTGGGCGAGGTAGCCGAAAGGGGCCTCGAGCTGGGCTCT
>CAJHNH020001650.1:0-75530 GCA_905116865.2 Candidula unifasciata | reverse complement strand
GATTCTTTAGTCCACAAGATCAAGAAAGGAGAGCCCCAGTCATGGACTCTCAATGAGCCTCAGTAGTGGATGAAGCCCAAAAAAAAAGAGACACACAAGATACAGGGAGTCATGTGTTAACTAGTAGACTATTATTAGGTAGGAACTATAGGAGATGTTAGGAGTCGATTCCCTAGCCCAATCCGTTGCACCAGACAGCACTATTTAGAATGTCATTGCTGTTATTTTGTGACATTGCTGATGTATCATAATAAAGAAACTACAGACGAGAACAGTTGTTTCCAAACATTTTGTATGCAAGCATGTAGCAAGCAGGACATCATCATCATCGCCACTATCGACACGACCATCTTTCTCCTCGTCTATAATCTTCCAATCGACTCCTCCTGTAGCAAACCTAAAGACGAACCTGGGTGTGACAACGACATATGCACCGAAGAAGAGAGCTGTGCTACAGTAGGACATAAAAATACATCGTATTGTTACAATGGCGTTGACTTGCCTCTGTCATGTCTTCAGTTCAGCTAGACATTGTATGTATAATATGTAAAGGTAAGGTCAACCGAAACGCATTCGCTCCATCTGTGCTAGACTCTGCGAGAAACTGGTTACTGGCGGTTGATCTGCCGGGCCATGAGAGGTACCCTGAGTTAATCCGGAAGACCGGTCTGCGACCTGACACATCCCTTGAAAGTCCTCGTGAATTGTCTGCCAGTAATCCTCTGTCTAGTCCAACATGTGTCCGATCGTGGGCCGAAACGTTTGTCGACGAGGATAACTTCTACTGATGACTGGTAGATCCCTGCTGTACTTGCTCCCTGTGAGTTTATTCCTATATTGTAAACATTGATACAGCTCATATTTAATTAACAATGCAATTTTGAGTGCAACCGAAACAGACTCGGCTTAGTGACACACTTTTGAGATTAGTTTAGCGACGAAATTTTGGACCTATTTATGAAAACAGCGATGACATATTAAGTCATTAGGACGACACAGCAAAATTTCACCGTGTATTACTGACTATAAAATATCTTATGCAATAAATAGTTCTCATTTAATGTCAGACAGAGGGTGCTAAAATGTTACATAGAACATGCTCTGCTGTATGGTAGCGAATCTTGGAGTATCAAAGAACAAATTAGGAAGAATTTGGAAGCAACAGAGATGTTGTGTCTGAGACGAATGTTACGAATACCTTGCACGGCCAGAGTAACCAATAACGATTGCTTGAAAGAAGCTAATGAAAGTAAATCTCTATATACATAAATAAGAAATAGAAAAACACTATTCCTTGGCCACCTAATTTAAAGAGAGACATCGGAGAACCGAGACAACCAGAAGGATCAGCGGTAAAGGGGGTAGAGACAGACCAAGAGAGAGATGATGCTGGATGGGCTGAAACGATGGCATAGAGGGATATTAAGAGAGTTGTTCCAGGCAACCAAGTATCTGTTTAGACGCATGAGCGCCTACGCAGTTGGGCGGGCACATGATAATGATGATTACTGACTATTTGTTTATGACTAAAAACAAAACACAAGGAACAATTTTTTTACAAAAAGGTTAAACACAAAATGGAAGTGGCTGCTCAGGTAGTCAGATTTCTGTACTAAATTCTGACCAAATGTAAATAGTAGGAAAGTACACTCTGCCATATCGATGATTCACGGAAAGTGGATCGATCTAACAAGTGTCATGCATAGCTTAGGACTGAACGAAGTAACCTAAGCAATAACAATTTTTAGGAATAAATAAATAGCAATGCCATTACCTCTTTTGAAGCCTATAATTTAAATATATAATGTTAAAAAAAAAGCAACAACACCAGCAACAACAACAACAAGCACAAGATAAAGCAGTCGGTAAAAAATTAGGATCCCTTTTCACACCTTTAGGCGCATCGGGCACATGGGAAGAGAACCAATAGGTACTAGATGGGTAATGTAGTCAGCATTACGCTGACCGTCTTTACTTCCGCATACATACATCATTGTACCTATTTTAGGCTGGGTCGACCTGCGACGCCCCATACCATGATAAAATCCACGCAGTTATCAGTGGGTTTTGATCGCGGTATGTTGGAATTACGAGTCGGACTCGCAACGCCTAAGTCACGGACGCTGAAAAGTCTAGGAGTAGAAAAAACTAGCAAAACGATTCTTGGACTAAGGAGGGTGCAATAAATAATGACGGAAATACTGTCTGACATAGATGAGCTAAAACAACACATCGACTTTATTATACACATTTAAATTGCCGAACGACGTGTGTGGATCCAGAAAAGAGACTGCATTTATCACAAGGCTTGCAGGTGATATGTAGCTACCTATTTATGTTGTCTAAAGTGATCGCTGATACATAGGATTGTCTTCTTGACTACAACGAATCATTATAGATTTAAATAACTTGCTAGGAAATGTCATATGATATACCGATGACATATTTGCATTATTTATATATATATGTGTGTGTGCGCGTGTGTGCGCGTGTGTGCGCGCGTGTGGTGTGTGTGTGTGCGCGTGTGTACCTGCACGCGTGCGGGCGTGACTGAGTGTGCGTGTGTGTGTGTGAGCGCGCGCGCGTGTGTGATTGTGTGTGTGTGTGTGGGTTGTGTGTGTGTGTGAGTGTGTGTGTGTGTTAGTGTTTGTGTGTGTGCGTGCGTGTGTAAGTACAATTTTAATTATTCTAATTTTAACGCAGCCTCATTTCTTCTATTTCCAATGCCAGTGCCTTTTTTTTGGTGAATCATCTGCTCGTTTCGTATCGGCGTGTGTCCAGTATAGCTTCTCTGTATTGTAACCACAGATACCAATAGTTGTCTGGACATATCACTTAGTTCTCCACCTCTCTTAAACTCATCACATCGTATGCTCGCCATTTTTCTCAGGCATCTATTTTGAATGCATTTAACTTTATTCCCTGCCCTTGATGGTTCTTCAATATTAATTGACATGTGGAGGAATTAAAATATCACTGGAATTGAAAATACGTGACATGGTTAACTATTTATCTTATAGTTTTAATGTCTTTTCAGGCTTTTTAATGTTCCTTGCTTGTACATGTCATAATTTCATTCTTTCTGCTAACCTGTAACTCGTTACATGCATGGACTATATTTGTATTAATGTTAACTGAGTGTTCTTCCTACGCGAGTTCGCGTTGACGATCTCTTACTTTATTTTTATTTTAAATTGTGTTTCTATGAAAGAAAACAAATGCGTAAGTGAGAACTATGAGGCTGAACGGTTAGACCACTTGTTTAGCTCTCATATTGCGTTTCACGAAATGCATCTCTAGGCTCACGAGGAACATTTTTACAGACGACCCTTTTTCACAGAGGAGTGCCGAAGTGGTGTATCAGCTAGCTACTAGCCTGCTTAACCCAATGTTGTGGGTTCAAATCAAAATGGAGGCATAATTTATTTTTTATAACCCTGACTCCTAGGTTGGCCCAGTCTTAAACAGCTACAAGGTAAAGTCATTGGAAATAAAGTGGTCCGATGATGTTGACCGTATCACTCATCGAGTACCGATTTCTCCGTAAAATTTAGGTCTAGCCCTATATGCCCAACACGCATGAAGGCATGAAAAAAGGTCCTTTACTTTTTAAAGAGAACATGTTAGTCTTCCCCTAGGTAATCAATCCTTAGGCTCGCCGTTCGAGCTACAGAGTGCTGGTTTTGAACAAGGCTCAGTGTAGGCTCCAGCCAGACTGCTGAGAAGGAGGAATTGAAGATACAACTGGCTGCAAATAAATACAGCCTCTCGACTGTGCACTGTCGGAATGTATCAACGTTATTATTTAGTTTAAAGCTCACTGACCCTTTCTGTAACAACTGTCACACTCTTTCAACTTAATAATGCGACAAATTAAAGTTATATATATATATATATATATATATATATATATATATATATATATATATATATACATATATATAAATGCATGTATACTTAAATGTAAATATGCCCTGCGTATATCACACGTCTAGATAACTACCGTAACTTTTTCATTTTGAAGCATAAGTGTATTATGCCAAAGGCTACGTTACTTTTAACAATTGTATGTATATCCCCATTATTAAAATATCACTGGGAGATGTTACATCGACGGTTCCAAGGAAAATTCCCTATAAATAATAACAACCTAGAATCTTAGATTTAAATAAGTGCTACTTGCAAACTATGTCATCAACTATATCAATAAACTATGACTCTCAAGAAAATGTTACTGTTACGGTTGTTAAAATAATTGCACGGTTTGTGACAGTCAATATCGCCACTCTGAAAGAATTGCTAACATTTAGGAAATGCCCGATAACGAATGGATAGAGCTTGTAAACAGTAATCTCTCATCGAACTATTTGGTGCAGTGTGATTTACGTTGTCCGCCCTTCATTTGCTTTAATTTTTGCTCAATAGAAGTAGGTAATATATAAAAAAAAGGGTTGCGCCCTATCTCCACCATGTGGGTAATCATACATCAGTTAACTAGACCAGATGCTGGCTGAAATAAAGCAACATACATGTGTAACAACAATACAAAGGGTGTCTCAAAGGGTAACATACCTTATGCAACCGATAGTAAAAATAATGCCGAACTTACTTTATTGTTGTTTAATTTTATATTTATATTTGCATATGCACATATTTATAACCAGTATACAGCATCTTGCTTTGTAAACTCAAATGTTATACCATATGAAGCACAGGAAGTCGCCGTTGCGTACCGATAGACGCGGATTGGAAGTCGTGGGTTTGTTACCTGGCGGAGCCGGAATTTTCTCAAAAATTTACTTTGACTCCCAGGTCGACCTAGCCTTGAGTGGATACCCGGTGCAGTCCCAGGAAGGAAAGGCGGCCCTCGTAAAGCTGACAACATTACCCATCATGTGCCGATTGGTCTATAAAAGCATAGGTCTAGCCCTATATGCCCTATACGCCTAAAGGCGTGGGAAAAAAACTGTAATTGTTTTTTTTTTACCTATCATGCGCCAGTGTGACAGGAAAGAACAGTACTAGAAGATACTGTTCCATGAAGCAGGGGCATGGACCGACTAGCACAAAGATGGGCACATGATATAAGCTACCCATTCAGTAGGAAAGTACAGGGGGCCGGAGATCTAATAAGTGGGCGAGTTTATTTCAATGACGCTGTGATGAGAGCGACGTTTTGCATATTATCTGGAATATGAAGATCATTCCATATGTATGTTAACAGAATGCAGAGCACAGCGCATTAAAAAACATAATATGTTTAAAAAAAACAGGAATGTTTTTATACAATAATAAAACTACTACATTAAAACCTCGTTGACACGAATTTTGAGGAACGAAAAATCAAGATTTCGTGTTGACAATTTTTTTTTATAAATTGGTGCAAACAGGGTCTAATAATAATATAACCCTCCTGGGTTTTCATCTTAGTCTAATATTCAAAGTTCGTGTGTGTGTGTGTGTGTGTGTGTGTATATATATATATATATATATATATATATATATATATATATATATTTATATATGTATGTACACCATACCATACAAAGCATACATGAAAAGAGAAGAAGGAGGTAGAGCACGGGGTAGACCAAGAACAAGATGGAAGGATAACATCAGAGAAACTCTACACCAGCACGATGTGCCTATGGTCGAGGCAGCCAGAAGAGCTGGAAACAGAACCTTATATCTCCCTCGACACCCACAGCGGTAAAAGAGGAAGTGAAGAAGAAGAAGAAGATATATGTATGTATATACTATGATAGCAAAAACATTTAACGCATTATTTCATGCCTGTTAGATAGGGCATTTTCTACTGGTCTGAATATTTTGAGATTTAAATGGCAACGAGTAGGATTTTCAATTATGGACCTTGGCTTACAAGTGAACTTTGTCTAAAGTGGAAATTTTGAAATGTTCTGGTACAGTGTAATGAGGACAACATCGCTCGTTGAATGTCATTTTATAGCAATATTGGTCAAGTAGTTTTCGGCAAATCGCGGCTCGCGAGCTGCATGCGGCTCTTTAGCGACTTGAGTGCGGCCCTTTCTTTTTTGTTGTCAGTCAATAAGATTAATATTATATATGATTTTATTTAATGTTTAGTAGCTGAATAAAACCGACTCCCAAAAAAACATGACTCTTGGCAAGTTGTTCAAAACAAATTTAGTTCTACAAAAATGTCATCTTCCAGCTGGTGATTGTTAGCTCTTTTGACTAATGCGTTTGCCGACCACTGGTCTAGTGGCACTATTTCTCTGCATGAAAAAGGTGTTCTTTTTTTGTTTTTTTGTTCAATCCTTCTTCCGTTGTGTAGCGGCTAGACTCTTGCCTGCTTATTTGAAGGTCGTATGTCAAATCAGAAAGTAGCCAAACCTTGCTTTAAAAATAAAATAAATGGGCTCTCGTGTTCACCCAGCCTATAATGGGTATCAGGTAATGTCCTGGGAAGTAAACGCTGTCGGTATGATGTTGACCACATCACTCACCGAGTGGAGATTGGTGTATGCATTAAAAAGCACCATACGCCTAAGATGTATGTTGTCAAGGAGCTGTTTTACTTTACCCTGCCCTACTTTTTACACAACGGGTTGTAAACGGTCTGCAACGGAATGATATATGAATACAAAACACTTTTTATCATGCATTTGCAATGCTACATTCAGTTATTTAATTTTATGTTTCAGTTTCTGCAAGGTTTATCGTATTCAAACTGAAACAACGCCTAATTAGACAACGACGCCCACGAATAAAGAAATGTTTGACAATGGTAATGACTCAACATCGGATGTTACAGACCAGTTAGTATATGGTAGCGAACATAGCAGCTACCCTGGTGACAAAATAACTTTGGTTTTTCAATGGATTTTTAGTGGTGGGCTGTGTTTAGCACTGGCGCTGTTTGGTATTGTAACCAACATCATCAATGTTATATGTTTCTGCATGCAAGGTTTCAAGGATCCAGTCAATATCAGTTTTGTAGGTATGGGACCTAAGATGATAGAGGTTTTAACCACTATTCTATCGCAAGGTCTTTTGACCTCTCCTGTGTTTCCCAAACTGTTCTGGCCCACCACCCCCCTTTTACCGAACAAGTCTATCTCTTAACGAATTGTAATCAGCATCATGTGCCATGATGATATGCACATGTGGTGGTTGTTAGCCATCTTTCACTTTAAGCGTGAATTTCAACTCCAGCCCACTTCCACTCAGTGTTGAAAGTACTGGGGGGAAAAAAGAACAAAATAATAACGTTTAAGCGAATTTTAAATGAGAAAGGGGGATCTAACTGGTTTTATATCATATGGTCTTTTTTTACCAAACAGGAGCGAAGGGTGCCTTAAAAAATATATCATTTTGATTACTATGATCTTCTTACCGAAGATGGGAAATTGGATAAAGAAATTAACATTAGATGCAGTAAAGCAAACCAAGTATTGGGACAGCTAGCCCCCCTCTTACAGCATAAGACAATCCCAGTCAGCACAAAGAGACATCTTATTCAAAGCATATTTATTCCAACTCTGTGCTACCAGTGCCAGACATGGTCACAACAAACCATAAAAGAAAATTAGTAACCACGGAAATGAGATGTCTGAGAAGGGCTGTAGGAGTGACCATAAGAGATAAGAACAGAAATAAGATCATAAGAGAACAAGTCGGCACAGAACCAATTCTGGATTACATACAAAGACAGCAAGTGAAATGGTTTGCCCACTTAGAGAGAATGCCTTGTGACACCATACCATACAAAGCATACATGGGAAGAGAAGAAGGACGTAGAGCACAGGGTAGACCAAGAACAAGATGGAAGGATAACATCAGAGAAACTCTACAACAGCACGATGTGCCCATGGTCGAGGCAGCCAGAAGAGCTAGAAACAGAACCTTATATCTCCCTGGACACCCACAGCGGTAAAAGAGGAAGTGAAGAAGAAGAAGAAGAAGATCTTCTTACAAGACTTAGGCTCCTTTTTGAGCCCTACCACGGAGAAAATTTCAAGGGGATAAACTCATCCACCCCCCCCCCCCACCCCCCACTTTCCCAAGAATGATTGATGGAGGCGTGCTTGAGCAGAATTTATATTTAATACCTGCCTTGTAATGGAAGGGAGTCGACATGTCATAGCTGCTGTACGCTCGCGTGTGGATCGGGAGGTCGTGGGTTCGCTAGCTGGATGAGACAGCCTTTTTTTTTAAATTACCCTAACTGCCAGGCCGACCCATTCTTGAGTGGGTACTGGGTGCAATCCCGGAAAGTAAGGGTGGCCGGCGTGATGCTGACCACATCGTCCATTTTGTGCCCTTTGGTCTAGATAAATATAGGTATAGTCCTATATGCCCAATACACCTAAAGGCGTGAAAAAGGGACCTTTACTTTTTTGAAAGAGTCACATTTTAGTACTATGAGGAAAAATTGTAGTACTAAAAATTTTACCTGCTCGGGATTACCGGTTTAGTTAATTAGAGAAGTTATGTCCAATAAATAACTATAGACGGTATTTGGGTTATGAGGCAAAGTCAACTTCACCCTGACAGATGCTTGCTCTACTGAGGACTCAAATTACAAGCATGGCGATAGATGATGATGATGATCATTATCATTAATCATCAGGTCAATTACACAGTGTGGCTTCTTCATGAAACGCCTGGAAGTCTCTTTCTCTATCCAGTTCTTTAGCCCTGTTTGCTTTCATGGCCAGTGCATCTTCGTTGGCTTGTATCCACCTTCGTCGAGTGGGGCTTTATATTCCGGAGTCTGCATCCTCCATCTCTGTTCTTTCTGGGCTGCCACGAGTTTATGCATAGGATGCTGTTTTTGAGCCTATTATCCTTCTTGTAAAGATCATATAGGATGTAGGCGATACATAGAACTAAAGAATTAAAATATGTTTAGCCTACCATTCCTTAATCAAGCAGGGGGAGTGATTATAAGACTTAGAGCCTAGTAAAATCAATTTCATAACGCTCGACTACAAGGTTAGATGTCTGGGGTGGGCTGTTTATTTATAGGGACTGCTTGGTCTCGGGGCATGGTGTCCGCCATTAGAGCTAGAGGTGCCGGGCTCAATCCCCGGTAAGGGCTGGAATTGTTCCCGTGGACTTTGACTTGTAGTAATTCTCCCTGGTTTTCTAGAGGCGTTATCGTAGATGCGGCGCACGACTCTTTCAGTCGAACAATAGTATAGCAAATAACTCCGAATTGCATGTCTCTGTGTGAGGTTTTGATGTTTTCAACAACGGATCAACATCATGGCACACGCGTGTAACCCATAAGTGCTCCGTTCTTCTTCTAACTCAAGTGTGAGTTCCATGAAGCTCAGCCCCTGGCAGCGACGTTAGGCTACTCTTTTCGATTTCCACCTACCAGGAGATATTTTACGTGCTCAACAATGCACACGGGAGTCCGATCTCACTACCGAGAGACCGGGTGGAATAACTAGAAGTCCAAGTCCAAGTGGAAAAAAAAATCCCAGTCTTTACAGGTGATTGAACCCGGAACCTCTAGCACTCGAAGCGGACACCATGCCTTGAGACAGTCCCCTGTGTCCCTGTTGAAAACATATATCGCGGAAACCAATCTATCAGTGCTTGCAGTTGACTCCTGTAATGATACAATCACAGACAGATGGATCGGTCGATCCGGTTTTGTTTGAACCGTACTGGCTGCCTAACGGCGCTGCCCGGGAAAAATGAATTAAAAATCTACCCATATTATTTCAGGATCCTCACCGCTGCGACAGAGCTTGTACACTGTGTTGAGCTTCTTCGGATTTAGACTTAGAACATATGGCTTACTAACCGTGTGCCATGATGTTGATCCGTTGTTTAAACCTCAATCCTCGTTTTTTTTTTAGTAATTCCATATTTGAAAAGCTTAGCTACGTCTTCGTGCCCATCTAGTTCTTACATTGATCCACTGGATCACAAATGTTGCTTTAAGTTTTGTCTGACAAATATGACTATTATTGTAATTTATATAGAATTAGAACTTATGAGCTTCATCTAATATTAGTATAGACAGAAAAAATTTAAAAAACACTAGTTGGGATTTAAAGCAGTTAGCGAAATTTATTTTATTTTCTCATAAATTGAAGGCTTGGCAATTTCTGATATCGGCTGCCTGGTAACCCACTTCTGGGCAAATCTTTGTTACACTCCGTCTATTATAAAGGCCGATTTGCCATTTGACTCCAAGGAAGTACAGTATCTGACCAGTTCAACGCCACACACAGCTTTTATTAGAGTGACATGTTGGATTACAGCTCTCATCACCCTCGAAAGATGTCTGTGTATACTCGCTCCTTTGAAGGTTTGTTGGTGTGTATGTTTGTTTTATTTTGATTGTTCAACAAGTGAACTAACCATCTGTGTCTGTGTACTATGCTGTGTTATTTAATTGAAAAAACCTACGCACATATCTAGATAATTTTCCTGTTGTCCCATTATATACCACAACAGGTTCCTAGTTTATTTCTCCATTCCGTTCTATCCTGTTCCAATACTTTGATGTCAAGGATGTTTTGAGGGTTTGAACAACAGATGAACATCCTGACACACGGATGTGACCAATAAGTGCTCTGTTTTTCTTCTAACTCAGGCCTGAGGCCAAAAAAGCTCAACACAGTGCATAGGCACTCTAGCACCAGCGACGATCATGAAATACTTTGGGTAGATTTTACACTCCAAATCGTGCCCATGTAGCGCCGTTATGCTACTCTTTTCGATTTCCAACTGTCAAGGGAGTTTTTTACGTCCAATTTCACTACCCAGAGACCGGATGGAATTACTAGAAGCCCAACTATATGTGGAAAAAAAACCTAGCCCTTACCGGGGATTGAACCCGGAACCTCTAGCACTCGATGAGGACACTATGCCTTGAGACCACACAGCCCCCTGTCAAGGATGGAGTCCAGTCCAGAATCGTTGGTTTTGTTCGCCGTAGAGTTTCTCTTAGGCGTACGAGCCAATGGTACCCATTTCAGTGCCTGCTTGTTGATTCTCTGTTGGTCTCTTCTCAGAATGTGTACATTATAACACAATCTTCTCTGTCATGTAGCTGCTGATACTAGTGCTTGCTTAGACATTTCTTTATTTCTTCTTAACCGGATTATGTGTTCACCAATTTTCCCAGGCATTTGTTTTCAAATGCATTTAGTGTTCGTTATCTGTCGTTATTGTTTAAACAAATCTTCCGTCCATTTTAGGATGACATTTTTTGTTATTTGAAGCCCTACTCTGGCTCTTGCCAGGGGCCGTAATATAGCCTGATGGCTGAACGCGGTTTCTGGGACCTCTCCACGGTGATCCTCATCCACATGGTGGCACTTTGGTCATCGGGTGTTTATCGCTTGTGCGATGTCTTAGTGGGGTAAAAATCTACTACTAATATGTCGTTAGTGGTTCTATAACTTTCATAAGCACATCACAACTTGAAAAAAAAAGTACAAATAAATCAAGAAATAAAACACAGTAAAAACTAAGAATGTAAAATACGTAACTTGGTTCTAAAACTTTATATTGTAGAGTTCCATACTGTGTTAATGGTTTTAAAACCTGCAAATGCCTTGCCAATGCGTGTCATTATTTCTTTGTATGTAACATACATGTGGAAAAAAAAGGGGGAGGGGGTTAAAGGACAGTTATCGCTAAGTAAACACGGCTAAGGGTTGTGGCTAAATTAAGAATCGACTTCACAACTTTCGGGGCACTATCATAATTGCTCCGTCCCCATCCTCAGCAGCAAGCGAAGAGTTCCATTACGATAGCACCAGTAAGTGTATAATTGTATATCCGTCTCGCCTTTCCCTTGAGTGTGTGATGACACCCAGATGCCCTGTTTACTCCTCGCAGCGTAATTCTCATCAGGCTGTAGTGATCTATTTGTGCCTTCGCACTATTAACTTACTCCCAAAGGGCCCTCACAACATCTTGCTTGTCAGCTCACCACAGTGTGGTGCAGAGCCAGCGAGTCTATCTGCCTGCTCGTTTCCCAATACATTTTCATAAACTGGAGAAAATATCCGAAGGACACTAACTACACGGGACCTCTGAAGCCAGTCTTCACTTTGCTCAACATACTCTGCGAGTCAGTTACAATTACGGTGTCTGCGTCCAGCTGATTCGCACGCCAGCTGAAGGCAACAGCAAATGCCTCTACCTTATTCTCAAAATAGATGTTCTGATAGCATATCAAAGTACTATTGTACTTAGCGTAGTCTAATCCTTGGCCTTAAATTGTGCAACGTTTCACCATTTTTTAGACTGGAGGAACTTAACCATTTACGACTTATTCTTTCAGAAGATTCATACAACATTAAATGGCTGGGTAGTGGACAAAAGCTCCTTTGCAAACTTTCTATATTGACAATATCATCCAGACCCCTTTCCCCCTCACTCCACTTTTTTTTTTTTTTTTTTTTTTTGGGGGGGGGGGGGGGGGGGGGGTCAGCCAATATCAATGAACGTTGACAACTTCATAAAATATGCATGTATACCATTGTTCGTGTTAGTAGCATTTACACATCTCTCTTACGTTTACCAGGTGAAGAGTATTATAACTCACAGAAGAGTCTTCGTCATCATCGTGTTCGTATTCATCGTGCTCTTCCTCAGTACGTCCCCAATCTGGGTGGTCAACAAACTGGGCTTCAAGTTCTACCCTGCGAGAAATAAAACACTTCTGGGGTTGCTTTACACCAAAGACCGCGAACATGTGGAACGGGTGTCCTATATCATTAACAATGTGATCATTCCAGGAGCGTCCTTCATAGTCATCATTATATGTACATGCATACTAATTGTACAGCTACGTAAGAAAATAAGGTGGCGAAAAGCAACCACTTCGGCAGCTCAGACGACCTCTCTAACTAGCAAAAATCAGAAAGTGGCTCAAATGGTTTTATTTATATCGTGTCTATTTATTGCATGCTTTGTACCCATTAGTGTCTTCTTTATTGCTATGACGCTAGAACCAGGTTTAAACATTAATAGAAAGTATGAGAATTATTATACTATATTTGGGGGTTTGGTCATGTTGTTAGAAGCCGTTAACTCATCCGGGAATATCTTTATATATTATAACATGAGCAGTAAATTTAGGGAAACATTTCATGCGTTGGCTTACTGGCAGTGTCGAAAAAGAGAAAAACAGTTTTCTTTTGATTAACACATTATTTTTATTAATTAAAATAGTGTACCATTAAAATGTGTTTTACTTTTAAACCATACCACTGATTCGAGTACAGAAAGAAATATCCCCAAGAAATGACATGCCAGAAATCATATGGTTCTCATCAGCCGACTCTAAACGCATAGGTGATAACGTAAATAGAAAAAAAAAATCATTCAGAACATGAATAAAGCCCGAATGCCGAATATCCTACTATAAGACACATGTAGGTTACATCGTTTGGCAAACAAAAGTCTCTTTGAAATGCTGACTCGGCTCCAGTACCCATCAGTGCAATTCCTAAGGCAAAAACAGCAAACTTTGAGAAGTCCCCCAGTCAGATTTATGGGGAGTCGTAACCACTAAACTGCCCCCAACCTCGTTGCGAACTGCTCAGCCCTCTACCAGGAGATTTGTTCACAGCTTTGGAGAGCAATATCTCATGCGTGAGTTTATTAAGGTTCTGTTGTGTGGCAAAGAATTTGACTTCCGATTAGATGTGAAAGACACGGTTCACATGCCCCCTACGAATGGCCCGACTCGTCTGTGTCGATATCAAAGCTCCGATTGCCACTTGTCCTACTGTTTGCCAGACAAGTCTCAGCTGTCTGACCATAAATTGTCCTACTGAAAGGCAGAAAGACTCACACGTCTGACACATTAACTCCACTTTTCGCAGTGTCGGGACCAATCAAGGAGCAATGCCGAATGCATGTTTATCTTATACTGTCGCAGAGAAAAAAAAAACAGTCCTGGGGCAGCAAAGCTAACGGAGGGTGTCTGGTGCTAATGAAGATTGTGACCATAAGTGTTGTCGCAGAATTTCGGGACCTACGCGCTGCTCCGTGTCGATCTCCAGAGAGTGCAGATTCGGAAGAAATGGAAGCTACACATAATGGATCTGAGGTCATGTACGCGACATGACGATTCCTTTGATGAGCCCAGAACCAGAGCATTATGTGGTGGCTCTGCATCTATTAAAGCTTCTTTGGTAACGAGGCAGCTGTCTTCGGTAAATATTACCAGCCTGCCCACATGTGCCTGCGTCGAGATTTGCTGTCAACTCCTATGCATGGCCGTGGCCGTTCCCACGCACTGTCCTATTTTGTGAAGGTGCCATGTATTCCATGTTTGAAACCATTTAACACTTCTCTCTTTTACGTTACCGCTCAATAGCGTAGTTGTTTGCACGCTGTCCTACTTGCAGGACGGAGCGTGAGTATCGAAACTGGGATGATTTTGTTTCCACTTTCCTTGTTAGTGTCTTTTACTTCTCTGTGTGTGTGGGGGGGGGGGGAGGGGAGGGGGTGGGCACCGCCAAGGAAAGTAGAAATACAAAAACATCCCAGTTTCGATACACACACGAACAGTCGCACCTTTAGTACTGCTCCTTGCAGTACTTCGTAATTGTCCACAGGCGCTAAAGTCGCCTCAGACTCGCGATAACATAACCTTCTACAAACACTATATGATGCCAGCGAAGGCCTAGCATTGAGGGCCAGTCAATACCCGATAGCCCTGGATGATTTCTCTGCTCAACAAACTTGTAATGGAAGAAAAAAGACAGAACACGAAAATGCAACGCTATGTCCCACGAAACTACTCTGAAAGACAAATCTGGTGAACAGAGGTAGGGTGAAGTAGAGTTTGCAGGCTTAAAGACGACTCAAACTTTCGCCCGAGCAGCGCCGTAAGGCTACTTTTTTTTCGATTTCCAACTACCAAAGGACTTTTTATGTGCGCAACAATGCACATGGGCGTCGGATCTCACTACCTAGAGACCGTTAACTCAAGCACTCGAGATGGACATCATGCCTCGAGACCACGCAGCCCCTCTTGGGTAATGAGGTCAACATCATACGGGCCGTCTGTACTTCCCCGGACTTTACTTGCTACCCATTTAAAATTTGTGTTGACCTAGAAGGCAAGTTTATGTTTAAAGATAATCCGTCTTCATGCAGATTAGAATTCAGACTCCTTTGTAGTTGAACCTGTTTATTATTACCTATGAAAAGATGTATGAATAACAATCGTATGACAGGAGTGAGACTATAAGGGCAGAATGCTGGACTGTCCTGAAAATAAAGTCTGCCGTTTGTTCCTTCGTTTTCTTTTTTTTTTTTTTTTTCCATGAATCTGTCAGATAACCTTTAAACTTTGTTTGTTAATACTGTAATGTTTGCACACCTGTTTTTCTACACTGGAATTTATATCTGCATTTACTAAAGCCTAGCGATCAGTGGCTCTATTTACTACTAGCCAAACATTTCCCACTGCTCTCTTTTCTTCCTAAAAAATGTAAACGTCACGAATGACAATAGCTCACCATTAAACAGAACGACACGTTTCAAAACAATATGACCATTCAGAGAAGAATACAAACAAACAGCGTTACCTATTCGCTATGCAGACTTTTGAAAGTAGCAAGATCCATTGCATAGAATATTAATTGTGACAGCCAAATTGGAAACATTGACTCTAGGAAATAAAAAAAATGTATGAATATAAATTCAGCTTTTTATTATCACATAGAAGTCAGGATCCTATTTGCTGCAATGAAATATGATCCTGTCCTAGGAGACGACTAAAGTCTGGATGTGGACGAACCGTCAAAACTTTGGTCGGAAGTTGACATCTGGTGAGCGCAAAGAAAATATTCCAACGTCTGTACAGTTAAAGTGAGTGTCAGCAAAACCGCTAGGAGGTAGGGCTGATCAGGACTATATTAACCTCATTACAAAACCAGTTCGGATGTGGCCTATAAATATCAGGTCATAATCGCACAGCCTTGGCCTAGCGGCTAGACGCTTGTCTGCTGTTGGGAAGGTCGTGGGATCGGCTCATGACGGAGCTGGACCTTTTTTTTTTTTTAAATGACTTAAGCTCCTAGGTCGACCCAGCCTTGACTGGGTACCAAATACGTAAAGTAAATTCGGCCGTCCTAATGTTGATCATATCAGCCACCAAGTGCTAATTGGTCCAAAAAATATATGTATAGCCATAAAAGCCCAATAAGCCTCAACACGTGGAAATAGATCCTTTACAGTCACACACCCATTTTTCTTTTGAATCCCTCTCCACAAACTGCATTTCCTCATGCATAAGACACACTTTTTTCCCATAAAGTCTGAACTTTTAAACAATGTGCGTCTCATACAAGGCTAGTAGATCTTTATGCTATCATATTATTTTTCCCTCGAATTTTCAGTCTAGAAATCAAGGTGCATTTTATACATGTAAGGAGTCATTTTGTCCTTATCTTTAATGTTTGTATTGGCAATGATTTTAGATACTAAGTGTGCTAGCGGGAATAAATGAAAGCAAACAAACACAGAAAGTAGGGGGCGAATGAAATTTAGACAAAAAGTAAAAGTTTCCCGCTGAACAGCAAAAACAGGAAAAGTGTGGGTAAAAAAGACAAGGGGCTCCTAGAATATTCCACCAAGACCCAGACAAAGGATATCTGGGCAACTCTATGTTACATACTGACATACAAGATGGCTACACACACTCCTAGACAAACCACGTACATCACTACAGATCATAAATTAAATCAAGCAAATGAATTATAATCATCACATTAAATAGCTGTTTATTTTACTGAACTGAACACAAATTTACGTATACTTCACAAACAATACATTGATAACAGCCAACGTGCTCGACCAAAACCTATAGTGCTAATCATCTAACGATAACAAGGAAATATAATGATAAAGAGGCGGCGTCCGTGGCTAAGGCGTTGCGAGTCCGACTCGTAAGCCAGCATACCGCGATCGAAACCCACTGCAGGCTGCGTGGATTTTTGTCGTGGTGTGGGACGTCGCAGGTCGACCCAGCCTAAAATGGGTACAAGGATGGGCTGTCCTGGGAAAGTAAAGACAGCCGGCGTAATGCTGACCACATTACCCACAGAGTGCTGATGGTCTGTAAAAAATATGGGACGCTCTGCCCATATGCCCGATACGCCGAAAGGCGTGTAAAGGGAACTTTACTTTTTTTTTTTTTTTTTAATAATGATAATGAACATTTACGCTCATAAAAATTATCTTAACAACTGCAAAAATCGAAACATATTAACATGTAAGTTAAGCTTCAATGTGTCACCAGACCAGTAAATCACTTATAGCGACCTGCTATCAAACTATCTTTGAGCGAGGATACACACTGGTATATCTACTCACACAGTTTAACTACTAGAGACAAATTCAGATTTACCTATGGAAATATGCCACCGCCATGAAATCAGCAAGGCAACCAGTCATACCCCGCCATTGCCATTACCCACTCTGTTTTAGTTAAATATGCCTAGCCGCCACAGCTAGATGGGTCTCCTGTCCCTTAGTGACCGCAGGCTCAGTCCGGAAGTTAAAATGCGCCTGTTTTTGGGTACGTTAGCCGTTTTATACACAGTGGCGAGGTATCTTCGCATGTGCAAGTCGTGCTGCTGAACGGCGGTCTATGGCTTTCTGTCACATAATCATAAATTATGTACTTAAGTGGGGGTAATGGAATCGAATGAGAAGTGGGAAGAATATGAGACAAACGGGCGGATTGGCAAAAAACATGCAAAATGAAAGAGAGCGGAAGATTGCGGGCTAAATGTTCTACAACATTAGAGACCAGTCTTGGTTTCAATATTTAAACAGCGTACATAATGTTAAACATCGCGAATGAATGAGTTTTCAGGGGATGAAGTGTCTGCTCCACAATTACCTGCAAGTTCCACGGAAAACTGACTAGCGAATCAGTCCGATTTTCTCAAGGCTAACGTTTGTTTTGATGCAGCTACGAGCGAATTGAAACCTGTTGTATCCATTTTTCTTTGGAGTGTTGAGAGTTTGCGCCTTGTCCAGTTATAAATGATATGTTCTAATTTTACAAGGGGCCATACTCAGCCGCCCTCTAGATACGTTCCTTAGGTATATTGGCAGTAAAAAGGTGTTTGAAGAAATAAATATTTTGGTCTTGATCAGCTGTATTCCAAGGTGTATCTATCCAAGATTTTGAAGTATTTGTACTGTCTCTGTACCTAAGAAGCGTATAGTGAAGAAAGCCAATCATTACAATACATATGATCGTCTTACACTAAGGAGAATGTACACCAGTGTGTATTTGTGTGTGATGTATGTGTATGTCATGTAACACATTCTCTAGAGAGGCTTACCGGGACAACAAATGCTGAAGTCTGATGTTAGGGTCAAAAGGAGCAAATGTCGCAGTCATGTTGTAAATGGGCACAACACAGTGATGGCCTCTGATGTTATGTGCTCCCTTCTATGTGGGTATATGTGTCTCCCTCTCCTTCCGTGCGGCAGCATGTCTCTCTCTCTCTCTCTCTACGTGTGGGTGTAGCACTTTGTAGGGATACATGTTTCTCTCTATTTCTGTGCTGTAGTATATCTCTTTAGGATTGCAATAAACATATAATTACATCAGCTATTAGGTATATCTCCGGTATCATTTACTGCTTTCACTAGAAAGTAAAAGCAAAGATCCCTTTTCACGCCTTTAGGCGTATCTGATACATGGGATTAGCTGCCGTATTTGTAGGCACCATCGGCACTAGGTGTATAATGTAGTCAGAATTACACCGGCCGTCTTTCCTTCCCCAGGACATCCATCCTAATACTCACGTTACGCTGGGTCGACCTGCGACGCTCCATACCATGATAAAAATCTACGCAGACAGCAATGGGTTTCGATCGCGGTACATTGAAATTACGAGTCGGAATCGCAACGCCTAAGCCACGGACGCCTTTCACTAGACTGGTGTTCTAGACTGTTTCACATTTTTCTAATATAGTGGTCTCCAACTTTTTTTGTCAGGTCGCTCTATTGAGTAAACGTGAACACCATCACTGCCGTTATCCTGCTTGTGTCTTCTTCTTGTTCTTCAGCCTCTCTATTCCCTAATGGAGCATAGGTCCTCAACCAACTCACGCCAAGTCGTTCTATCCTTCGCTATTACATGGCGCTCTCCCCATGTCCTCCCTATCTTTCTAACTTCATTCTCCAGCTTTCTTCTCTATGTGTTTTTCGGCCTTTCTTTATTCCTATGCCCCTGTGGGTTTCAATGCAAAAACATTCTGGTTATGCTGTTCTCTGGGTTTTTTTTTTTTCAAATGTGTCCCCCATCCAACGCCGGCGTCTTTTCCTCATCTCTTGGTCCACTAGAGCTTGCTTAGTTCTCTCTCAAAGCTTTGCATTAGTTATTCTATCATAACATTTAATTCCCTCTATTCTGCGTAGGCACCAGTTAATGAATTTCTGCAATTTATTAGTAGTGCCTTAGTTGTTCTCCATGTTTCCGCCCAATGCAAAAGTACTGATTTGATATTAGAATTAAAAGTGCTAAGTTTAGTATTTCTTTTAATTTCTTTTTTTTTAATTATTCTGCTTGTGTACACACTAAAAAGCACACATAAAATGATGGACCATGAATATGTAAGGCTACGTGCGATACTACAGGGTTCAGAACCAAAAACCCCCGCAATCCATGTGACGATCCAGGGACATAAAACCATATCCATTTGTATGGACAGTAAAACGACATATCTCGCATCATTGTATGCATCTTCTAGATTCAGTGGATCACCACTGTTTTGTACTTATCTGGTCATTCTGAAACAACGAGCGTACAGATTATCTCACTGACACGGTGATAGCTATGACTGACAGGGTAAATGTCATCAATGACAGGAGAGAAACACATTGCAAGTTTGACTGGTGCGATAAGTATTGATCTGTATCTCTCTTTGTCCAAGATTTTGGAACTAACGGTGCAGCCTACTTGATAAAACAGAAAAGATGTGATCATTCTTTTTTTTTAATGCTTGTAGGGTTCAGAATAAAGAGATCGGACCAAGGTTCAGAATGATGCCCTGCTAATTCCCTCCAATCTTGAAAATCGCATGAAATACTAGTCTATACTTTGTACTCATAAAATAATAGAAAAAAATATTCATAGAAGAGTTGGTCGCTTCTAGAACAATACCAACCCCTCCTAAAGTAACTACTACATTTCTGTATTTTCCCGATAAGGAAAACTCCTTTACCTGCGACATGGCAATAAAAGTCACACTCATAGGTACATAACAAAGGATAAACAGACCAGAGATCATTAGAACCAATTTTGATATTTTCTGATTACGGTGAAGCACGTTGTCAACGTTTACTTTTGGTGTTGATTTCTTTCTCCATTCAACACTGCTCTGCAGTTTAAATACAAGTAACAGAGTGCATACAATACTAGTAGCCAAGGCAACAAAGGGAACCATGACGTTGTTAACTAGATAGGAAACTGCTAAAACACTCTCGTGATTGCTGGCATAAACAATACCAATAAGTGTTCGGTTCTTTTCCTGGACAAATTTTGAACCGATTTTGCTGACCACATATTCTGGAGCTGCGCTACAGATCATGAGAAAGAAGATGGCTGCAGCGATGTAAAACGTTCTTTTGGGTGTAATGATACGTTTTACCTGTAGAAAAAACAATATTCATATATATGAGAAATTATTTGGTTGTTAAGATAAATGAATGCATTGACATTGTTTGGATAGATCAGTGTTTTCCAAAGTTATTGTTAAGCCCAAAGTCTAAAACAAATATAAGATTTACAAGGCTGTTTTTAGTAGCTTCAGGTCATAATACTGAAGCACACCTCCTAATAGGCCGACCTACTTCAGTGTCCACAAGACATCATGCTTATTGACCGGGCTCCACATATATTCTATTTAGTTTTCGTTTTCAATACAGTGAATCTAGGTATGAATTCTGATCGGATTGTCTTCTTCCTTGCAGTTTGACTTCCATGTAAGCGTGCTGTCTAGTTTAACCCCTCACCCCCCCCCCTCACCCCCCTCCCCACCCCCAACCCCCACTTTTCCAATCTATGGGCTTAGCCTTTTAATCCAAAACCGTCTGTGACCATCATCATCATCATCATCATCAGATGCCTTGCCGACTGGAGTAGGCGATCATGCCTCTCCACAATCTGCGATCTCCTGCAGCATGTATCAGTTCGTGTGCCGACACACCTCCATGCCATACAACAAGACTGTCAAGCATCTTCCCTCGTTGTCTTCCTCTATCCCTCCTTCCACAGATCTTTCCAGTGGTCACAGCATGTTTTTTTCCCTCTTCTCATACCATCCCCGAAAAATGATGACTGTTTCCTTCTGATGACTGTGATAAGTTGTCTTTGGGCTCCCGCCTCTTTCAAAACCTCTTGGTTGCTCTTTTTGACTGTCCAAGGTATTTTAAGCATTCTTCTGTAAAACCACATCTCTGACGTCTAAAGAAATTGTTTGGCCTGCCTACCAATTGTCCCGGATTCACAGCCATATGTTAAAACTGGATGTATGTAGCAAGCAAGAATTCTTTTTTTTTTAACTCTCAATGACAAGGATATATTGCACAAGATGTTTTTCATTTTATAAAATGCAGTTTTTGCCTGTCCTATTCTATTTCTTATCTCAGTTATGCATCTTCCGTCTGATGTTATCCATGTGCCCAGATACCTAAATTTCTGTGACCATACTTCTCCAAATCCTGGGGGGGGGGGGGGGGGAGGAGGACGAGCAGATAGAAAATTGAACTGATGAATACAGTTTCTTTTAAGGAGGATTCAAGTGGTTAGTCTTAGAGTTAAGCTTACAAAAGAGCCTAAAATTAGATGGGAGAAAATTGTCTGATCCATTACATGATATAGCTTAAAAAAAAAAAGATAAATTTTCACGCCATCAGGCGCATAGGGCATATGGGACGAGCACAAATATTTTTACAGACCATTCAGCACTAGGTGGGTAATGTGGTCAGCATCACGCCGTCCGTTTTTACTTCACCAGGACTGCCATCATGGTACCCATTTTAGGCTCTGTAGACCTTCGACGCCCTATACCATTGTAAAAATCCTCGCAGCCAGCAGTGAGTTTCGATCATGATACGTTAGAATTACGAGTCGAACTGTCAACGCCTAAGGCACAGACACCGCTATTACAAGATATACCTTTCTTATTTATAAGAAATAATAATCTGAAACAGCATACCCTCAAATTTTTCAAAAATCTCACACAGCAAAAAGCAAAAGGGCCTTATTGAAGGCATTTGTATCAAGAAAATGGTGTTCTATGCATATTTATACAGACAAATGGGCATTCAATGTGTTATTGGGTCAGTGTCACATAGGCTGTCCTGACATCACAGGGCGCTTCCGAACAACCTTGTAAAGCTGCTGTCAAAGAAAGCAAAAGTCAGTTCTTCTTTTTTCTTAATGTCCATGCCGTGCGGCATTAGTAGTCATGTCTATTAACAACCTTATGTCTTGTGTACTTTAAAATTATCTCTGACACAGATGATTTTCCAGGCCATGATGTCAAACTGTCTAGCATCTGTTCTCTCGGTGGTCCTCTGCCTTTCCTACACTCCAACTTTCCGTCCGTTGCGATGTACTCCATATTTCTCTTTCTCATCACATGACCAAGGAATGTAGATTATCTCTTTCTGATGTGTGAAATCAGTTCTCTGTGTGAGCCAGTTTCTTTCAAGACATCTTTGTTACTAATTTTTTTTTTCCCAGGGCATTCTAATCTTTCGTTTTTAAAACTAAAAATCTACAGCTTCCAAAAAATGTATCACTAATTTACTATGTGTCAATGATTCACACCTGTATATCAATATTGGATTTATATAGCTTTTAAGAAACATCTTTCTCGTCTAAACTGACAAAGCAAGATTGCATAAAATATTCTTCATTTTGTAAAATGATGCCCCTTGCTGAGCTATTCGACATTTTACCTCTTTAATGCATCGCCCATCTGATGTTGTCAGGGTACCCAAGTAATTAAACATACCAACTTGCTTGAGATTTGTCTAATTTACTTTGATGTTGCATTTTAGAGTTCAATTTTCTTTGTAATTACCATTACTTCTGTTTTTAGGTTATTAAAACAAAGACCCTTGTTTTTACTTTCCGTTAATTTTTTTTTTTTTCGAAGTAATTTATAAATAATAAAAGTGAAAATAAAAAGTCAGTTGAGATTTGAACCCTAGTTATCTTTACCAACATACTAGCTTTTTTCTTCTGCTGTAGCAGAAATGATGTGCATTTAGATACATCCTTTTTTTTTTTTTTTTTTTATCCCCACGTTTATTGACTGTTTTGGGTTGTATTTAGAAATTGTAAGCTCATTATTTTGCCACTGCTTCCTTAAACGGTACGACATTCATGCCGTTGTTGAAATCAATACAAAGTGATCTGTCACCATATTGCTGACTTCGAACCGAAATATCACAAGATTGTGTCTGCTTTCACATTCCCTAAACCACAAACGCTGACGATATAATCTACTAACATTTAAAGAAACACTTTTTAGCCCGGCTCTCTAGCGAAGTTGGTTAAACCGGACTTTCGCGGCGGACGGGTGACGAACTCCTTGTGGTCCGGGTTCACTCCCGGGGGTAGGCAGAAAAGCCACATTTCTCCCAGATTAACGGTACCTATAATGGAATCAAGGCCGAAGGGTTGCGATATCCATAGTACCGAGCCAAAGGGTTTACAACTCATGGTTTCTGGATACGTAAAAAAAAAAAAAAAACACTTTAAAATAGTCACTACATTCTATCAACTCAAAAGCAGTGACGAGGCGTGGTAAATTCGCATGTATAAGTGCTAGCAGGTAGGATTAAACTGGAGATAAGGATTTTAGACGTAATAGTTTTTCCTCTCGTCCCCTCACTGTTGAGAATAAGTGTGTGGAGCTAGCATTGTAGTATTACCGTAACTGGTGGTTTTCGCACATTACAGTTGCTGCATGAATGGCGTAAGTTTGCAGCCAGTGTGCATCTCGCTATGTCCGAGACGTTATCGGAGTGGCGAGATTTTTCAAAAAATAGTGAACAGTAATAGTAATTTGTAAAATAAATATTTTCTTTTCTTTTAGCCATAAAGGTGTGAGCGGGTGAATACCGCCGTTCTATGCACGCTTCGACACAGCTCAGAACAACTATTAACCCCACGTTATCAAAAACATAAATTACCTTTAAAGGTGCAATGATGCACAAGCATCGTTCCAGTGTGATAAAGGCGGTTATGCACCCAGTTACACGAGAAAAGACGGTGTGGGGAACGGCCGTTGTCAAGTACTGCAATTCCAATGGGTCAAAGGGAAGGTCTGCCCCTGTGAATGCTGGAGTACAACAGATGTTCAACCATATGAAGGTTGAAAGACATCCTATATCCGAAACTGCCAAAGCTAAAGAACAAGAATGGTAAAAATAACTGAATGAGTTGTCAGTCACGGTATATCAGTCATCGGCGTCGACACATAAGAAAATGCAGTTGGAGAGCGGTCATTAACAACATTATAATGCTCTAGATGGCGGAAGAGGAGCTCAAAGTACGAGGCACCTTTTAAATGAGCTATAATAATAACAATTATTATTATGAGCTGAATAGTATACACATATAATAACTGATAATGTATTATTACATTGTGTGCTTACATGTTTGAAACAACGTGTCAAGTATAAACACATACTTAGGAAAAGGGGTAAATGTTCATATCAAATGTTTAAAGTGATTGGATTGATTGGCACCTTTTTGTCTTTTCAGACATTAGTGTTATATTGCGCTTGGGGGGGGGGGGGGGGGGGACATGGAACTCACAGCCCATGACGATGGCGAGTGTGACTATCAAGACCCGCCCGTGTCAAAAGAAAAGTCTCCCACAATGATAGCATGGGATTTCAGGCCCATTTTTGTCAACATCTGTGTTTAATGAGTTTCTTCTCAGATGCTCAGCTCTCATCTTTTCTGCAATCATTTCTTCTTTCACTCTCATACCCTTGCCGATATGCCCTCTCCACACAATACGGTCTATGGCATTTTTTTCCCCATGATTCCATCTCAATACCTGTATAATTAATGTTATTTTTGCACACATCTTAATACCATAGTAGAGGTCAGCCTCGACATATTCTACACATCATCGATTTACCGTAAAGGATGTACTTAGGAACTATGCAATCGGCCATTCTCCAGGTGTGACCCAGCCACCTGAGCCTTCGTAGACTGAGCACTGGGAAGACTGTTGTAGTAACTGCTCTTTCAAGTATTTCAGTGTTTGTGATTTTTGTCCTGCCACTCAATGCTAATTATTCTTCTTAGGCATCGCATGTGAAAGCTATTAAGCCGTCTCTCCTAAAGCAAATAAGCTTACCAAGTTTCAATGCCATAAAGCAGAGTGCTTAGAACACACGCCTAATAGACAAGAGTTTTTGTTTTAATGGTAAGATTTCTGTTCTCACAAACTCTTTTTGTCACTATACTGATTGTTGTTGCTGCCTTACCTATCCTGATGTTGATTTCTTGGTCCAGCGGTAGTTTGTTATTCACCAAGGAACCCAGATAGGTAAAATGGTCTACTGTCTCAAGCTCTAACTCTTCACTGTTAATGTAGACAATAGGTCTATCATTAACACCTTGCACCATAACCTTTGTATTTTATGTGCTGACTTGCAGTCCAAATTCCCAGCCTGCATCAGCAAAGGCAGTCAGTAAACGTTGCAGTTCCTCCTCTAAGTGGATGGTTATTGCTGCATCCTCTGCAAACAGCAGGTCTCTGATAAATACCTTTGTTGTCCTGGTTTTGGCCTTGAACCTGTCAGTATTGTAAACGCTGCCATCAGACCGATGATGAATTAATATACCACCCTTCTGACTTCGAAAGGCATGTTGTAAAATTAGTGATTCGTATATTCCAAAGAGGGTGGAAGCCAGTACACACCCCTGCTTCACTCCAATGTTGATTACAATCCCTTCCGATGTTACACCTTCAAAGTTGCTTGTACCTTTTATGCCTGTGTGGAACGACCCAATAATGCTAAGTACGATAGGTGGACACCCAATCTTCTTCAGTGTGTTGAACAGACCGTTTCGACTAACAACATCAAATGCCTTGGTGAGATCAATAAAAGCAACATACAGTGGTTGATTTTATTAGCGGCATTTTTCATGCAACTATCGTAATGAAAATATCATATCAGTGGTAGACCGGTTCCCACGAAGGCCACATTGGGACTCTGGGTAAACCCGCTCTCCCAGTGTCTGGAGTCTTCGCAAAACAATTCCCCCCGTTACTTTCCCTACTTTAAAAGGCAGTGATATCATCCTGTAGTTATGGCAATCACACTAATCATCCTTGATCTTGTACATAGTTATGATGCTTGCGTCTTTGAAGTCTTGCGGAACTTGTCTCTCTTGCCAGGTGAGTTACTAGCTGATGAATTTGTAGGGTTAGAATGTTTTTCCCATTCCTAAATGTTTCATAGGAATTCCATTTGTACCTGGGTTTTTTCCCCGAATCCAATTCATTAATAACAGTTTTAACTTCTACAACTGTTGAAAATATGTTTAGATAGTCATGAGTTGGTAGCGTCTGCATTGCATTAAGAGCATTATCTGTTAGTTTAATATCAACTGAGTATAGCTCCAAATAATGTTCCACCCATCTATCTAGATGCTTCTTCTTTCCGTTATAATTTCCCCATTCAAACTCTTTAGTGATGCCATTTTATTAAATAGTAGGACCGATGGCCTTCTTTATCCCCTCATAAATGCCTCTAACATGACCTATACTGCTAGCATTTTAAATACTTTCACATAACTGTATCCAGTAGTCGTTGGCACACTGCCTAGCTACCTCTTGCACGATGATTTCTAGCTGCTCTCAGTTCACTTACAGTTTTCCTTGTTGTTCTTTCCTTGTTTCTGAGGAGTAATAACTTTTTAATGTCAATAAAAGGTTAGAGTGTCTGGCTATTTGCTTTAAAGCAGTCCTTATTTCTCTAATACCATAAATTGATACAGCTGTTTTGTAAACAGTCTCCTTAATTGCATCCCATTTTAAGCTTGATGTAGATTTATCCTGGATGTCAGTGAAAGCATCTTCAAGCTAATGTTGAAACTGAAAACACTTTTTAAGGTCTTTAGTTTTGGAAATAATCAACCTAGGAATATTTTTTTTTTTTAAAGTGAAAATTATCTTTGGTTTCAACCGAACTTTTACAGCAACTAGGGAATGATCAGTATAACAGTCTGCACTGTAGTAGCTGCAAGTTAGTGATACACTGTTCAAGTGCTGCCTTCTTGTGAGAATAATACCCAGCTGGTGCCAGTAGCCAAATCTTGGATGTTTCCATGACACCTTATGGTGGTCTTTAGTTTTGAAAAAAGAAGTTTGTACGGCACAAGTCACTTCTAGTGCAGAATTCTAGTAGCCTCTGCCCATTTTCATTCATGTGGCCAACATTATATTTTCCGAGACAAATTATCCTTGAGTTTAAGTCTGACGCCACGCGAGCATTAAAATCATCAAGTATGTAGATACCGTCAGATTTAGGAACTGCATTCACTGCATTATCCAGTTTCTCATAAAAAAGAATGCCTTGCGTCCTCTGTTGACGTTAGAGTGGGTACATATGTTGTAACAAGGGTGATAAAACCGCTATAGGTAGGCAATGGTAGAGATAGTATTCTGCCACTTCCTATAGTTGGACTGTCAACTGATCCCAATAGGTAATTCTTTAATGCAAATCTCACTCCATACATGGGGATTTTTTTTTTCTGGCCTCTGCCTTTTCCAGAAGAATGTTTAATTAGTTTCTCTAATGGACCCATCCTGTGGCAGACGGATTTTTTGTAGACTAGTAATATCTTTGTCAAATTTTTTGAGTTTGGCCTCAATGACAGCCGATTTTCTCATATAATTAATGTTTTCCAGGTCAGTGGAAAACCAGGGACACATGGTCCTCTCGTTCCTAAAGCCAAGCTTGAGGTTATGTTTCCTTTTTCTTTTTTTTTTTTTTTGTTGTTGTTGTTGTTGCTGTGGCGGATCAACACCTTATTGGCCGTGGGCTGCAGAGCTCGACTCGAGTGGTATTATCAATACCATTCGAAGATGTCTTTGACCGTCAGAGGCAACCAGTGGCGCTCTCGTCTACGCCAATTAAGGACTTATAACATGTAACTACCACGTCTCGATTTGTTTCCGAGACCAATTATGGTCAGGCCTAAGTTCATGAGGCTTAGGGTTGGTTTCTCCTGCTGCACGTATTACCGGATGTTATCGAACAGGGACCAGGCGATTAATAAATACAAATTTTTAAAGTACCCCTAATAAATACCACTGAAGGTTGGTTTTGTGTTAGCTAGATGCAAGAAATGAACGGTGTCGCTATGGCAAAAGGTTTATTCTTACCATCCAGTCGGAGGATGTTTTGAGTAGCTTTAGTACACAAATTGCAGTTATTTAGTCTGTCACAGACAGTCGTTACCAGTTATTGACAGTCAGTAAGTCAGTCAGAGTCAGTCAGTTATAGGCAGGTCGTCATTTACAGCCCGTGACAGTAGATCAATCAGGCATAGCCACTTAACCAGTGGATCTAAACATTGTCATTATTAGTCAGTCAGACACAGTTCGTCAATCACAGTCAAGTCAGTTTTGCCAGTGGCTCTTCGAGTATCAAAGTGCTAGACTAATACTTTGCTTTGTAGACCAACTGGTAGTCGATGTGTGATGTTGTAAACCTTACTTATCATTTTTATTTACCTGGTGTCCAATTTAGGTCGGTCGACCTTTGTGCCAATGTCATTTGTAGAAGAAAAAAAAACAGTCTTACTCGATGGGGATTCAAACCCAAGTCTTTCAGGTCTGAAGGCGACCTTAAAGCCGATACACCCCGGCAGCTTCCAATGAGAGCTACGTTTTAGCAAAAACATACGTGGATAAGCAACAGAGACACAAAACATATAGTAACCTACCTAGTAAACTGATATTGACAGGGTCCTTGAAACCCTGCTTCACAAAGCAGACAACATTAACGATGTTGGCACTGATTCCAAACACGACCATCCCTTGGCACAATACTCTGTAAAATAGATACTGAAATCCGGCAGCAACCTCACTACTTATTACTATGCCTCCAAACCATATCGCTGGCTGGATCGCATTGTAGGCAGCTTTTGAAATGGAAATGTTTGAGGGTTTGAGCAAAATCATCCTTGACTGTTACGAAAAAGGGTTACGGAGTGCGTGCTCTGTGCTTGATACCATCTTCAGTTGGAAAATGAGATAGTTGGAAGAGGAAGTGGAGACAGAAGAAGGCATATGAATATGAGAGCAGGAGACTGGATAGTCAGACGAAAAACGTAGATGCTGGGAATAAAGCATATTAGAGTAGGTTGTTGAAATTGTAGTGGCAAGCAGAGAGGACCTGTGTTGAAAAGTTTAAGTGTAAACTTAAAATCATCATGCTTCAGGAATAAAATAAAATAAAAATGTGAGTGTCTTGATAATATAGGTTCAGGGTATACAGTAAAAAAATGGGGGTACAACCTGGAATTTGGTAAATGTTTACGCTGGTGTCGGCCTCTGTGGCTTAGTCATTGCGAATGCGCTTCGTAATGTTGGCATGCCGGGTTCGATACCAGGTGGGGCGGTTTGTCTTGCTCTGGTTTCGACAGTGGTACCGAGAGCTGAACTTTCAGAAAGCAATGACAAACTACTGAATGTAAAGTGTGCCTAGAAGAAAAACAACTAACCAAACAACTTTTTTTTCCACGCAGCTGTAGACTAAGGGCTAGAAGAAATCTTAGGTAATAGGCTTCTCATTTGCGGGTATTTAAAAGCGCGCAACGGAGCATATGACAGTACTGCGGCGAAAAGACAATGTAATGCTTTAGCAGAGACTAACGAAGATGCATACGTAGTCTGTATAAAAAAAGACATGCTACTAGAATGACAACGAGACTTGGTGACACAACACGACTAGGGATTTTGGGCGTTTCTTACCCAGTCAGCAGTGCCGGGCACAACATGGATTTTCCTAGGCGATTATGGTCGGGACCATGTGTTTTGTTTAGTCGCGTTTTCTGAAACTATCAAGATCGGAGCTGTTAGAACGCGCAAAACCTTTAAGTATGAGATGGTCAGTACCATTTTAGACGACTTTAACAAAACTTATGCAGCAGAATACTTCTGCTTTTTTGCAGCCTCCAAGATTGACCCAAGAAGTAGAAGAAACATGGAGAACAGAGCGAGCAGCAGTTGAACAATTACAGAAAGTGTGAAAGACAGGCTACAACAGGATGAAGAGAGCCTACAAAGATAAAGACAACGAAAAGTAGAAAACTTTAAGGCTAAGTGCAGCAGACACACATACACACACACACACACACACATACACACAATTCTAAACGGGACAATTTCATGAACGAAATTGGTGTGGATAAATCTCTGGATAGAATTTAGAAACTGCACACACAGATGCAGGAGAAAGGACTGGACTATCACAACAGTTATTAACACGCTGGTAATGGTAAAGCAATAACAAAAGAGAACGGGAAACCATTTTTGAAGAGATGCATAGCCTAGACTGATCATTATGATAAAGAACTTAGAAATTCGGTTAGAGATAACCTGTCTAATACGAAAAATCATAAATATTTTCAGGATATTATTAGGGTGGAGGATATCAAATATAAATTGCAAAAAACCAAAAGAAACTGCGCCGGGACCAGACGGCGTCAGATATGCCCACATGAAGAGAATGTGTGATGAAGACTTGAGTTATATGGCTTTTCACTTCAACCAGATCATCAGAACATATTTAGTACCCAATGATTGGGTACGGATACATAGCGCTGCTTTAAAAACCAGGCAAAGATCATTCCAGACTCAGCGATTCAGGATTCATCATCAGGTGCTTTGCCGACTGGCTTGGGTGATCATGCCTCTCCACAATCTGCGATCTCCTGCAGCATGTATCAGTTCCTGTGACGACACGCCTCCATACCATGCAACAAGACTGTCAAGCATCTTCTCTCGTTGTCTTTCTCTATCCCTCCTTCAGATCTTTCCAGTGGTCACAATATGTCCAATTTTCCCTCTTCTCATAACATGGCCCAAAAATGACGACTGTCTGCTGTTCGGGATTATCATACTACAAATTATTTGAAGCAAGGTGGTAGAGAAGATTATAGCTGTTAAAGTACACAAGTTTTTTTTTCAAGACTTCCTGGGTACATAGACCTAAGAACCATGTCATATTGCGCGGGGGACTTCCTGGGTACATAGATCTCAGAACCATGTAATATCGAGCGGGGGACTTCGTGGGTACATAGACATTAGAACCATGTCATTTTGCGCGGGGGACTTCCTGGGTACATAGATCTCAGAACCATGCAATATCGCGCGGGGGACTTCCTGGGTACATAGACCTCAGAATCATGTCATATCGCGCGGGGGACTTCATGGGTACATAGACCTCAGAACCATGTAATATTGCTCGGGGAACTTCCTGGGTACATGGACCTCAGAACCTTGTAATATCGCTCGGGGGATTGCCAGGGTAAATGGACCTCGGAACCATGTTATATTGCTCTGGAGACTGCCTCGGGGTTTTCAAATTTGATCAAAATAGCAGAACTTGAATCACCAAGTGTTGGAAGGACATTGACATTTGCAGATGAAGTTCTTGCACAAGGGCAGGGGAGCAATAGGCAACTTACAGCCCAAAAGCTACAGGCAGCTGTAGACAAATTTATTGACCGCTGTGAGGAGAGGATGCTCTCATCAACTCAGAAAAAGCGCCTGTTTTATGGTGTTCTCTAGACATTACAATTCCTAGAGCTGATGCTTCAAGCCTCACAATAATGGCAGAAGCATCAAAGGAGAAAACAGACTGAGGTATCTGGGTATCGTCGATAGAAGCCTGTCCTTCATGGATCATTTGGAAGCAGTTGAGGTGAAATGCCAAAAAGGACCTAAGGCTCTCAAGATTATTGCAGCAATGGACATTGAACAAATAATGCTGTTCACAGTGGTACAGCATGTGATCTTGTCAGTGATAGACTATATACATGGGAAGATTACTGTATCAACGAGTCAGTTAAAGAGTCAGCTGATGAAACATCTGCGTAAACAGGGTAATTCTGGTGTATACAAGAGATACACCGGTGTTGCGTATGTGATATATACTTTCATTGCATTCTATCGCAGATAAGCTCAAACTTCTGCAAACAAAGTCATATCTCGGTAGCTGCTGCCTTAAGCAAGCCCCTCCTGCATGAAGTCTTAGGTAGAGCTAAGGACACAGACTGAAACTACACAGCTCTTGCAAGGCAGTGGTAACTTCAACACTTTTTTTCAATTTAGAAATCGTGAAGTGTAGAGAAATAGCCTTTGTTCAAATATTTTAAATATATAACAATGCAGAGAAGACCAGCAGATGTGCGATGAGCTATTAGTTACAAACAGAGCTAAAGAAGGCATTGCGGGTTTTACAGAAATAATACTAATTATTTTGCAACAAACATCTTCGATCTAAAAATACGTAGCTTGTGTTTAAAAGCCTATGATGAATTGACAATGCCGGTCACAAGCCCGGATTTTTTTTTTAAGGAGGTGGGCTGGACGTGAAGGCCATCACGAGCGCCCTGTTTTTAAAAAAAAAATTATTTTTGGGCTATCCTCCGAAAAACGGTCCTAAATTATCGAGGCCTAACAGGCCCCAGTTACATGTAAATTTCGGACCTCTTCCGGCGACCACACAGCATACCGCGTAAAAGCTTCCGCCGAGTTAAAGTCACTGCTTAGAGTATGTCCAGCGCCAGGCGCCGCCACGAGCGGCGCGGAGTGGGGCAAAACTAGATGGTTGGGCCTCAAGAGCAGCAGCTACCGCATCTCATGCAGCTTCCATCATTTTATTTTCCCAGCCATCTCGTTTAGCCCCACTCTCGGCGGTATGATGTGTAGTCGCCGGAAGAGGTCCGCAATTTACATGTGACTGAGACCCTATTAGGGTATAATTTCGGCCTCGATAATTTTGGAGCGTTATTAAGGGGATAGCCGATATTTGCTATTATTACTTGCAGGGAGTGATGCGATTCAGGTAAACAAACGAGTCAAACGGTGTGTGGTGCATGAAAGATGGTTACGGATGAAAGCGGCTCTGCGGAAGTCAGTGGCCAGGCAATAGTCACCGGAATATATATCTATATATATATATATATATATATATATATATATATATATATATATATATATATATATATATATATATATATATATATATATTGCTCTGTTAGAGCTAAGGCGCAGATAACAAAAAACACATGGATAGTTAAATAACAAAATAAAAATAAAAAAACCTGCTCTTGAAAGGACTGGCATTCAAAGCATGAAACTTGTTCAATGGGAGGCGGGGTGGGTGGGTGTCGATGTTTACTGAATTAACATAACATCAATTAAAATCAAATAGGTGTAGATCCCAAAATCTTCCCTCGCCCTATAAAAAACGTTAGCTGCTCGTCATTTGCAGGATGTTCTCTAATTACCACTTTGAGTTGTTTGGCTGTGATTTCACTGGGCCGTTCTACGTTAAGTAGTTTGCCTTTGCTAATGAACAGTCGACACCGCTGTCAAAACCAAATGTATAGCGTTCTGCCGCCAAATTTTAGGTAGGTTGGATGGAACGGCATCTCAGAATTACGAAGTGCGTTTGCAACGCCTAAGCCGTAAAACGTTTGAGATAGCAATATTAGCTCACGTTCATGGTATTTATGCAAGTTGCTCTCTAATGTGGGGTGAGATTGCATGAGTGAGTATCTGGTGTTCAAACCCACCAGGACCGCACAACAAGCGATAAACACCCGGTGACACAAAGTGCCATCATTTGGAAGAGAATAGCACGGGTGCTAGGCGTTAGCGCAGTCGATAAGAGGCTCGCTTTCAAATCCAGCTGCGACTCGCTGCAGCCCACGGTTGGTGTTCGAAACCGGGCGGTTCCCGGGGTTCACCCAGCGTCTAGGAAATGGGTACCAGAGTTGACACTCTCGGATAAATGGAGGAACGTCGCTGTAGCTACAGAGTTTCGTGCGAACGGTGACACAGTCGAACACTTATCAGCTGTCCTTACTGGTGGCAGAGCACTTATGGTTTATAACCGTGTGCAATGACGCTGGTTCACATCTCCCGACTTTACCTTTACCTTTACATTTCCCGACGAAAGCCAGGGTGTGGATCTAAAATAAAATTATAAAAATGCATACATCGGGTCAGATTTTATTTTGAGATGGTATTGTCTTTAGAGATTTATGAATAAGTAAGTAAATTTTACCCCACGAGGACATCACACAGCGAGATAAACACCCGGTGACACAGAGTGCCACAATGCGGATGAGGATCACCTGTGGAGAGGTCCCGGAAACAAACCGATTTAAAAAATCAGGATATATTGCAACCCCTGGCAACAGCGAGCGTGGGGCTTCAAAATAACGAAAATTTGCATCCGACAAGGGGATGACAGACTTAGAAGCCTATTTATGAATAAAACTTATTTGTTACCATGATTAATAGCCAGTCAAAATGTTTATGACGCGTTACATCTTCTACATAAATAATATTCAATCCAAGAAAACATCCGTGCCCTCACCATTTCATAAACTAATCTGTGACATTTGTTGGTTGAGACTTCCATACGGAAAGACAACATAAGAGAAACTCTAAACATGACAACGTGTACATAGTTGAGGCGGTTAGGCAAGCAAAAAGCAGAATTTAATATCTACGTCGAAACGTTAGGCTGTAAAAGAGGAAAATGAATGAGACAAACAAGAAGAACAAGACGCATAGTCGTCACTGTAATAAAGCGTCTCTGCAATTTTACAGCCAAGTGACCATCAATATGTTTAAATTATTTATAGTTGACTTGCATGTATTTGTATATTCTGAAAAATACGTTCACTTTATCTTGCAATGTAGCAATCACAATGATTTAAATATACTACTAGTGTGTAGAACTGAACAAGAACAAACGACAACGCATAATTATTTGTGATGGCAGGACTGAACACGAAATTTTAATATATGCACATATTTTCATTTTGTTCCTAAGAAACTGTGACATTAAGTTGCTACTGTGGGACTTAATCGGTTAGAAACTTACTTTACAGCTTATGCTACGTGCTATACATAATTACTGGTTTTATTTTGTATTATAGATGTGAAGAACAACTAGTTTGGGTTTGTGCAATAATTTAAAAAAAATTGCTAACGAAAGATGCAAAGACATAATGGCTATAATACATCATGTGTGTCATTTTTAGTACATTCCAGCCTTTTTTTATAGCATATCTTGAATTTCCTTATTTTCAGATTATTCTCTTTACATTTATTTTCACTACTGGGTTGTAAGAAATTAGGGAGTGCAGGGCGAAACAATGATAGATGTAAAAATAAGATAGCTAGGAAGTTAGGAAAAAGGAAATATTCGTGCGCAGTTACTGATGTCTATGTGAATGTGTGGGGGTGTTTGTGTGAGTGTGAGTGTGTGTGTGAACGCGGGTGTCTGTGCGCCTGCTTGCATGTGTGGATACGTCCAATAATTATTATCTTTCTCTTTGTATGTCGAATCTGATTATCACAGCCAATAATATGTAATTGTAATATAAGCAGCTACATCTCTTATACAGAAAACATATCAAGGATCGTTACATAAACTGAAAGAGCCGGTTCATGAAAACAAACTCAATGAAACGCGCAAATAATGTAATAACCAGCATAGCCTGGTTAAGTCTAAGAATTTGAGAGGGAAAACAAGCTAAACAAAGGGTAACTTGTGTAGGTGAATGTCTTAAATGAAAAAAAAAAAAAAAAAACATTAAAACCTCGCTTAACTCTTTGAGTCCACGGGGTTTAGCATCAAAGGCCAAGGGGGTAGTAATGAAAGTAATAAAATCAGCACACCATGCGTAGGAACCTATGACCGTATGATGCGTTCCCTGGGACTCAAATAGTTAACGAGCACCTCTCATAAGTAATTCGCATAACGAGCAAAAGAAATTGTACAAGAATGACTAGCTTAAGGAGCGACGTTTCGTATAACGAGTGCCGATGGGAGGGGAAGTCCCAGATTGTGTGCATGTTACATCAGTCTGTGTTTAGCACTCGTTCCAGTAGCATCGTGGTGTCGCCTGTGATCACACATGTTCTCAAACTTGTGTTTTATTGTGATATATGTATATGAATCCTCCAGGCCTACAAGATGGCCTCCCTAAAAAATTTAAGTTCATCGAGATCCAGTTTCTGCCTCCCAATACAACTCCGTTACTTTAGCCATGGACCAGCAAGTTATTTTTAACTTTAAGAAGCTCTACACTAAAGCACTCACTGAGCATTGTTTTCAGGTGTCTGAAGGGACCAACCTCACTCTCAAAGAGTTTTGGAAAAATCACTTCCATATCGTTGTCTGCCTCATGATGATCAACAAGGCGGGGGGAGGGGTTACCAAGAGAACCCTAACTTCTGCTTGGAAGAAACTTTATCCGGAGAGCGAGTCGATTTATGACTTTGAGGGGTTCGAGACAGTACCTGTGGAACCTGTAGTCAACGAGATTGTGTCTTTGGCGACTATCATGAGATTGTAGGTGGATAACAGTGATATCAAAGAGCTTGTGGAAGAGCACAGCCAAGAGCTGACCACGGAAGAGCTTATGGAGTTGCATTGTGTTTCACAGCATGAAGTTTTAGAAGAAAGTTTGGCAGAGGAGGAGGAGAACGTAACAGAAAAGCAACAATCTTCTGGCGAAAAAAGAGAAATACTGAAAGCATCGGAAACGGTTGCATCTTACATTGAGAAGCATCACCCTAATAAGGAAGTGGCTATGCGCGTTGCAAATTTATTTAATGATAATGCTGTGTCGCACTTTCGCCAAATTTTGAAGCGTCGGCAACAACAAAAGTCTCTGGACATCTTTCTAGTAAAAAAAAAAAAATTAGCCAAGTATCAAAAATATTTCGACTTTTTATTTCTGCAAATCGAATTCGCATTCTAGGTGGGTTCGTTCCGCGTTTGAAGAAAAGATGAAGAGGATTCACTCTCCTTAACAATATGTATATAAGTTTCTTTGAATAAAAGTTATACATATAATTTTGTGAGTATTTTTTTTTTCGATATGGAACGCATTATCCTATTTTACATTAATTTATATGAGAAAAATTGTTTCGCATAAAGAGTGCTTCGCTTAACAAGTATGATTCTGTGTGGCGACACGCTCGATGACTTCAGAATGTCTTTCCTCAACCTACTTTTATTTCTATGTATTCAGAAGTATACATAAATAATATGGTTTTGGATACATCCTTAATCTAATTAAGGCGACCTGAACAAACATTTAATTCTTCTGGACGGCTGGTGATATCTAACACTGAGACTCTTTTCCAGACGTTAAGTGTTAAGGTACAGAGATAAGACTGACCAAGCTCAGACTTTGTGACTGAGATTTCACTTGCCAAAACTTAGGTGACAGATATTTATCTTTTAGCCAGACCTATAGGAGCAGATTACCAAGGCTAATTGGATTATCTCCCCCTGAGGTTACCTAACTTGAGGGTAGGTCAGACGGTCAATATTGACATGGTGAGCCGAAAGTGCTAGCAGAAGAATTGACAGGGTCGGGTAGGCGTTGTTAGCAAACAACCTGACAGGTTGAAGTAGGCCGGAGGTGTGACTATGTTTATTAGCTTTGACCAGCTTAATTGAACCTAGAGAATGTGACCGTGGGAAATTCAAACAAGTGTTGTACAGCCCTGACAGACAGCGAATGGACTTACCCACGGGGAGGAGCTGTGACATCTTTGAATTAGAGTGGGTTCAGGAGTAATGTAGGAGAAGCTTGATAGAAGTTATAAGAGGATGATTCTAGAACTGGTAAATGAGACTCTCTCCAGAGCATTGCCATCTGTTGGGCTTAAAACCTAAGCTTGAGACAGAACTTTTGGCATTGTGCTTTCATTTCCAGGTAAAAAGGAAAACTAGTTTCAAAACCTTTATTTTATTTCCTGATAGAAATCTAACTGTCTTTTTGCTCAAGTGTGTGTCTTCATTACTTTGTAATGCTCCTAGGCGGCCATTTCTCCATTCTCGTAGGGCACTGTCACATTGCTTTATATCCTAATTGATAGCGTCATGAATGTTGTTTTTTTCGTGCACATGTGTTTCAATGGTGTATAACCTAAATGTTGATGTTACCATTGAAATTTAATGAACTATCATGTTTTTGAAATCACAAGCGTGAAGATAACTTTGGCAATCTTGTCACGTGTGGTAAATGTGAATCTGTATTACATACAGCTAACACACTGAAATGTGTTTAACTCCCGGGAGGCTGATGCGGAGATTGATCCCAGAGAGTAAATACATGAGATTTGTTATTTGATTCGCCCCAGAAATATTGTTAGCATTCTGGGCGCGTCCATTGTTCCAAGCATTGATGCCAGAACTGGTTATGTCTGACTGATTGTCCTTCTGAGTCTGTACGAGAGATGACATCAGACATAGAAGACGACTATCATTACTGGACGTGAGTAGAGGAAGGCAGTAAATGTAACGGCTTCAATGTGAGACATAAGCCCTTCCAAATTGGACTGGAGTGAATGTGAAAATGAGGGAGAGGTGAAATGTTTTATTTAAATAAACATGTTTGATGTTATTATAATATACATGTTTAGTGTACATCTAGATAAGATACTACACATATGCGCTTGTTTCTTTATCACAGTTCCCACATTGGGCAGGGACTAGTAGGCATCCATTCTTTGCCGACCTTCTGAGTGTAACGACCTGCTTGAAAGCAGTGAGGACGACAGACTGGAAAAGAATAGGCAGGGTCTCAAGCCGAGAACTGTCTAAAGGTTGTTACTTTCCAATTACACATATTAATTCCATCAATAACACCATCTCAACTCTACTAGCCTAAACAAGTTCATTTTAATTTTGGTTAGATTTATTCAATAAATCTTGTTCATGTTGTTATAAAATAGTTGAGTAAATTGTGTACTTAGATTCAAGTGTCTATGTGCATATTAGTTTACTTCAGCTGACAACTATTTAAATCACTTGATGGGGGCTTTTAAGTAATGCCAGGAGAGGAGAAAAGTCGGAGGGGTTAACTGAGTACCTTGATATTTTCTCAGTGGGTTTATCTTGATCTCCATCTTTCCCTTCTCCTACTCCTGTGGATACAAGTACAGCACATTTCATTTCATGGAACGAGCCACTCGCTGTTTTCTTGGCTATCAGGACTGTCTAGGATCAACATAGCTTAGATATTAGTCCAGGTTCTCACGTGGGTGGGCATTGTTAAGGTTCAAACCCACACCCTCATTATATCAGTGTATTTACCCACGTGGGCTCGCTACATTCTGGAACGATTTATGCTTGTTAAGCGAGGTTCCACTGTACACTCCAATCTTCGGTAAAGCAATGGCTCGGCTATTTCTTGTCGTAGGCAACGGTAGGCACTTCAGAATTTTGTATGCATCATTTTTTTGTCAACACTACTATAAGAGATAGTTTACAGTGAGCGCAGTACCAGTTACATAAAAAAAAATAAAACTTTCAATAGCTTTGAAACTATTTCAAGCATCTCAGGACAGAGGTCAGTGTAATGACAACAATTTCTATTGATAATGCGAGTTAAGTTGACTTGAGCTGAGTCAAAAATTGACATCACATCCCTCATCTACAGCAGCCAGCGCAAAGTTCCAATACTAATGGTACCGGTCACAATCTGGTTATATGTCCGTCTTGCCTTTCCTCTGAGTGATGTAGTGAGCACGCCAGACCTAGTGTCTCTGTTCATAACCCACCACGCCGGCATTTCTGGAGAAAGATCCAAAGTATGCTCAATACCAGTGATCTTTTCAGTGAGGCTAGCGTGGCCTAATGTGATCATAACCCTACACGGGTCAAACGTTTCCACTGGTACTCTGACAACGACCGGTTCTAGCTGTCAGTTGGAGCCGGTCGTGCTCTCACCCACTCCTTTCCTCGCCCAATGTTCTCCAGCATGCATCCTTGTCTTATTGTGTCTTCTGCTTGAGCCATACACGATTTTCGCCCTATCAGACTCTGACCCTAACCTTCAGCCAAAGCTTCATAGAGAGGGTGTTCTTTGTCTGCAGCTGCTCTGAGATATGACTTAGCCTGCAGCACCTGTATAATTTAATAATGTGATAGCCTATTATACGCTTTGTTTCATTTTATGCTTATAATACTGTTTATATATGCCTAATTCCTGAATATTAGTTTGGAAAAGTTTGCAGTTTTGCCTTAAATAAAATTATAACAATTACAGTCGTTATTTCTTTTTATCTTCCTACTGCAGCTATTTCCACTATAAAGGTACCTGTGTGTGGTAATAAGAATACTATGGCTGACTAACTTTCTACCCCACCAGGACATCACACAAGCGATAAACACCCGATGACACAAAGTGCCACCATGTGGATGAGGATCACCGTGGAGAGGTCCCAGAAACCGCGTTCAGACAAATGGACCTGATTATGGCCTGCCTATATTGCGGCCTCTGGCAAAAGCCAGGGTGGGCTTCAAATATCAAAAACATGTCGTCCTAAAAAGGACGTAGGAGAATATTATGGAACACATGAAGTAAACTAAAAATTCCATTAGAACGCACTTATGGAAAAACTATATTTCATAAAGAAAAAGCCACAAAAGTGAATGATTTAAATTAACTAATAAACCTAAAGTGAGCTGCTTGGTACAGAAAGATGTACAGATAACAAATCAAGATAAAAAACAGTATTCACCCAAACGGCCCGCTCTTAAATGGATTCACTGAAATAGAGGTCAGTTTCTTGACCTATACCTTTGTAGAGTTACTGAAATAAAAGACACCCCTTTCTTTAACTTCTTTATTCATTACTCACCACCCTGATATAAAAGAAATGAAATTGTAAATAAAACAGCACGTATAATCGTAGTAAAGTCGTTAAAGTGTGAGCCTTGATTCTTCTTCTTCTTCTTCACTTCCTCTTTTACCGTTGTGGGTGTCAAGGGAGATATAAGGTTCTGTTTCTAGCTCTTCTGGCTGCCTCGACCATAGGCACATCGTGCTGTTGTAGAGTTTCTCTGATGTTATCCTTCCATCTTGTTGTTAGTCTACCCCGTGCTCTACGTCCTTCTTCTCTTTCCATGTATGCTTTGTATGGTATGGTGTCACAAGGCATTCTCTCTAAGTGTGCAAACCATTTCACTTGCTGTCTTTGTCTGTAATCCAGAATTGGTTCTGTGCCGACTTGTTCTCTTATGATCTCATTCCTGATCTTATCTCTTATGGTAACTCCTACAGCCCTTCTCAGACATCTCATTTCCGTGGTTACTAATTTTCTTTTATGGTTTGTTGTGAGTGACCGTGTCTGGCGAGACATCAGAGCCTTGATTGTTATTTAATTAAACGAGGCCGTGAAGAAAAGTGTTCTCACACTTACTTCAAATTATATACCAATTGTGAACGTGTGATTGCCTAACTGTACTTATTGATGTCTTAAAATTCAGCGTTTTTTAACGCAACATAATTGTCTTCTGCTTATTTATTTTTTAGCGTTATTGCGCTCAGCAGAAGAGTATTTTTTTTTTTTTCTATATCTTTTTATTAGGGCCATGACAAATATTTGCACCTGTTGTCGATTAACGGTCTCATTAATTATATTTAATTTATTGCAATTTAATGGTGTGTAATTGTGTATACAATAACTTTCCGGGACTTACTACTTACATTCAGTCAGCGCAGATTTATAATTGTGATTATGATACTCCTGGCTATTTATCACGCGACAAATATAAAATTTATTTTTCTGTTTTCGTTTACTTTTTATTTCTGAAGCTACATTTCAGTTTTAATATTACTTGTATTTGTGTGTGCTTGATGTACTCGGGCGTCTAGTGTAATATAATCCCAGGCTCCTCAATTATCTGGGTATGTACTCTAGACATTAAGTATATAAAGAAAGAGCCACATTTTCCATTATTTGTTTTACAAATTGTGCGCAAAATATACAATTTCTTATCAGTTAAGTCATAAGGTGAAGTCGCCTTGGTGTAGTAGCTAGACGCTCGTCTGTGGATCCGACGGTCGCGGGTTCAAATCCGAACGGAGCCTGACATTTATTTTCCTTGTCTTCCAGGTTGACTAAATGGGTATCAGGGAAAGTCCTGGGAAGTATAGGTGACCGGCGTAAAGTTGAACACATCACCCACTGAGTACCAGTTGGTCATTATAATATAGGTCTAGCACACTATGCCCAATATCATCAGCAGGTAGCAGCTCATTTGCAGAACGTCGCTCTCATGAAGTCTGCCTGAAAGGAACTCGGTCTCTCGCCAGTTCTCCCACCTCATGTACTTTCACACTCAAGGAGTCATTATTATCCTGTGCCCATCATTGTGTTGGTCAATTCCTGCCCCTCCTTCCTGGTACCATGCCTTCTGCTATAATTTTGTTTCCCAATCCGTCGTGGCGCTAGATATGAGCAAGATATTTCAGCTTCCGAGACAGGATGCTGTTTATTAGCCACTCTTCCTTGATGTTCAGATCTTTCGAGATGTCAGTATTTTCCCTCTTCTTCGTCCAAGATATTCTGAGCATCTTTCTTTAGCAGTTCAGTTCAAAATCCCCTATTCTTTTTCTTAAGGACTGAGAGATAGTCCACGACTCACATCCGTATGTAGACACAGGGAAGATGCATGCTCCCAAAATTCTAATTTTGAGCTCCTTTCTGATGCTTAACCATAGACTTTAAAGGCTGTTCAATCTTTGCATTGCTATAGCCATTGCTGTTTCTTATAGAGCCTAAATATTACAATTTTGTGACATTTTCAATTTCCTCATCATTTATGGTTATTTTTGGTTGACAGCCAGTTTTATCTGTGGACATTATTGTCGTTTTCTTTCAATTCAAGAACAGATTTTGGTCTTTATTGTGCTTTTGGACAGACAATATTAAATCTTCTATTCCCTTTCCGCTGTTCGAGAGGAGGACATGCCCAATATGCTTGAAGGAATAGAAAGGGTACTATAAGTCTTCACACTGTGACACACCAACGGAATATTTCAGTCCGGCAAGAGTTTATTGCATCTTGTTAGTTCAAACAATTGCGCACTTTAAAAAAATGTAGATGCGGGAATAGTGGTAAATGTATGTCGGCGTTAAGAAGCACATAACTTATGACGTTTTCTTAGCTGTTACTAGGAGAAAAAACCTTAGAGCTAGTCATTCGTTGCTACATCAAACTACCGCCCCAGCCTTTCCATCGGCCTATCTAAAAAGAAATAATAATAATACGAATTCAGGCGAGATTTATAATGGTAGGGAGTAGCTTAGATCCCCTGTAAGCCCTAGCTGTACCCTAAAATGTTTTATCGAGATCCTACCATTCTATATTCTACCATTGTATAAATTTTCCGTGACTTCATCAACCTTAATACTTGTCCGTTGGACAATGGTAACTATTTACTAGTCCCTACATATTATGACGTTCCTTGGGTTACTATTCACGGTTAGGACAATTCATTAGTGAACACTATATCACCTTGTCATCTTTTCTGAAAATATTCATTTGGTTTCCTTGCATAAGGAGCTTACGGTATAAACCATCATTCTGTGAAATGCGGTGCCATCAAGTGTTTATACTCTACATTGGTTATATTTATTGTATTATGAAACATAAAATTTGAGTAACAGGGAAGGACCCTTGGTCGCGTCGTCAGCTGTCTGGGCATATAGGGTTGGCCTATATTTTATAGACTAAGTGGCACCTGGGCGTTAACATGATCAACATCACACCAGCTGCCTTCACTTCCCATGACTATACCTGGTATCCATCCAAGGTGAAGTCGACCTGAGTCTATTAGGACTCGATCTCACGACTGTCCAATCCGCATGCGAGCGTGTGTCCACTAAATCATGTCAAGTTTCATATGATCAAGCAAAGAATTAAATATGTATAAAACAATATTATAAAATGTTAGAGAGATTTATTATTGATATAATGCTCGTAGAGAAAGACAGTATTTGTAATACCTTGCTATTTTCCCTCACTACTCTGATCACACCACAATCACCGCAACACCTCTACCCGCCACATAATGGTCTGCATAATCCTCACCCAAGGGACAACTGACATATTTTTCATGTTCCCTATAACACCATGGATTGTTAACAACACTGTAGAATGGAGATCCGAAATTAATTGAACAGACTACCTGTTGAAGACAGCCAATAACTAGCATGGTTGCCAGTATATTGTCCATACCACAGGGGAATGCTGTATTCCACTCGAACGATCCTAGAGCTGAGTGATGTTTAGATGCATTGGAATGTTTATTGTGTTGAATGATGATTTTGTTTTTCTTTTGACTTTAATAATTTAACGGGATTTCGGGGCTGTGTTATGTCAATGCAATTGTTGATTTAGAAAACTCAAATATCTGATTATGTCATTTAGTATCGATTTGAATTCCTTGTTTGTACGAAGTATTTTACGTTGTGATTTCCTTGAGTTCAATTAGCAATGTATTGAACTTTGATTATTCAAAAGTTTAGTTAGAAGAATTAATATTTATTCAGTTCTTTTTTGAGGATTCACCCTATTAGTATGATTATCTGTATTTCCCTTCCTTTTTTATGAACTCAGGGACCAATAAATGTCCCCTAGACATTCTTATTTCGAGCCCTGTAAAACATTTAGAAGGAATTATAGGGGATCTCCAGGCGAGGATAAATTCCGCCAAACTAGCTTATGACAACACTAACCCGGATCTAGTTTATAAAGATAGTACATCCAAGCAGTCCAAAGGCCATGAAACTACAATGCCGAAACAGGTCGTCTGGATTTATGTAAACAGTAATTCCGACATGTCTGATATTAAAAGCAGCTGATCGACCTAGCACAAAGCTTTAAAATGCAATAAAAAATCACATCCGGCACAGGTGCGTGTTTGCAGATTGTGATTGGCTAGTTCTGATTGATACACGTGGGTTGAATGCCCAGCCTCGTTTCTTGTGGGTAGTGATGTTTTGATACCAGCGAACTAGGCAAAATATAGTAAATAGTATGTTGACACGAATCCGTGATACTGTTTCCGGAAAACTGAGCTAAGGACATCATTTTGGTTCTATTTTAACGCCAATATATAGATGCTATTTCTAGATTTTCAGCAGTTCTATTGACAGTTGAAACAAGAAGCAGCTTAAAAGTTGAGAACGCCACGAGGGTAATATTAACGAGAACTGAACTGCAAATGTTTAAGCTTGTAAGGAGTTAAAATTTCAGTTATCAGATTGAATATTTCCTAAGTTAACATTATATTAAATTATATTATACTGAAAAATATATCTTGATATGTTTTAATTTCAACTATTAACAAGCTTTTTTTATGTATATGTCCGCGGGGCGCATTGCCTCTATATCATAGGTTATAAGTTACTTAGCCTGTGTCTTGGGATCGCGAATTGAAAAAAGGTTTTAAATTGCTGCCCTTTACATTGAGTAAAAAATAACAGAGAAAATGGCCCGGTTATTTGCCTTAACGCGTTATGGGTACTTAGTTCTATACCTATATTTTATAGACCAATCAGCAATCGGTGGGTAATATGGTCAATACCAGACCGGCAGCCTTTACTATCCATGTTTCTAAACCTGGCACCCACTTAAAACCGAGTCAGTCTTTATGCCAAGGTTATAAAGACAAAAATAATTTCAGTTCCATTTAGACTCAACCGACTTTCGGAGAGCATCTAGCAACCGACTTTCGGAGAGCATCTAGCTATATATTCCTTACGTCCTTCTTAGGACGTTATTTTTTGTTATTTGAAGCCCCACTCTGGCTTTTGCCAGGGGCCGCAATATAGGCAGGTCATCATTATGGCCAAATGTCTGAACGCGGTTTCTGGGACCTCTCCACGGTGATCCTCATCCGCATGGTGGCACTTTGTGTCATCGGGTGTTTATCGCTTGTGTGATGTCCTGGTGGGGTAAAAAAGCCAAGCCAAGCATCTAGCCGCTACATTTAGGCAGCGCCTGCCATACACAGTGGGAGCTAACCTGAGAGATGGGGTGCTAAATATATAGTATAAATACGGCAAATGTTGAAGTCCACTACTCAACAGCGACTGGCCAACTTAATACACAAATCGTTATATAACAAGTGTCGACACCTCATTTTAGACTAAAGAGTATCGGTATTTGCTTGGTTAAGCCCCCTGTTTCTAGATATCAATCACGAATCTTCACTATAACGATAACGTTATACCCATTTCATTGCAAAATATTAATTTTAATTTAGTTGATTCTCCTTGAAAACACTTAGGCCAACAAATCTGCAGAGCAAACATATTTTAATAAACTGTATGCACACACACACACACACATATATATATATATATATATATATATATATATATATATATATGTATATATATATATATATATATATAGCTCAATTCTCCTAGGCAAAAATGCACTTTAAAATTTACCTAATTTCTTTATTAGCTAAGTAACTGTATATCGAATAGAAATTTGGAAGAAGCTTAGAAATAAAGGCAAACTGAATAAACCCGCACAGAGAAGAGAGGGGAGAGAGAGAGAATGAAACTAAAAGGACTGGGAGGCCATGAGATGAGCTGATGCAAAGTATCAGAGAACTTAGCATGAGTTTGTTTGCGGAAGAAGAAGTGTACATTCACATGTGTAAGAGCAGGTGACCTAGTTGGTAACAATAAACAATATAAACATCACAAAATCACATGGCTTGATCATCTGGTCAGAATTAAAGAAAATCAGCCAGGAACTAGCCAAGCAAGAGGATGATCTAGAAGGTATAGGTGGATGGGGTAAACGAGACACTACAGAAACGCTATATGACACAAACACAAGCTACGCAATTAGTAAAGACAAAAACTACATCTGACTCCTCTTTGTGATGCATTGCAGCAGAAGCAATAAGACAAAAGTAAAAGTAAAAGAAATGATATAAGCCATATATATACAAATATATAGATATATATACACACACATATACAAGGTCCGACAATTAAGTAATGAGACTGATTTTATTATGGCCAAGACAAAAGCGTCGTCTGTGAAGCAAAGCATTGAAACTAAAGATGCCAAGCCACATTCATCTATGATCTGGTCACTTTTCCTTGCCACTCGATAAGCCAACAAAAAACAAGCCACGATTTTGTTTACCTAGTCAGAGGTGCATTGTTACGTAATCAGCACCGATCAAAAAGCTAACATTAAATTCTTTTTAAAACTCAGAAAAAGCGCCATTGAAACAGTTGAATTGATGCAACAAGTTTGTGGGGATAATTGTTTATCTCGTGCACACGTTTTCAGGTTGTATTTACGATTCAAAAGTGATGTGAAAATGATAACTAATGCACCTTGATCTGAAAGCCAAATTTATGTTTGTAATGATGAACTCATTGCAAAAGTCAGAGAAGGGATACAAGAAGATCATTGTTTTAATGTGAGGATAATGGCAGAATAATCTGGTGTTAATAGAGAGACAATTCATAAAATTTTAGTGGAAGATTTGGGCAAGAAAAAGATATCATCCAAACAAGAATTTTTGGCCCATGGCAACCATGAATTTTTTTTTTACTTAAAGTGTAAATATGTATTAACATACATACCTACAAATGACTGTTATATAAGAATTTGTCTACCATTGTTAATAAAAACAATATTTTTGTTCGTGTAGTGAGCCTTTAAACTGGCTGTAGGATTCACTCGGGTGAGCATTTGACGAAATCGAATTCGGTTTCCATGCAGATCCAGTTTGAAATAAGTAACAAGAAATGTTATATGCAGCAATATTTTGCTGTGTAATATTGACTACATCACCCAATGAGAGTGCTGGTGGAAATAGAGCTGTAAAGATGCACCCATTTCAAACTGATTGAATCAGAAAATTACATTCTTGCATCTAGAGACACACGCGTTCTGTCCTTTCACTCAGCAGTCACTAATAAGTCCCCATACTCATAAAGTTTTTTGTAATGGACAGTTCTATTCTAACAGCATCATTCGCAAATATGAGTTACTGTTTCAACCATGCCATTCACAACAAACTGTTCCCAAACTAACCATGTTACTAGCAACTGAGAATTTTCATACTTATGGGGTTATTATTTGCAAGATTCCTATCTGTTCCCCTGTACACTGAAAATCATCCAGACACTGATCACTTCCAGCTTAATTAGTCTCTCCAGAACTGGATATCACATTTTGTTGCACTGTCCATTGAAAAGCAGATAACCGACACAAGGTTCGCCTTATCATAAAAGCACTTGCTGCCCAAAGAGACTGAAGCAGCTAATGTATCCTGCTCATTGTCCTGATCTGCCGACTATTTCTTGGCATGAAACCCATGCTATACTCCAGTTCTGAGTCATATAAAGCTATGCACGCCAAATTTATTTTTTCAAAACTAATTGTGAAAATATTTTTTGCAACCCCACACCTAAATCCAATTACTCATGTTTAAACACAAACTCTGGATCCTCTAGAATGGGTATGTGCAGTTTATATGCACAAATTCCAGTGATATACACATCCTCCAGCCATATTGGTTGTGTTCTCATGGCAGCTTCATACAGAAGTCTTGCTGTACTAACTGGGTACCCCAGCAGTCCTCCAAGAAGGTAAGGAGGAAACACTGGATATGGATATTCTTGTTCAGAGATGTAATATTTACTGTTGTCTCGCCTAGGTGGGTCTTTAGTCCGTTTCATTCCAATAATAAAATTGTTTAAACTGTGAGAGGTCCGATGCAGTACGGATATCAATGCAGAAACATTGACTTCAATATCATCATCTGTTCTGAGAACAAATTTGGCAGTAGAACAATAGGTGCTCACCCATCGTAGCATAGACACAGATTTTAGTCTGTTGTTCTTATAGCTGTCTTCAAAGTCTTCTTGCACAATATCGCCAAACTCCTTCATTTCTTGATCAATATTTTTCTGGACTGTATGAATGTTTCCTCCTCTAGAAGGTGATCCAAGAAAAAATAACAATTTAGCTCTGTTTTCAACATTAAGAACGTAATCTCGTTTGTTTCCTCGTCTTGCTGCCATACGCTTTTCAAAATTAGTTGTGGCCGATGGAATAATAAGAATAACATTAATCTGGCTTTCCGTGCAATAATATGTAGGATTATGAATGTAGGAGAAATTGTGATAATTTATAACTGGTTGAGATAACACAAGTCTAGCTGCTCTTTCGTCAACATGCCTCTCCATCTGATGCATCACATTGTTCAAAGCCTTCAGATCGTCTAATATAACCAGGGTGTCATCAACTGCAGGTGGCAGTTCGCTTTTCAATGTTTCTTCTATTTGCGACCTAAGTACTTGAGAGATGGAGACAAATTCAAACAGCGAATAATCAAGTCTGTCAACTGACAGCGCATCATATGGATAGATATTATCACAGCTGTGCTTCTTGAAAAAAGAAACCAACATTATAGCAGTGGTGATAACATAGACTGTAAGGGTACCACCAATAAGGTATCGTGTTGAGAACCTCATCCTCCCATCACATATTGAAACCTGCAATCAGAAACAAATTTCAAAAATATATAAATTTATAATATAAATAGCATTAGATAAGAATAAACAGACACCAAAACTAAAGGTTAGTTACATATTTTGTACAGTAGGGTTTTTCACCTGATTGTCCACGGGCTTAATCCGGCCCAGAGAGGTCTAGCTGGTGATGTGCACATCAGTGCCAACTCTATTTTATTGTCAACATTTCTATGCTAGGGTTAGGATCTCTGGTCCATGACGATTCCCACTCTAAACATTTTGTTGAATAACCCTGTTTTACAGAACCAATCCCAATATATTTTCGCTGTTTAGTCTTACTAGTAAATCTGGTGTCCTGCAGTTTAGCATGTCTCCGCCTCTGCCGGTCCAATACCCAGATGAGAAAGGAGGAGGGTCGGGCGTGGGGGCAGCTCACCCAAGCTGTAAAAACTACTTACTACGGATACTTGCAGAATAGGATTGTAAAGGAAAGCATATGATTTAGCAAATACAGCATCAAGGGTTGGACTACAAAAAAAGTTTATGAGAAGACAAACATACTGAGGACATCAACAACTGATCAAGCAGATGTAACATTACAGACAGAAAGAAGTATTTAAAGCAACAGATCAATTTAGGCAGTAATTTTGGTAGTTTGACGTTTGACGTTTTAAACATCGGATCAACATTTTGACACACAGGTACAAACCCATAAGTGCTCTGTTCTTTTTTTAAATAAAGTCTGAGTCAGAAGAAGCTCAGCGTAGTGCAAAGGCTCTGTAGCACCGGCGAGGATTCTGAAATATTTTTAGTAGATTTTCAACTCCAAATTTTTGCCCGTTCAGCGCCGTTAGGCTACTCTTTTCGATTTCCAACTGCAGATGGATTTTTTTTTTTTTTACGTGCGCAACAGTGCATACGGGCGTCCGATCTCACCACATAGAGAGCCGGGAGAAATACTACAAGTCCAAGTCCACGTGAAAAAATCCCAGCCCTTACCGGGGATTGAACCCGGAACCTCTATCACTGGAGGCGGACACCATGCCTCGAGACCCCGCAGCTCCCTAATTTTGAAAGTTAAGGAAATAAAAAAAAAAAGAAAGTATGACATGCACTGGCAAGGTATCAGCAGCATTTAATAGCTTGAATAAAATATGGAATTCCAAACTGTTTAGTTTTAAAAGCAAGTTATGTTATTTTCAATTCTAGCGTTATTTCAGTGTTAACACATGCAAAAGAAATTGGAGAGCCATCAAAGACATGTAGCTAAAGTAAATGCATTTAAAACAAATATCTGAGAGAGAGAGAGAGAGAGAGAGAGAGAGAGAGAGAGAGAGAGAGAGAGAGAGAGAGAGAGAGAGAGAGAGAGAGAGATAGAGAGAGAGAGAGAGAGAGGAAAAGGGGGGGGGGGCTACATTTTAGGATGGTAATAAAAATAATAAGAACTCCACAGAGCGAGCATGCACACCGTCCATCGAGTCCACCGATCATCAGTTGAAGGGTCCCTGATCGACATTTGTTTCAGCCCATTATCCTCTTCGACAATATGCGAGGGTTGGCCGACCTGATTCATGACTTCAGGCCACGGGCATCTACTGCTACGCTTAATGGACGTTGGACAAGACGAAACTGTGGATTTGTAATAGGCAATGTGAGGTTTGGCGTTACATGTTGTCGCTTCGGTAGCAAATTATGTGCCTACCTTCACGACCAGAGTAGCAGGCTTACGTTTGGTTCATCGGACAGACGTTAGACATTGGCAATTAGAAGAGAGACACTGGCAGACTTAATCGGACACTTTAGCTTTTAGGGATGAAGAGTACTCTAGAGGGACAAACCCATCGCTCAGTTAATCGATTACTTTACACACGGCCACAAACCAACCAAGGCATTTGTTGGCTATTTATGGTTTTCATAACTGTTCTAACTGCAATAATTTGCTTATGCTTTCTTTGACACTAACAATGTTGAGGAAATGAATGCACAACGGGGGTCTCTGTGGCCAAGTGTTCAAGCCGTTTGTCTTGCACTTGGAAGACGTGAGTTTGTTTCACAGCTGCGTCTTTCAGTTAAGCAATTCATTTATTTTTTAACAAAGATTCATGGAAATTGTCATCGACGCTACAGAGTTCGTGCTTTGTGTGAGGCTCTCGGTGGGCGTGCAGCCGTTCTTCGCAAAGAGAGAGAAAGAAGGGGGGGGAGAGAGTGCCCGAATCATGTGGGGTAAAACCCAAAGCAATGAAATTGATTCTCTTTAACGTAACACTGTATTTTGTAAAAGCGCCTGCACGTGAGTGGAACCTGGTGTGCCTGGCTTATGAAAAAACGTTCATAACCTCCATGACACAGATGCCGACATGAAAACTAAATACAACTATAAAAGTATCAAGGAAGTGTAATGAAGCAGACATAAATAACTTTCTTGTTTTCAATAATGCTGTTCTCTAAGGCTCCGATACAAAGACAACATATGTTGAATTCTGAATGTTGAATTAAGTATCGACATCACAGCACTCGGGACACCTCATGAGCGCTACGTCCCTATCTTCAACAGGAAGCGAAGAATAAAAATGTATATGGTATCAGTAACTGTCTGATTGTATATCCGTCTCGCCTTTCCCCTGAGAGTTGAACGTGGACCAGATCTTCGTGTAACTCCTCGCATTGCCATTCTACTCAGTAATGATCTAACATCTAGTTTGTCATACATCAGTTCACCACCAAGAGGTGCAGAGCCGACCGGTCCCTCTGTCTGTTCATTTCCCAAGAGGCATAACCTAAAGAAAATATCTAAAGGATGCTTACTACCCAGGACATTTGAAGTGATGCTTGCCACTCTGCAAGGAGCATGCCTGTCTCCACCTTTCTCAACATGCTATGTGAGTCAGTTACAAAAACGGCATTTGTGTACAGCTGATTCTCAAGCCAGCAGAAGACAGCAGTGACTGCCTCCACCTATATTCTCAAACTAGACGTTGTGATATCATATGCCAGACTTTGTTGCACCAAGCGACTTCCATTCGCCTTCGGCATGAACCCTCATGCACTTCGCCTGCCTCTTAACACAGAACCATCCACATATAGGGGACGGGTAATGGCCCTCAGACCAGTTGCATATTATTTTTTTTAGTGGGAAGGTGGCGAGGGGGGGGGGGGGCGCCTAAAAATGTTTAAGCCTTATTAAAGTAAATAGTAAAAATAGCTATAATGTTCTGAATGGCGAGAATAGCCCGTCTCTCTAGCGTAGTTGGCTAAACCGGATTGCGCGGTGAGCGGGTGACGAACTCCTTGTGGTCGGGTTCACTCCCGGGGGTAGGTAGAAAAGCCACATTTCTCCCAGATTTACGGTATTTACAATGGAATCAAGGCCGAAAGGTTGCGATATCCGTAACACCAAGCCTAAGGGTTAACAAGTCATGGCTTCTGGATACTAAACCAACCAACCAAACCAACCAAACCGAATGGCGAGAATGAAATATAAAAGAAAATAATGTGATATCTATAAACAAAATTTCAAAAAAATGAGACCCTTCTTACGTGGATATGCTGGATGTTTAATTAATTTTCTCAGTCCGGAGTAACGACGTGTATGTTGACAGAGAAGCTCCGCTTTGCCAAAAACCACAAAGTCTGCGTCGATCGCGTGTCTTGAACACATTGATTCGTCTTATATTCCGTATCAGTTTTTAATGTTTGTTGCAGCGTTTTTACTGTTTGAAGCAACACATACAAATTTTAGTGGGTTACTGTAAAATATTTTACTTTGCTTAAAGTCTTTGTTCCTACATGGCTTTGGACATCACAGAAATCAGTGGGACGTTCACACAAGTTCTCTGTCACCGTTTTCAGCTGCTATCAGATCAATCAGAAAGCCACCAAAACCGGAACAAAATGATTACCATTTTATGGACAGACCAGGGCAAGTTATTATTCTGCGCCTTAGAAAGGGACACAATCGATTTCGTAGACATGTACAAAAAAATACAAATCGGCGAATCAGCAATGTGCACATGTGGATTGGCACCTGAGATAACATACTATGTCTTCCAAGATTGTCCCAAATACAATATATTAAGGCTAAGAAACATCGGTGCAAGTCAAAATTTACGGGTCGCCTAGTGAATTTCATACTAGAGACAACACTGCAGATATAGATATTCTATTACAAGCAAGTGAAAGAAGAAGAAGAAGCTTATATTAATTTTCGTTGTACTTTTTAGGATGAAATTTTTTGTCATTTGAAGCCCCACCCTGGCTTTTGCCAGGGGCCGCAATATAGGCAGGCCATACATATGGCGAGTTGTCTGAACGCGGTTTCTGGGACCTCTCCACTGCGATCCTCATCCACATGGTGGCACTTTGTGTCATCGGGTGTTTATTGCTTGTGTGATGTTCTGGTGGGGTAGAAATTCAGTCAGTCAGTCAGAAGAAGCTGCTTGCTGCTAGCGAAAATGTAATTTCGATTACATCAGTAACGGTCCTATTCTGTATCTATCTGATAAACTCAATGAGAGCTTTACAGCTAAGATCCAGTTATAATAATAAGAACTCCACAGGGGAGCATGTACAGCAGGGGTCCACCGACAATCAGTAGATAGATCCTTCGTCGACGATTGTTTCGGCCCGTTACCATTCCTATACAATCTCGGAAGGTGGGTGACCTGGGTCATGACTTCCAGGCCTCATCTTCCCCTGCTGCACTTTTTGTTCTCGGACAGGGACAAGACGATATGGTGATTTGTAACAGGAGAATTATTGATATTTTTGCTGCGTAGCAAATTAGATCAGTCGACTACCTTACGACCATGGTGACAAGCTTTCGGTTGGTTCATTCGGCATAACTGATATGCTGGCAAAACTTAAAACGAACACCTTAGGGAAAGCGATCTACAGATAGGGGACATAAATTATTATTTGTTTACATTCACACAACGCCGTCTCTAATAAATAGAGAAGGCCGTGCATTCACTTCACTTAATAATGTTCACTGATGTCTAACACTAGCAGTACAGGCCACTCGTTGTTCTGAAAAAAAAGAAAGAAAAAAGAAAGCGCACGTTTCTTATATGATTAATATCACCTTCATTGTCTGTGCAGATGTTGAAATTATCTGGATTGCCGACTGTACAACACGCAACATATAAGCGTGTCTTTATATTAGTGGTGGTTTGAACTGCGTTATTAGGACTTCAAAAAATTGTTATTTGTTTATCACATGCTTAAGCATTTTTTTTTTTTTTTTTTTTGTTTTTTTTTTTTTTTGTTGTGCGAAACATCTGAAAACAAAGCTTATGACTATGCTTCAGAATAATCAACACATTGAAGAAAAAATGAGAATAGACGAGGAAGCGTTGTTAAAATATAAATAATTAAAGCAACCAGAACTTTAAAATCATCAGTTAACTCTCTTTGTCATAACCCCCCCCCCCCCCCCCCCAATCTACAGACTACTTTTTCCACGAGGGATTCGAAATCTATCCATCACCTGATGCTATCTTTTTTTAAACTGACCTTGGCATCCGTGTCTACCTTGACTAAAGTGGATAGCATGAGTTGTAATGAGAAGTGCATGCGGCAAGTGTAATATTTACCACATAATTTAGTATCTCATACAGCGTCATGCAGATTTCTTAGGTCAACAGTAAAAGTTGGCCTACAACAAGCGCCGGAAATGCGGCAACGGAAAAAAAAAAAAAACCCAACAAAATTGGATCGTCGGAAAACAAAACTAATGTACCTATGTGATCGTCGTTGGAGCTATGTAGTGCGTGCTTTGTGCAATATTTTGATATAAGAACACTCACGTATTTGAATGTAACGTTGTGTCAAAATGTGAAAGCAATCAGTAAAGAACTGTCGGCATACAACTTCACGCAGTTTTATGAGGTCAACAGTGAAAGTTCGCCTACCAGTGGAAGTAAAAACACTCGATGGGAATGCAGCAACATAACAACAATCGATGAGATCGTCGCTGGAGCTATGTAGTACATGCGTTTTGCAGCAAAAAATACTGGCGTATCCGAATGCAACGCTGTGTCAAAATGTGAAGCAATCGGTGAAGAACTCTGTGAGATTAGCTGCTACAAACAAAGAAACATTTACATTGTTATTTATCTAGATTGCTTCAGGCAAGGGCTGGGTTTGGGTTTTAGGGTTAGAGTTAGGGCTAACCCTAATCCAAACCCTAACCTTAATCTCAAGCAATATTAAAGAATAATATTATTACGCGAACTTAACAAGCAATGGATCACATGCGCTAACATCCCCATAAAAGGTATTGATTATGTGTATGTCTGTGTGTGTATATATTTATATATAATGTTGCTACTTCAAAACTATGAATAGGGTACTTTCCCAATATCTCCCACCCACTCCTTTTCCCCCGCACTCCCATTCGTCCATACATCTTAACTGGCCAGTTACATCGAGCACAAAATTATGGTCGTTATTAACCCTTTCGCTGCTGCGCCCTCCGCCATAGTAGTGTTCATGAAGCTCCACCCTGGCTTTTGCCAGGGGCCGCAATATAGGCAGGCTTTAAATATGGCCAATTGTCTGAACGCGGTTTCTGGGACCTCTCCACGGCGATCCTCATCCGCATGGTGACACTTTGTGTCATCGGGTGTTTATCGCTTCTGTGATGTCCTAGTCCTAGTGGAGTGAAAGTCAGTCAGTCAGCCCTCCGCCAGCCAACGTAACCACTGTGCTAAGCCAGGCGAGAGCTAATCTTTCCCCCTGTGCTGAATACCGTTTTTTCCTTCAAAAGCAGAAGACGCGCTTGCGGAACGGGGTAAAAATTGAACACCTAAAACCGCGAAGATAACCCAGCTCATATAACTCACATGTTTCAAAGTGATCCTTACTACTACTCCTTGAAAGAAACTCCATTAATTCTTCTTTATTTAAACAAATGTTCTTGTTATTTTGTATTTAAAAAAAAAAATTAGACTAACGCAAAACCATAAATATATTTCAGGGCAAAAAAATTACCGTTCACCGACAATGCTTCTATGGTAACAAAGCAACAGGATAACGTGAAATGCATCTAAATACGCCTAAACTCACGCGATAAGGGTTTTAATTGTATATAAACGGGTCGGTTTGATCAGATTAAGGTAATGTGTATTGCTATTTCACCCCTAAGAATCACTGTTCTTATCAATCTGTAAAAAAAAAAAAAAATGTCGAGGACGAGTTATCTCGTCCTTAGCAGTGAGGGCACAGAAAATGGCAGCCGAGTTATCTCGTCTTTAGCAGTCTGCCGGGCAGACGAGTTATCTCGTACATAGCAGCGAAAGTGTTAATAAAAAAGCACTTGTTTAGTCGCTTCAATGTGTTTGCGATGTTTTCTCAGTGGGCTGGCTGTTTGCTAGGGGTTATAGTACTTCTGACACATATGACGAGTTGACGCAAACAGATGGTATTGGGGAGACACAATCGCAATAATATCATTAATTAAATCTCAGAAGACAATCCGGTCAAGTCACCGCCCGCTACTCTCTAGCATGTTCAAGTAGTCAGATGGTAACAATAATAAAGATCATAACCACTGTTCTCCATCATACGCATTCAATCTTTACCTTTGAACCCTCATGTATTAATCACGCCACACACACACACACACATGCACTGAGCAAGCATCCCCGACCACTGGCTGTTTAGCTCCACCGTCAGGTTGGATGTCGACTTGATTGGGTTCTAGGCTAGGCGGCCATCCCGTAGACTTCTGTCTCCTCCACGTTGTTCAATTATACCATGTCGCATTCACGCTCTCTCACACACAACCTCTCACTCTGGCTGCGAATGACACACTGAATAGAACTTTGTCTTATCTTTCAACTCTTGTTCTGGGTCCCTCGTGCTCTCCTCTGAGCACTCTTCATATTGTTCGTGCTTTTGCAAGTCTTTGTGTTCTCACGTGATCTTATTCTAACCTATGTTTAGCCTCACCACGACATTAAAACAACACCTGTGGAAATCCCCCCTCCCCCATCACTGTGTTGTGATAGCGTATGTGATTATATTGCATTAGCACCTGCATATAATAATAGTGGGCTTGCCAGACCATCTACTACATATAAAAAGGAGGTAAAGATGATAGAATCGACTTCATTGCACCTGAGTTTTCTAACATGGTTCAGACTCTATCCGCAGAACAGCCAGCTGCCTGACGACAGCGTCTCACAGAGCACGGCCCCTGTAGTGACGACGATGATCTCCGGGGGATCTTCGTAAAAACTGCACTCGTCAACTGATCAATGCCGCCGTGAAACGAACCCACGACATTCAGAGAGCGAAGCAAACGGGTTGACCACTTCGTCACAGACGTTAAGAAATAGTCTTGTATGGTGAGATGTATAGTGATCTGCGTATGTGGCTTAGGCGTTGCGAACGCGCTACGCAATGCCGGGTTCGATCCTAGCTGTGGGCCTTGCGCTGGTTTGGACAGTGGTGTCGAAAAGCCGACGGTCCAAGAAGTAATAACAAACTACTGGACATAATTTGCCTAAAAAAAACCACAACAGCTAAAAAATGCTGGGGTTGATTCTGCAATGTCCTGTAGGGAGACGCAACTAACTAATAATGAGATGTATGGTGGTCGGCGTCTGTGGCTTAGGCGTTGCGAACGCGCTTCGTAATGCCGGGGTGCTAGTTTTGATTACTGCTGCGGACGATTTGTCTTGCACTGGTTTCGACAATGGTACCGAAAGTGGCAATGGCAAACTACTGAACGTAATATTTGCCTAGAAAACCAAAACAACCAATAAATGTTGGTGATGGTTCTGCTACGTCCTGTACAGTTTAAGCAACTAACTTTTTATGGTGAGATAAAAGTTTTTTTTTGTGTTAGAGTGCCCGCACTTTCATTAACACGTAAACACTGATTACTGTGTTTGCAGTTCTCAAAGAATGCTAAGTCCTCATAATAATTGCAAAGTTAGTCTGGCTTCCACACAAAGTTATCGACTACTGAATAGCCACCCATTTAATCTTACTGTTCACAAGTTTACCAATCACAGGTAGTCACTGGCTTAGTATACCAACAGTACGCTGGTATCGCTGTTCACAAATCACACTTTCAAGTCATGAGAGGCTAGCGGATTCATTTAGAGAAATAATTACGTATCATCCTGGCTACCCCAGCTAACTTTATCATTCCGGTTACACAAAAGAAACACTTGTCACAGTATGAATAACTACTACTGTCCTCTCCACAGCCTTAGATCCAGTCCATGTCAAGCGGAAAAAATTCCCACATTTCAGGGGTACCAAACAAACACATCCGTTCACTGGACTGTCAAAACTACTAACTGCCGTGTTTTTCTCTACCCGACCCGTTTGGCAGGTCCCATTGTAACCTCCCCCCTCAACCGCAACACCCAGTTACCCTTATAGCGCTGTTTGTCTGGTCTGTGCTCAACCAGTCCGACCAGTAACTGACCTGTCTGCTGTTATGAGTCAGTTTTTATAAGGAGTAGAAAATTATAGGGAAGAGAAAAAGTTGGTAAGAAACAAAAATTAGTTTATGTTAGCTTTACAAAATCGATCACAATAAACAAACAAAGGACGTTGCGGCGATTAGCCTTCATCAGCACATAAAGGACAACACAGTACACATACACAAATAGGCTCTAACTATGAAGTGACTACATAGGACTCTAATGTATAGAATAAATGATACTCATCTATTTTACCTGGCGAAAAAACTTCGTTCAATGAAACGACGGTCAGCCTATGAGTCAGAGACGTTGTTTGTCTTTCTCGCACAGTGTGTGGTCAAGTTGACTCATGACAGGCATTCCTTTAAACTACAGAAGTTGCCGCACAAGATCGGACTTCATCGCTAAGGTCTATCCGCAGGGAGGGGGAGGGCGGCGGTTTGCCCGGCTCTCTAGCGTAGTTAGGTAAACCTGACATCGCGGTGACCGGGTGACGAACTCCTTGTGGCCCAGGTTCACTCCCGGGGGTAGGCAGAAAATCTACATTTTCTCCCAGATTTACGGTACCTATTATAGAATCAAGGCCGAAGGGTTGCGATATCCATAGTACCGAGCCAAATGGTTAAGAACTCTTGGTTTCTGGATTTAAAAAAAAAAAAAAAAAATCCGCAGACGGGTAGCGACCTGCGAGACTTCAAGAAGAAAGCTGAACAGCACAGGCAGGCTAAAAGGACCCGTTTAACAGGCCATGCACTTACAGACTTCTTCTTCTTCGCGTTCACCGGCTGTAAACTCCGGAGGAAAGTTATGGTTGTTCGACCAATTCTGGTCTGCAGTCCTGTTCCATTACCTGAGTGTTGCGAGTGCGTCTGTTTGACAGATCTGTATGCAGACTGTTGGTTCCTTGCCTCTCAGGCAGATGCACTCCGACTTCGAAGTAAGCACCCAATTAGTTGACTCTTACGACATGCTTTTGGGTAGGTAGTGGGTCTATTCTTGTTTTACCCATAGTAGGGCACCGGAACCCACACTTTTTAAAAGGGTAGGACATTATGGGAAGGAGAAAAAGGGGGTAAGAAAGAACTAGCTATGTCAGCTTTACAAAATCAATCACAATGAACAAGGACGTCGCGGTGATTAGCCTTCATCGGCAAAAAAAGAAAAACACAACACACATATGCAATGCCCATGATGTGACTACACAGGACTATAATGTACTAAAAAAATTATACTCATCAGTGTCCCTGGCGAAAAACTTCGTTTAAGAGGATGAACAGGACAGGCACTAACCTATATATCGCCACCGTGCAGACTAGAAGTATTGTAGATCTTTTCGGGTACATATTGGGTTTATAAGTAATCTCCGGACTCACGGACAATTAACTATAGTTTCATGACGGAAAAAAAGTGTTATTCATCGCTTGTGATCAACGAAAAACAAAAAAACAATGTGCCGTCTCCACAATACAGGTTGGCAACGAAAATACTATCAGAATCAGCAGCGATGACAACAAGGAAACAAAAAACATTCAGGATTTTCCCGTTACCTATGGTAAAATATTACGTTGAGAAGTCGTACATCGAGAAGGGCATGAATGTAAAGGAATCCTCGTGTGGGTTCTGGAGCCCTATGAAAAAGGAAAATAGATCCGCTGCATACCGAAAAGCATGTCGTAATTATTAGTTTCGGCTATCCTCCGAATAACGGTCCTATAATTATCGAAGGCGAAAATATACCCTTACAGGGCCTCAGTCACGTGTAAATTTCGGACTTCCGGCGACTACCGCCACCGCCGAGAGAATCTCCCGCTCAGCGAATAGGGGCTAAGCTGGGACTCCCGGAGTGGGGTTAGGACTCACGAGCAAATAATATGAAGGAAGCTGCAGGAGATGCGGTAGCTGCTGCTCGTGAGTCCCAGCCGTCTAGTTTAGCCATTCTCCGCACCGGCGGTGGCGGTAGTCGCCGGAAGTCTGCATTTTACATGTGACTGAGGCCCTGAGGGTATATTTTCGGCCTAGATAATTTGGGACCGTTATTCAGAGGAGAGCCGGAGTTTCCTTAGAATTCGGAGCGCAGTCTGCATACAACTGAGTCAGATCTCGGGTTCTGCAACAGGACTATAGTCCAAAAGTGGATGAACAACCAGAACTCTCCGCCGGAGTTTACAGCTAGTGAAGGCGAAGAAGATGAGAATGAAGGACGAAATGATTGTAGAAAGGATGAGAGCTAAGTGAAGAAACTTACTCAACAATTTCTTTTACCCGGGCGATTCTTGCTAGTTACACTCGCTAGTGCAGTGGACTTGAGTCCCACGCCTCCTCATAGCAAAATATCAACGAGACGAAAAAAAAAGCCACCATTGTGAGAGTATTACTAATTACATGACGAGGCTTGGTACTTTTCTTTGTGTTTATCCTATCTTGGAGACTCCGAGATTTCATGGAGAGTTCTCTGGAATGTCCATTATTATGAAGTAAGGGGTGATAGGGTTAATGTTAGTTGGTTTTTGTTTCATACCCCAAAAATCGACCTATATTATTGGAAATTCCCCAGGAGCTTTCCTACGAAATCTCTGAGACCCCAGTTGAGTTTAACAAAAATAGAAGGACCTGACGCCCCAGTCTCTGATATGGTGCCATTATCGTACTACTGGTTAAAAGAACCACCAGATGAAAACGTTTTACCCGATCTCCATGAGTTCAGAACCCTGGTAAACGCCTGAATTGTGTTGCGAAACGATTTCTTTAATTCAAAGCTAGAGAGATACACAACTTAGCATAACATAACATTTTCTTCTTCTTCTTCTACTTCTTCATTGTTCACTGGCTGTAACCTCCAGAGGAAAGTCCTGGCTGTTCGTTCGTTAGGACTTCGGCATTGTGCCAGTGTTTAAATTGTGCGTGTACATCCATTTTTTTTCGGTTTATTTAAATGCAGCTGGTTGTTCCTTGGCGCTCCGGCAGATGCACTACCCCTGACTTATTAGTCGACTCCTACGACATGCATGTAAAGGCATTGGGTCTGTTAGTGTTTTCCCGACAACGGGGCCGTGAAACCTACACAGAATAACAGAGCATTTAACGTGCTATATCCTTAAGCCAATCCTTAGAACACTTCTCAATGTCTACTGTATCACTTGAAACACATTTAATTTTAGTTTCAGAGACTAAAACATATCAAATTATAATTTCCACAGATGTTCACTGCATGCTGGTAATAAAATAAAACGAACGTGTTCGTCTTTGTAATAGTTAGTAAATAAAACAGTTACTCACAAGCTTCAGAAAATCAGTAACGGCCCCCACTATATGGATCTTAGGCCATCAGATCAACACGTGTGCTCAGTTGCTACACCGCCTGTAATCTGTCCCCAGTATGTTCAAACCGCCTCAGGATCCAAAAGCCAAGGGATAAACCGTTTCGTAACTGTAATCTTGGGTCGTGGTTTTCTTGTTCAGTATTGTTTTTTTTTAAAAAAAAGCGACCGTAGCTACGCTGCTGTGTAAGGCTACACATTGTGTTGCCAATAGGATTTAAAGTGGGCTTATCCATCCCAGTACAGCTCGACGTGTGTCGTCACTGTGTGAGGTGTCGGCTTCAGGTCACGTTCCTGGTGTTGTTGTATAGATGATGGGTTGTCAGCTAAGATCCAGTTATAATGATTTGCGTTGAGAGTGTTAGTGCAGTTTGAGCACACGTGTGTATATTATCGTGGGTACCCTTGCACCTTGCCGTGTCAAGATGAAGAATAATTTGCGGGAAAGTGCCCCTTTGACTGCTTTGTAAATGGGAGTTCACGTGTACCGTTATTCAATCTGTTTATCTACTCCCGGTCCATTATTAGATTTTTTTATGCTCGTCTGCTTGTCCAGGAGGTCTGGCTTGTCTTGCATTTACGTTTATCTTCCGGAAAAAAAAAATGCCTGTGACATAGGTTGCAGCGCTCTTTAGAGGGAGGTGGGGGTGGGTTAGACCCAGTTTGTAAATGTCAGGAATATCATTTAGTGTGGGTTCCGGGACCCTGTTATAAGGAAAACAAGAATAGACCCACTGCCTGCCGAAAAGCATGTCTTAAGAGTCGACTAACTGGGAGCTTCCTTTAAAGTCGAAGTGCTTCTGCCTGACAAACAAGGAATTAGCAGTCTGCACAGAAATGAGTCAGATCTGTTAAACGGATGCACACGAGACCCACCCACACCAGACTACAAGTTATTTTTTTTAACATGTTGGTACCCTATTTAAAGGTGATTGTCGTCGGGACAGTATCTTTTTTTTTACCCACGCTCTGACCACCCCACCCCATTTCCCACCCCATCCCCCAAAAACATCTAAAGGCATGCCCCTGGCTCTGCGTTTTTAAAAAAAGATACTGTCCCGGCGAAAACGTTGCTTTTGGTTACCCTACTTGGTACAGTTAATGATTCTCTGCCCATAGACACTGTGATTGGCCATTCATTCATGATTGCTGACCTTTCACATGCGCTCTCTCTGTTATAGGGGTGTTAGATTTAGGTGTCTTCTATATTACACGACGTGACCGCTTGTTAACGACCAGAAGATCTAGAATTAGCCCTAACCCCAACCCGCCTCCCCCACCCTACAGCCTCAGCCTATGTCACACGAGAGACTGCAGCCTACGTCCCGTGGTATCAAACTGTTAAATGTTGCGGTCAGCGCTCCTATTGATCGTGGACACTGAGAACTGAAGTAATACATGTCGTACTTGAAGTCCGAAAAGGCTAGAAAATGTGCAGTGTCGTCTGTCCCCCAGAACAAAAAGTAAACCACAATGTAAAACACACGAAGGGCAAAATATAGATAACAGACACAACCTGAGCCATCTGCAACAGAGAGTCGCGCCTGTGAACGGTTAGCATGTATGAATGAAAGGCCAATCACGGTGTGTATAGGCAGGGAATCGTTACTAAAACTCCTACTAATATAACTGTGCTTTGGTTATATGATTGAACGGGGTTTTCTAGGATTACTACCCGTGTCCGATTCCGTAAAAAAAAAAAAAGCTATCGTCCACGTTTGCACCATTTTCGTGACTGAGGTTCTGGTGTGTGTGCCAGTTGGCTGGTTCAGTGTATCATTCATTAGAGGCAGACCGTTCATTCCTTTTCTGTGTCCCAGTGTGTGTCTCCTTTCTTTATCTTCCTGAAGTTTTCTTCGTAGATTTTCCTCCGCTCTAGTTTGAACAGGCGTATCTCGTAGGGACCGAGCTTTGGTTTGCACAACCTCTTTTTGGAGCACATTTTTTTTTTTTTTTTGAAATTTTGAGTTTTTCTAATTTTCCCCTGAATTACTGAAAACAGTTTTTGAGTTTGAATAAATCCGGAATTGCGAAAATATGTCGAGTGTGACCATAACGGTCTTATAGACGTCTTCCTGCAATAAGAGTGGGTTAGGCATCTAAAAGTGATATGTATGAAATGTTTAGTGAAGTATTTTCTTCTTCTTCTTCGCGTTCACAGGCTGTAAACTCTGGCGGAAATTTCTAGTTCTTTGTCCACTTTCGGTATTCAGTCATGTTCCAGAAGTCGAGTGTTACGTACACATGCGTTTAACAGATCTGACTTAATTGTATACAGACTGCTGGTTCGTTGCCGCTCTGGCAGATGTACTTCGACTTTGAAGGAAGCTGACAGTTAGTCGACTCTCACGTCATGCTAGTTGGAGAGGCAGTGGAGATGTTATTGACAGTGTTGCCACTTTTCGTTGACAAAAAGCATACAGAACAGAGTTTAAAAATATATAAAAACATCTAAAATTGCCTGGAAAACATCTAGAGAAAACCTCCAAATGGAAAGAGTCACAAATTACATAGCTACTGATATGACTTACCCTATAGAATCATGTCCTCATCTTCACTGATGTCTGCCTCACAAGATCCACAGAATAAACTTAGCTTGGATGATGAAGCTGAAGCTTCAGATCCAAAATTACTCTGGTATGCTTTAGCTGTTCCAGTTTCTTTTAATACACAATCAGGGAGCTGATAAGTGGAACAGCATTTTCTACTCTCATCAGGCCGAATTGTATTATCAAGATAGCATGTAAGAGGTCAAATTTAATCCCTTCTTAGGTTAGATTTGATATATTTCATAGCACTGAAAACTCTTTCTACGTCAGCATTTGAGTGTAGTAGTATCATGGCAGACATGGCACATTCAAAGAGCTTACAGAATGGACTGTTTGATGAGGCATCTTTAAATTGTCTCACTTCACTCCAAAACGCTTGTTTATGTTTTGTTTGTCCATTCAGTTAAGTTTATTTTGGTTAACTGATATTCTGCTTCCGCGAAACTATTACCAGCAGCCCCTAAAAATTTCATAACTTTACAATATTTAGGTATGTCATTTACTGACTGAAGTATATTGCTCACAAAAAAGAGTGAAACATTTTTCAATACATCTAGATTTTCAGGAAGTCTCTGCTTCAATTGCTTGAATAATGAGATCAGGAAATCTTGACAGCGCTTTCTTAAGTTGTTCCCTTACTTCTCTGTTAACAGTCCTTTTATTTTTAAATCATCAATTTATGATTCGATTTGATATCCAAGGTATGGCTTATGAGCCAAATACTCTATAGATCAAGTGAGCAAATCAGCTTTAGAAGTTGGCAACACCAGTCTTTTACAAACTAAGAGAAATAGCTAAGTGAGATCGTCAAGTAATTTAACTTTATAAACATGTTTCGATTCGAACAGTGTATTAACTTTTTTCACTTCCTTTAGAATAGGTTTTGAAAAAATAAGGAATGCCACATTTTTTTAAAATCAATGTACATTCTGTATAGTATTTCAGCTGTGTAGCACTTTTCACTTTGTCTTGTTATTTCAAAGTGTGTCTTCAACTCCAGCCATTGGTTCACAATTCTTTCAACAGCTGACAGAATTTTCAGTGGTGTGGAACCATCATTCAAGGCTGTATATAATGTGTTGTATTGCTGTTGTCTGACAAAGGATTTGGAAAACCAGTTATGTGTTTCAGCAATATGGTGTTCAAAGTTCCTTGGTAAACATTCAGATGAAGCATGTGATAATGCTAGGTGCAATGGATGACACATACATTTTATAAGTACTAACAATGGGATAGCATCCTTTAACTTGGCATAAACGCCATTGTTTATACCAATCTTCACCTAGGCATTATCGTGCATGTTTTTAAAAGGGCAGGAAACAATTAGGAAGAGAAGACAAAGGGATAAGAGAAAAACAAATAGTTTATATCAGCTTCACAAAATGAATTATAATTTGTTCATTGTACATCCCCGAGTGCTGTGTTGTCAAATCTTGACTCAGCTCAACTCAACTCACGTTGTCAAAAGGTGTGGCACTCAGTAGCGACGTGCCTCAGCAAAATAAAAAATGTGTCGCTATTGTTCCCAGGATCACTTCGTCAGCCAGTGTCCACTGGCGAAAATGAACAGAGATTTTAAGAATCCCAACAGTAACCGAAAGTGTTCTAATTGTTTAGATGTTAATGGCGAAAGATACCTGCAAGTACAGGCAGCAGTGCAAAAAAGACGCTTATACTGCCGTAAACGAGAACATCCCTTACCACGAAGCAAGACAGACACGAGGCGCCCAGGGTCTCAGCCAGGCAAGATAACTTACAACTAAGACGCAAGGTCGCAAATCTCACAAGAAATCATAAGGTCTCCATGAAACAAAAACTAACGACATGACAGCAATTCAAAACCCGCTAATGTGGGACGGGGTGGCTTATCAAATCGCAGCAAGGCCGGTCACAGATGCAAGGCCAGATCGATAAGCTGGCCCCCGTGTGGGTTCCGGGACCCCATTGTGGGGAAAATCAAGAATAGACCCACTGCCACCCCAAAAACATGTCGTAAGAGTCGACTAATTGGGGAGCTTCCTTTGAAGTCGGAGTGCATCTGCCGGAGAGGCAAGGAACCAACAGTCTGTATTCAAGAGAATGAGATCTGTAAAACTGATGCACACGCAACACTCAGGTTCTGGAGCAGGACTGCAGTACAGTAGTGGACGAGCAACCAGAACCTTCCACCAGAGTTTACAGCTGGTGAACGCGAAGAAGAAGAAGAAGAAGAGATAAGCTGGCAAAAATGATTGAGCCACTGCGGGGTTTCCCTGGCCCAGACAACTGATAAGACACACCGACAGAAGGATAGAGAGGACGGAAGGAGGAAGATGGCTGACCTGAACGAAGAGCGTGAGACCGTTTAAAAAAAAGATCGCCCTGCTGGTACAGGCGAAAGCAGAAGCCGCAACACAAGCAGCCAAGAAAGAGAGATAATTTCTGGAGACAGAATGAAGCAAATCACCAGTAGTGAAACCAAGCATCAGCAGGGCCGACAAGTGAACAGCTACTGAAATGAAAGTTATGACTTATAAGACCCAGTCTGCGGAGCCAGCAAAAACAACTGAATAAAACACTGAAACCAAAACGATCCGTGATGCAGAAGAAGCCACCCCTCACACAGAAACAGATGCAGGGACATAAAATTAACAAACACAAGAAAACACTGAAACATACCAAGAAGATCCATTCTATGAGGTGGAAGACATATATGAATTTTCAGTATCCACAGCCACACAAGAAGACTATAGAATGTGCCTAGAAGAAAAGATCACAGACAAGGATATAATTGTCGTTTACGTCAAACGTGTCGCCCGACGCCTGAACGAAGCAATCTACCCCAACACGGGAGTGCGGAATAATGACGCCTGGTATGAAACATATAAAACGGCCCACAATCAGATGTAGAATCTGAGTAGTACATGGACAACAAGGTATATGAAAATGCACTTCTACAAAAACTGGAAAGAGCTCACACAATTGTCAAGGAAACAAAAAAAGGCGCGCAGCACCAAATGGAACCACGCCAACACCAAACAGAGACGCCGCCACCGCAATCACTAAACACAACAAAATCAAACCCACAGAACAGCCGGCAACAGACCTCAGGTGACCCCGCACTTACCCGACGCAGGCCGCCCCAGGCAAAAACTGATAGTAATTTTCAGGGCTAATTACCCCCCCCCCCCCCCTTTTCCCCCCAAGATGCAGAAAACAGGATAATATGACAGCCGCTGATACACGTCAGCCCAAAGACCTTAAGCAGCGCAACATTTCAAAGAAACCAAAACTTAGGCGAAATAGTTCGCCACAAGGAAACTGAAATTAAATCAAGCAAGCAGTGAACCCTCTTCAATATAGTAGGCCTTTAGGCAGTAGAACGGGGCGAAAGTTTGATATTTTTATTTTCTATCTAATCTAATCTAATCGAAGTTTGGCCTTATTATCTTCCCGTCCGCTGGACCCACCGGTCGCCACAGTGAGAAGAGACCAAGTCGATGGATGTGCTGGCAATATTTTCTAGTCGGTAGTAGAGTTTACTAGTTACATGGTGCTAGATATAAATTTCCCTCATAGGTAGATCCGATTCCTTTTGCAGTAGTTAAACTGGGTAGATCTAGATTATCAGCCTGTATTATCGCTCGGGAATTTTATTCGAGTTTAGGTCGTTAGAGGCGAACTTTCACTTTTGTTAGCTGGGGTGCTTAACGCGTGGCCTGTGTAGAATCGATGATGGTTGTTAATGTATTGTTATTTGTGAACCACGCTAGTTTTGTGTTCAGTAAGATTAAAAGATGTTGAATCTGGTGGTTATATTCATTTGCTTGATTCAAGATAGAACTTGTAGTTCGTGCACGTGGTTTGGCTAGGCCTTTCCTATGTACTAATATTTAGTTGTTGTATTTAGGTGTTGTAGCTGTATAATACAATTGTTCATATATCCTCAGCCATGGATTTGATCATATTTCATGGCCCCTGCAGAGAAGAACTCTTGCCCTTTCTCTACTTTTTCTGTTTTTTTTTTTTTTTTTTGCTGTTTAGCGAGGAACTACTCAATGTGCTTACCACAATTTTCTTTTCCTCATCTCGCCTTCTTCTAATTGTCTTTTTTTTTCCTCCCCGCTAACACATAATTAAAATTTGTTCTGTGCTTATTTTTTATTATATGACCTAATTCTTGGTTTATCTCATCTGAACTTTCCTGCAGCCCTACTTATTCACTTCATTTCAGTGGAAATTTGTCTTCAACATGTTTATATATAGACAGATGGATCCGTGAAGCGCAGATCAAGGTCAGCATGGGCATACATAGCACAAAGAAGGGGGAAAACAATACATGAGAACAGCGGCGCTTACCAGACAACCACGTCAAGCATGACAATAGAAATACCCGCTGCTTGTAGAGCTTTAGCGTGGGTATCCGAGCAAACCGCCACACGGGTATTAATTGTCTCAGACTCAATGAATATGCTTAAGAAGATAGCAACAGGCAGTATGCGCTCTGAATGGATAGAAAGCATTCGGAAATCGCACTTAACCTCCGTAATCTGGATCTACACACCGGGTTATGCGGGCGCAAAGGGAAATGAGCCAACGGATCAACTGGCAAGCACTGCACTAATGATTGCGGAAAAAAGCATGGACAGAGCAGATATCATCAACGCTGTACGGGCTGGGTTAGTGGATAATGAGGAATCCCTGACATGGTGATGCACGTCTTTGCCGTCTTCGGGTCTGAGAAAGGAGACGATATAACCAGCTTCTCATGGGGACAATTAGTAGAAGTACTTTGGAGTGGCTGCTGCTTCGGAGAACTGAGCACGCATGGGTATGCCCAATGTGCCGTGACATCAAGTGTGATAACAAAACATAAAATAACATCTTGTAGGGAGTCGGCAGTCCGAAACCCAAGTTCAAGGTGTCTCTTACGTGCCAAAGAACTGCATGGCTGTTGGGTGAACAGTCGTTAACGAAGGCAGGTAGGTCGTTGTATGGGCGACGCCTGCTGGTGGATGTAATGTGCTTAAGTCCCTTCCCGAGCTAATAATGAAGGTACTGCTGGGGTGACCGTTTATTAACCCTCATATAATGTTTCAGGTCAAAATGGACGCTAGGCACGGCCACCTTTTTCTTTTTTCTGCCAGACGGTGGCCGTTGCATTTTTGCTCCATTTGTAGACTGGAAGGATATATTTTCGTCGCCCAGCTTCTGAGTTGAGTGCATGGCGTGACACTGTGAGCAAGGTGTATTTTCGTTGGCACAGGAGTGGAGCAACTATGGGGTGACCCGTTTGCTATGAAGCTGAAACTAGGATTACTAGATTACCAGACGAGAAGACCTTTAAAAACTGGAAGTGGCGCTAAACAGCCCCCAGCCCCATCAGAGTCGCATAAAAGTTCCCTTTCTGAGCATTTGTCTGTACATTGAGTACTAATGCAAACATACTACCAGGGCCAAAGATGGACAGTATCTAAAGCCCAAATACGCAAAATCACCACCTGCGAGATGAGATGCCCGAGAAAAGCAACCAACTCAACCATCCGAGATCGAGTGAATAATGACACTATCAGACAAATTGCGGGAACGACACCTTGTAGTAGATTCATCGAGAAACAGCAGATCAAGTGGTTTGAACATCTCGTTAGAATGCGGCAAGATCAAATACAATCCCAAGCACTACATCTTAGAAGATCAGCTACAAGAACAACAGGACGGCCGCGGAAAACATGGACCGACAACATTAAAGACACTCTACACCTTCACGGCATGACAATATCCAGTGGCAGCCAGCATGCACTGGATCGCAAACTATTCCTCCCTACGCCGCTTAAATACAAAACTGGTTTATGATGATGAATTTGATTATACTATTTTTTTTCCAGCACATTATCTTTATTGTTTTCAGCACCGCCATCACTGGTACTGACTTAAACAAGACCTAAGTCCACTATGTTTACAAAGACAATTTATTTCAATATGGACTTCAAACCCCTCCCTCCCCTCTCTCTCTCTCTCTCTCTCTCTCTCTCTCTCTCTCTCTCTCTCTCTCTCTCTCTCTCTCTCTATCTTTCTTCCCAATACATGTAATACATATTAAGTATATCTTGAAGCTAATTGTTTTTTCTCTCGTGTGGTATTATGGCAAGTATTTAGAAAAATGAGTTAATCATGAATTGCCTAAAGCGCTCTGTCGTTAAAGCGTAATTTACTTTATTTCACTTTCTATTTCTACCTGCTTGTTTTCGTTTTCAGTTTCGATTGTGACGTAAGTTGCTTCTTAGAAACGAACACGGGACGCACACAAGCGCCAGCTGGTGACCTAAATATAGAGACACGCAACTGCTGGCTAGTCTTTGCACTCTGCCCTGGCCTGCAGGTTTCTTCCGGCCGTTTGGGTTCACAGTATAACTTTATAGTTTAACAGGGCTTGCCGAGATTCGTATTAGTGTATTATTATCTTCACGTTGCTAATCCTGTGGACTTTGTTTCCGGAGAAAACACACTGCTGGTTTCACTTCCTCTGTATTGTAACGCAATGTTCTGAGAAATCAAGTGGTTTTATTATCCCGCAGCATGCAAGCTAAGATCACGTGAGTCGGTTGTGGTTTGCAGCGCGAAAGTGTTCTATATCCACAAAAGTGACTATAATTGTTAAAAGATATGTTTTTTTGCCAACGCAACATACACCAGTGTTAATTTATATCTGATATGTTACAACTTGGCTTCTGAAAATTTCAACGTTTCTTAGCATATAAAGTTACAATCGTCTGGAAGTGCTCAGTAATAGCTTTTACTGCAGTGACAGTAACGCATTTTTAAAGCTGTGATTTGCTTGATGTTTGAAACAACAAATAGCAGAGGGTGCGGATTCAACACAGTGTGTTATTTGCTATCAATTACAGGAGTAATAACAATTTAAACTCCTCCGTATTTCATAATCTAATGACGAACGAAGCAATGAGCACAGAAAATCAAGATAATCAACAGTTTTCTCCGGGTATAGTATCTGGTTTGCTCAAAGGTTTGAAAAATGAGAAGGAAAGTTCTGAATTTTCTGACGTACAAATAAAAGTAGACAACTATGAGTTTCGATGCCATCGTGTAGTTCTTGCTGCTTGTTCTGGATTTTTCAAAGCCGTCTTTACTTCAGGGATGAAAGAAGATCTTGAGAGAAAAGTAATCCTTCAAGAAATCTCACGGGAGACATTTGCTGATGTACTGGAATGCATGTATGCAGGACGGAACGTCATTAATGACACTAACGTGTTTGACATTTGGCACGCAGCAAATCAGCTTCAGATACTCTTTCTGTTGCATGAATGTGAAGTGTTCCTCAAACAGAAAATCAACCCTGAAAATTGCCTTGCCATTTATCAACATGGCAAGCTGTTGGATTCAAAGGAGATGGTACAGTTTTCATGGTCCTATATTGTTGACAACTTTGAATCTATACGGCGATCTGAAGAACTTATGATGCTTACTAAAGAAGAAATGGAAGCGTTTATCGCTAGCCCTGACTTGAAGACCATATCTGAAGATCATGTTCTGGAGACAGTTCTCTCATGGGTTGATTACAAACCAACTGAACTGTTCGATGAGACAAATGAACTGGTTTACAAGTGTGATACACCAGGGCAGACACAGAAGGACGGCAGTCAATCAGAAAATATCAGTTATGCCGGTCACAATCAGGACATATCTGCAGTAAACGATTGACAGAATAATGACAGTGATCACTCGCAGAGTGAAGGCACACTATCAGGAAATAGCAAAGCAGTCAGTCAGGATTGTGATCCTACCTCTCAAAGAAAACTTAATCAATAACCATCAGCAGCCGCAGAGTGAAGGCACACTATCAGAAAATTGTGATGAAGTCAATAAACAACAAGACATGCTTCTAGAAGATGACAAAGGAAGTGCCCATGAACAGCTGACAAAAAGCTACAGCCGAGCTGAGTACCTGACAGACCTGCTTAAAATGACTAGAGTATGTCTTCTAAGTGGAAAATGTTTGATGAAAACAATGAATAAAGCAAATGTGCGAACCAGTAAAGCGGCCCAAGCGATACTCCAAAACGCGTTGGAATATATTTTGAGAAAGGACAGTCTACATGTGTTTTGTCCTGCTTCAGCCGTCCATAGGCCAATTAGTCACCTGGAGAATGTTATTGTAGCCGTTACAACAGACAACTCTACTAATGTGTTAGTTTGTCGAAGACAACGTCGATGGTATGGCCTTGGAAATCGTTTTAGGGAATGGATTTATTGCCCTTTGATCACCTGTTTTAACAATGATGTTTATTTAAGAGCACAAAATAAATCTATTCATGTTTATGAAACATCCAGGAACACATGGAGAGCGATTCTAGATTCACCAGACCAGGAAAACACATGTTTGCTAACAATTGGACACTTCTTGTACGCTGTTCGTCCGACCAGTGAGTGCTATTCACTTGAAATAATAAACATACTTGATCCACGTCAGTGGGTAAAAGTCAGCTCACTGCCATCAGATCTAGGTTCCATCGATTGCTCTGCTGTTATTGGCGACAACATACTTTTCTTTGGTTCCATTGCAGGAAAGTCGGAGGCACAGGTATTTGTTTTTGATACCACTACATTCCGGTGCGTTCCACTGAATGGCATTCGTCCACTATCGTCATCCAAAGTTTTTTCAGTAATGGAAGAGACAGCTTTGTGTTGCAACAGAATGGAACTCTTTATCGAATACAAACTTGTCTTGATGAACCTTTCATGCAAATCGTTTATGAAACTATGCTTTGGGATTTTGACCGAGATATTAAAGGTGCACTTCTGGTCAATGATGAACTCTGGCTATTTGGACCAAGTTTCTCAACAAATGACACTGATGCCCGCTGGGAGTTGTCTATTCCTGGTGTCTTTAAATGTGTCAAGAACATTATTTGCAGCCACGGGTATTCAAACTATATGCACACTGTCATGCCCACAAAGTATTTGTCAGAGAAAAGTATTACATTTTAGAAGGCATCTTGTTTATTGGGTTTAGTATCACATTGTCTGCTTTAAATTTTATAACATTTCGTCATACTTATTGACAGTGAATAAGTCTTAGCTCAGATATTGAACAAACAATCCCTACGGAAGCATTTCAGCTTTCAAAACACCGAATAAATCTTCTATGCTATTAAGCACTGTCTGCAAGAAGAAGATATAAAATTCGCCCTCTTTTTACATATATAGGGATGGATATATAAATAAACAAACAGACAGACATACAGAGACAGACAGGCAGGCAGGTAGGTAGACAGACAGACAAACAAATAGATAAACAAATAGATAAACAGACAGATGGATAATTTGAAGCGGTGGTTTTTAAATCATTAAAACTTTGATGGGTGATGTGGTCAACAGTCTTCCTCTTCTTCTTTTTCTTTTTCTTCTTCTTCTTCTTCTTCTTCTTCTTCTTCTTCTTCTTCTTCTTCTTCTTCTTCTTCTTCTTCTTCTTCTTCTGCTTCTTCTTCTTCTTCTCTTCCACCTTGTACCTCATCGAAGTGTCGGGTGGAGGTGTAATTTTCGTTAATGAGCTCTGTCAAGAGCACTATAAAGACTGATGTTCATTTCTGTAAAGCTGTTCTTAATGTCATCACTCCATATTTTCCGAGGTCTTTCACTCGCTCTATACCCGAGATGGTCAACAGTGCTGCACTTTATTTAGGACTAATTCGATCTGGAAGCAAAATCTAGATTTATTACGTTTACCAATCTACTAACTTCTTCCTATGTATCTTCAAGAACTAATAGTTCATGTTATCCATCTAGACCAGTGGTCTCCAAATTTTGCTCAGTTGGCGCCCACCTTGAGCATATAGCAAGACCCCACGCACCCCCTCCCTCTTGAGCAAATGGCAAGACCCCCATGGCAAGGCTTAAGCACATGGCAAGGCTATCATGCCCACTGAGCAAACTTGAAGACCCCTATGCCCTCTTGAGCATATGGCAAGACCCCCATGTCCCCTTGAGCATTAGTCAAGTGAACTCGTTTAAACATTTTTTTTTTGATTGACCCCCACTCCCCTTCCACTGTCCAACCCACCCGGAACTTCCTCATGCCCCCAGCTCCCGTTCCCCCTCCCCCATTTTAGAGGCTACTAATCAAGATGTTTTTCTTCAGTGCTCGCTGATTGATAGAAGGAGGTTGTAAGGTTGTCTCTGCGATTCAATATAATTCTGCCACAAATACATGTCGCTACAAAAAATCGTTTTCAGGTATACATGCCATATTGAATGGGTGACCGAACTGCGATTCATATCTTTGCAATGATGATGATGATGGTGATTTAGATAAGCAGCTTTCACTTTTCACACACACACACACACACACACACACACACACACACACACCCACGCACGCGCTCATATTTTTAACTGTAGGGGACGATTATATGTTATTATATTCAGCCCATCATGTACTGCTGTTAACAGTAAGTGTCTATGACTTTATTGTTAGAACAATTCAGATTGTTCACAATATTATAACATACTTTAAATCTCTTAATGCCATTATGTGATTTTTCTTCATTCATTGATGATACATTTTCCATTAGTCTAGACTGCTGAACATT
>CAJHNH020001649.1:153445-203219 GCA_905116865.2 Candidula unifasciata | reverse complement strand
TGGCATATTTGAAACTGAACCAGCATAAGATAATGAAACCGGCATATTGGGCTTTTAAATGGCTGCTATATATCAAGATGTGCTCATGGTTCCTCCATTAGAAAACCGCATATTTACTAAAAGCAATGTAGACCTACAGTTAAAATCTTTATTCAGTTTGACTTTGTTGTGATGTCCTGGTACGGACTAACGGAGGTTCGCGCCCTTTTTTATCGTATTGTTGTCTTCCTAAACGGATCGTGACGTTCAAATAAACCAAGGTCCTTGGTAACTTTATGTATTCTACTAGAATAAATGCGGGATATAAAACCAAAACCCACCCCAATAGTAAATACCAAGTGATTTAGACTGTTCAGAAACTACATGAGAACAGAACAATAGAGAGGGTATAAACCTAGTTGGTTTCTCCTTAAAACTGCGGCAACTTATTATGGAGTACGCCGGAGTTCAGTCCCACTGGCCGCATTGCAATTACGGAGTGGACAAGAGGGAACGACACAAAGACGTAATTACTGTGTGTTGGCGATAGAGGCACTGCTGTCATAATAGGGTTAGGGTAGGGTTAGGAGTGGCCGTAGTTTTAAGAAGTACCAATACCCTAACCCTAACCCTATTATGACAGCAGTGTATCTATCGCCAACACACAGTAATTACGTCATTTGTGTTCTTCCCTCTTGTCCACTCCGTAATTGCAATGCGGCCAGGGGACAGAACTCCGGCGTACTACATGATAAGTGGCCGTAGTTTTAAGGAGAACCACCTAGTTATATCTGTGATAGATATTACTTTTACAAATCGCCACGTCATTCAAAAAATGGAAAGCATCTTACGACATCGCAAGTATAATGGTAACTGGAAGAAAACATACCCACGGGTCAAAAGATCTTCAGACAGATCAGAGGTAGCATATTGTAAACTGTGTCAGTGTACTGTTGCACCAAGAATTAGTAGCATTTCAAATCATGAAAAATCCGAAAAAACACAGGATGAAAACTGTCAAAAAGCCAGTCACAGCTTATTACAACAATGACACCTAGGCAAAGTAATGATAAAGTTGAAGGCAGCTGAGCTGCAACTGGCTGTAGGCATGACCTGCCATTGTGCAATACGCACGATTGATCATGTAAGTGAAATCATGAGAGCACATGGTCAGAGGAGTACATTAGAGCACATACAGTTGCATAGAACTAAATGTTCATGCCTAATAAAAAATATATCGCCTGCAATTAAGGATGACCTTATTGATGATTTTCGGAACAAGAAATATGCCATCATTATAGATGAGTTGCAAAGACTTCATCCCATCTGAGAAAAAAACTTAAAAGATTTTACATCCTAAAAGGTTTACACTGTATCTTCCACTTGTTCCAGTGAGGATGACAGTGAAGAATTAAATCTAGAGCTTTTGATGTGAAGCGAGTACAATGTTACACTTTATTTATCAGTTTCTGGAATATTTTGGGTAATGGTTTGGCATAAAATGAAGTTTTGTATCTGGCAACCCTGGTCATCATCATCATCATCAGGTGCCTTGCCGATTGGAGTGGGCGATCATGCCTCTCCATAATCCACGATCTCCTGCAGCGTGTATCAGTTCATGTGCCGACACACCTCCATGCCATGCAACAAGACTGTCAAGAATCTTCTCTCTTTGTCTTCCTCTACCCCTCCTTCCACAGATCTTTACAGTGCTCACAACATTTTATATATTCCCTCTTCTCATAACATGGCCCAAAAATGATGACTGTCTCCTTCTGATGTCTGTGATGTTGTCTTCGGGCTCCCGCCTCTTTCAAAATCTCTTGGTTGCTCTTTTTGGCTGTCCAAGGTATTCTAAGCATTCTTCTGTAAAACCACATCTCTGAGGCCTCAAGAAATTGTTTGGCCTGCCTACCGATTGTACAGGATTCACAGCCAAATGTTAAAACTGGATGTATGTAGCAAGCAATAATTTTCTTTCTAACTTTCAATGACAAGGATATATTGCACAAGATATTCTTCATTTAAAAAATGCAGTTTTTGCCTGTCCTATTCTGTTTCTTTCCTCAGTTGTGCATCCTCCATCTGATGTTATCCATGTGCCAAGATATTTAAATTTCTGTACTTGTCCTAAAATAACACCATCGACTTTTATTACACATTTAGGAATAGTTCGTTTCTTTGATACCACCATTATTTCTGTCTTCCCATTATTCAAACTGAGGCCCATTCTTCCACTTTCTAACACCACAATGTCTATCATTTCCTGTAGTTCGTTCTGCTTGTTGCTATCAAGACTGTGTCATCAGCATAACGTAAATTGTTTATATTGTACCCACCAACCACAATTCCGGGCATATCAATTAAAGATCTCATTATATATTAGCTGTATATTGAAAACAAATCATGTGATAGTACACATCTTTGTCGTACGCCCCTCTTTATGCTTTGAAATGTATTAACAGTTATTAATTCTTATAGCTGCAGTTTGCTGCCAATTCATATTCTTTGTTATTCGTAGATCTTTTCCATCAATGTTTAATTTTTCTAACAGTTTGATTACTTCTTCATGCTTCACACAGTCAAATGCTCTTGTATAGTCTATGAAGCCTAAGTACAAATCAGTCTTTACTTCAATAGCACTTTCTGACAATGTCCTTAAAATGTGTATGGCATTATTTGTTCCTTTTCCCTCTACAAATCCACATTGTTCATCACTGATTTCTGGTTTAATTTTGTTTCTTATTTTTCTCATAATTATTCTCAGTAAAATCTTAGTCATGTGACTCATAAGACTTTTTGTGCGATGGTCTTCACATTTAAAGTGCCTGGTTTCTTTGGCAGAGCTATAAATATTGATTTTAAAAGGTCATTTGGAATATACCCACTATTATAAATATCATCTAAAAATTTAGTTATAATTTCAGTTCCAAAATCTCCCAGTGCTTCGATTTCTTCCAGTGAAATGTTGTCTGGCCCGGGTGCTTTTCCTTTCTTCATATGATGTATTGCATCCTCAACTTGTGCAGTCATTATTGGTGGACCATCATTGTTGGTCTGCAGTTCTACATTTGGTCTATTATCATCATACAATTCCCCTATATACTCTGTCCATCTGCTAATTATATTACTATGTCCCATTAATAAGTCACCATCTTTTTTTATCACTGTACAATTCCCCTATATACTCTGTTCATCTGTTAATTAAATTACTTTGTCCCATTAATAAGTCACCACCTTTTGATTTTAAACATCCAGTGCTGTTACGTGTCATCTTTCCTGTTAACATATTTATCTGTTGGTACATGGAATGTGAGCCTTTCATGTGATTTTCCCCAATCTCTGTACACATTTGATTCAGCCAGGCTACTTTATCCACTTTGCATTTGTTCACTATTTCTTTTTGTATTCTAGAGTATTCCTCTGTATCATTCTTTTTCTTCCTTCTTTCATCCATCAACTGCAGAATATAGGTTGACATCCATTTCTTTTTTAAAACTCTATGGGTTAGCGGGATTGTCTCTTTTGATGTCTGCTGAATTGACTCACGCAACATATCCCACTGTTCATCAATAGTCTGTTTAATTTCTATTGCATTATACCGGTTTTGTATAGTGACATTGTACTGTTCCTTAATATCGTTATCCGTTCTAAGAATTCCTAAATTTAACTTGATGTTCTGTGGTGTTTTTCAAATGTTCTTTAGTTTTATTCTAATTTTTCCTACAACTGGAACATGGTCACTAAAGCACTCTGTCCCTGGTCTAGTTTTTGCTCCAACTAAGCTGAAACTTAATATTCTTGAAATCAAAATATAATTAATCTGACTGCGGACATTATAGCCAGGACTTTTCCAAGTCCACAATCTTCGAGGATGGTGTTTAAACAAGGTGTTACCTATTATCATGCTGTGCGACTCAGCCCATGCTATCAGTCTGTCACCTCTCACATTCTTTTCTCCTAGGCCATAGCCATCCGTTATTCCGTAAACTTTTTCACTTCCTATTTTCGCGTTGAAGTCTCCAAGTACCATTGTTACTTCACAATTTTTGCATTGATCAACAGACATGTCTAACTCGTCATAAAAGGCATCAATATCTTCCTCTGAACTATCTGCTGTTGGGGCATAAATCTGTACTAAGGTGATGTCAAACGGTCTGCCGCGAAGTTTTACTAATAGTACTCTATCTGATATTGTCCAAAATCCTTTCACAGTTTTTGAGTTCTTTGGATCCAAAATAATACAAACTTCCTTGTTATATTCCTTCCCACCTGAGTAAATAATTATGTGCTGATCTGAATACTTTTCCCCTGCTCCTGGCCATCGCATTTCACTAATTCCTAATATGTTGATGTTCATTCTCTTCATTTCCATCTTGATGTTATCCAGCTTTCCTTTTTGTACGAGTGTTCTGACATTCCATGTACCAATGTTCAGGATGTTTCTACCATTTACTTTTTCTACAGTAGCTGAATGACGATCAGGTATCACCCGTAGAACAAGATGCTCCCTACCGGATGAGGTGATTCCGTTGGAATCCCCATTCACGACGTTATCTGTATTCGTAATATTCTGAGGCATGATTGACTAGGGATAATACAGCGGTGGTTTACCCTTGCCTTCCGCCGGTTTGTATAGGGTTGACTCCAATAGCCTTTGTCTAAAGAGACTTACCCTGCAGGGCATCAGGGGGAGAGGTTATGACGCCTCTTACCCGCCAATGGCCATGTCGTAGAGTTTTGAGGTATTTTGTAGTTAGCTGTCCCACCAACTAACTCGTCTCCTCTCAATGACCATCACCTGTTTTGGTCCACGGCCACTTATTCAATATATTCGTGGCTAACCTCTATATCTAGAGGTTTTTCCACCATCCACCACCTGGTGGACGCGCCTAGTAGTAGGACAGGCTCCTGCTCCAGGTACAACCCTGGTACAAATTCCAAAAAAGCTAACTCTAGCCCCGACCACCTGAGATACACCGACTAACCCTAAACGCCACCCATAACACCCATAGAATATTTGACTTTCATAGGAACTCTCGGATTCCCTTAGTCGACTAACTAGGTGTTTCGTTCAAAGTCGGGTGCATCTGCCTGAGAGGCAAGGAACAGACAGATTGCGTACAATTAAGCCAAATATATAAAACAGATGTGCACGCGGAAAATTTTTAATATTTTTTCTTTTGCATATACAGTTCCAGAGAGCGTAGGAAATGCCACCATGGCCTCACGTTTCGATGAAAGGGAAAATCCCAACTGCACCTCACGGTGGAGGACAAAAACACACTTCTGTGTAGCTAGCGCATTCTTGGGCAACGAGTATCCGCCAGAATAAGCAGACCACCCTGTGGTGCAGTGTTGCCACTTTGGATGTTTTACATCCAAATTTAGATGTTTTCCCTTGCATTTAGATGGTGTTTTTGACGTTTAGATGGTAGATATTTTTCTAGAGGTTTTTCATTTAGAGTTTGATATTTTATAGATTGTTTTTGTCTTTCAGTTACATTTTAAAAATTACTGTGTAAAATATTTACTACAATGTTTTTGCTTTGGTCTGGCACGTACATTGTGGCAATTGCGATTACTTAAACTTTGAACTCTCACTGGGTCAAAGCTCAAATATCTGGCAGCCCCGGAACTGGTTAATTAAAAGCGCGCATAAATCATACTAACTTACGTCCTTCTTAGGACGTAATTTTTTGTTATTTGAAGCCCCGCTCTGGCTTTTGCCTGAGGCCGCAATATAGGCAGGCCATAAATATGGCCAATTGTCTGAACACTGTTTCTGGGACCTATCCACGGTGATCCTCATCCGCATGGTGGCACTTTGTGTCATCGGGTGTTTATCGCTTGTGTGATGTCCTGGTGGGGTAGAAAGTCAGTCAGTCATACTAACTCTATTTCAACCGTATTCTCACTGTGCTGACTTTTTTTTCTTTTTCGTGTGATTTTAAAAAAGAGTAATTGCTCACCTTTATATGTGGCTTTCACTCTGAAAAAATCTTTCAACATGCCAAAAATAAAGTATCAGCGAAAATTTCGGAAAGAGTGGTTGCATGATGACAACACTAAATTAATCACAACCTATTCTAATGGAAGTACAAAAAGGTTAATAAACTTTCCGAATCTAAAAATGTTCATAAAGTTAAATTACTTGACGATCTACTTTGCTATTTCACTCAGTTGGTAAAAGACTGGGGTTGCCAACTTCTAAAGCTGATTTGTTCACTTGCACTATAGAGAGCTATTTGGCTCCAAAGCCATACCTTGAATATCAAATCAAATCAAAAATTGATGATTTAAAACCCAAAGGACTGTTAACAGAAAATGAAAAGCACAATTTAAGAAAACGTTGTCAAGATTTCCTTATGTTAACTGAAACAGAGATTTCCTGAAAATCTAGATGTATTGAACAACATTTCATTCTTTTCTGTGAGCAACATACTTTAGCTAGTAGAGGACATACCTAAATATTGTAAAGTTATAAAATTTTTAGGGGATAGTGATAACAGTGTTGCGGAAAAAGAATATCAGTTAACGAAAATTAACTTAGTTGAATAGACAAATAAAACAGAAACTGAAGCGTTTTGGAGTAAGGTGAGGCAATTTAAAGATGCCTCATCAAACAGTCCATTCTGTAAGCTCTTTGAATGTGCCATGTCGGCAGTGATACTACCCCACTCAAATGATGACGCAGAATTAGTTTTCAGTGCTATAAATTATATCAAATCTTACCTAAGAAATAGGATGGAATTTGACCTCTTAAATGCTATGTTGACAATAAAATTCGGCCTGATGAGAGTAGGAAAATGCTATTCCACATATCAACTCCCTGATTGTGTATTAAAAGAAACTGGAACCGCTAAAGCATGCCAGAGTCATTTTGAATCCGAAGCTTCAACTTCATCATCCAAGCTAAGTTTGTCCTGTGGATCTGGTGAGGCAGACACCAGTGAAGATGAGGACATGGTTCTATGGGGTAAGCCATATCAATAGCTATGTAATTTGTGACTCTTTACATTTTGATATTTTTTCTAGATGTTTTCAACGCAATTTTAAATGTTTTTAGATATTTTTTTTACTCCGTTCTGGATGTGTGTGTGTGTGTGTTTTTTTTTTTTTTTTGGTCAAAGAAAAGTGGCAACACTGCTGTGGTGTTGTCTCCTGCTAGCAATAACATCGCAGAGTAAGATACTCACTTACCCAGGCACTCTGAAAATTTGCCGAAGGTTATGATGCTCAGCCGTGTGGATGCGGAAAGCAAGGGGGGGGGGGGGATAAAACATTATATATCCCTTGAAACTCAACACGGAAGCTGAATTAAAGTAAAAATCTCGAGATCATGCATTTTTCCTGTGGCAACTTATGGTTGCGAGTCCTGGACTCTCACCCAGTCCCTGAGGCAAAAGATTGGAGCTTTTAATATGAAATGTTATAGAAAAATTCTTAGAAAAACATCAGACATGTTAAACAAGTTGAACATCTGGGAGAACTGGCTCATAAACAGCATTCTGTTCAGGAAGTTCAAGAGTTATGGTGGCTTGGAAAAGACGGCGATGAAGGGTGCAGTTTGTGAAAGGCGAGGCAGGGGTCGACCACCGCGAAGATGGATACAGGAAATTGAAGAAGCATTGACATTGAAAGCACATGGGGCCTGCATTATTAATTTTTTTTTTCTGGGCATTTTTAAAATGTCATGATTTGAAACCCTTATATCGCTCTTAAACCAAGAACAAACTGCTTTAGTGACCATGTTCCGGTTATAAGAAAGATTGGAATAAAAATAAGGAATATTAAGAAAACACTACAGAATATCAAGTTAAATTTAGGAATACTTAGAAAGGATAAAGAAATTAAGGAGCAGTACATTGCCACTGTACAAAACCGGTATAAATGCAATGGAAATTATACAGACTATTGATGAACAGTGAGATATGTTGCACGGGTCAATTCGGCAGACATCAAAAGAGACAACCCCACCAAACCCATAGAGTTGCATTAAAAAAAAAAATGGATGTCAACCGATATTCTGCAGTTGATGGATGAAAGATAGAAGAAAAAGAATGATAAAGAAGAATACTCTAGAATACAAAAAGAAATAGTGAACAAATACAAAGTGGCTAAAGAAGCCTGGCTAAATCAAATGTGTACAGAGATTGGGGAAAATCACAGGAAAGACTCACGTTCCATGTACCAAAAGATAAATAAGTTAACAGGAAAGATGACACGTAACAGCACTGGATGTTTAAAATCAAAAGATGGTGACTTATTAATTGGGCAGCTTGCGTCCAAATCTGCTAGGAGAACCGTAATTTAATTAACACATGAACAGAGTATATAGGGGAATTGTACAGTGATAAAAGACTGACTGACTGACTGACTTTCTACCCCACTAGGACATCACACTAGCGATAAACACCCGATGACACAAAGTGCCACCTTGCGGATGAGGATCGCCGTGGAGAGGTCCCAGAAACCGCGTTCAGACAATTGGCCATAATTATGGCCTGCCTATATTGCGGCTCCTGGCAAAAGCCAGGGTGGGGCTTCAAATAACAAAAAATTTCGTCCTAAAAAGGACGAAATTAGAAAAAAAAAAAAAAAGACCAGATGTAGAACTGCACACCAACAATGATGGTCCACCAATAATGACTTCAGAAGTTGAGGATACAATATATCATATGAAGAAAGAAAAAGCACACGGGCCAGACAACATCTCACTGGAAGAAATCGAAGCACTGGGAGAGAATAATAACTAAACTTTTTAAATGATATTTATAATAGTGGGTATATTCTAAATGACTTTTTAAAAATCCATATTTATAGCTCTGCTAAGGAAACTAGGCACTTTTAATGTAAAGACCATCGCACAACAAGTCTTATGAGTCACATGACTAAGATTTTACTGATTATAATTATGAGAACAATAAGAAACAAAATTTAACAGAGCATAAAGAGGGGTATATGGCAAGGATGTGTACTGTCACCTGATTTATTTTCACTGTACAGTGAATATATAATATCTATATTTGATATACCCGGAATTGTAGTTGGTGGGCACAATATAAACACGTAATGCTGATGACACAGTCTTGATAGCACCAAATCAGAAAAAAAAAACTACAGGAAATTATAGACATTGTGGCGATAGAGAGTTGTTGAATGGGTCTCAGTTTGAATAATGGGAAGAAAGAAGTAATGGTGGTATCAAAGAAAAGAAATATTCCAAAATGTGTAATAAAAGTAAATGGTGTTATTTTAGGACAAGTACAGAAATTTAAGTATTTGTGCACATGAATAGCTGATGGAAGATACATTACTGAGATGAGAAACAGAATAGGGCAGGAAAAAAAATGAATTTTAAAAAATGAAGAGCATCTTATGCAATATATCTTTGTCATTGAGGGTTAGGAAAAAAATTATTGCTTGCTACATACATCTAGTTTGTGAGCCCTGGACAATCGGTAGGCGGGCCAAACAATTTCTTGAGGCCTCAGAGATGTGGTTTTACAGAAAAATGCTTAAAATATCTTGGACAGCCAAAAAGAGCAACCAAGAGGTTTTGAAAGAGGCCGGAGCCTGAAGACAACTTATCACAGACATCAGAAGGGGACAGACATTATTTTTTGGCCATGTTAAGAGAAGAGTGAAAATGAAACATGTTGTGATCACTGGAAAAATCAGTGGAAGGAGGGATAGAGGAAGACAACGAGAGAAGATTTTTGATAGTCTTGCTGCATGGCATGGAGGTGGGTCAGCACACGAACTAATACATGCAGGAAATCGCAGATAATGGAGAGGCATGATCGCCCACGCCAGTCGACACAACACTTGATGATGATGATGATATAGCTCTTCAATGTGCCATAGCTAAATGTGGTTTTCATCATACTATGCTTAGGAAAACAAAACACGAAAGGGGAATTACCACGTGTGAATGTTTCTGGTTACATTCGGCACTGTGTCAGATATTATTATTTACACTGTTTAGCGAATAGAGGTTAGTTTTATTTCAGTTTATTTGTGTTCTTGTATATGCTGTGTTTATTATACATAATAGAACTAACGGCCTCTGAAGAGCCGGTCCTGTCAGTGTGTCACCACTGAAGCATTCGGCTTCGGTGACAGACACACAGTAGAGGAGGGACAGTCACATTATCTAACATTAACTTTAACGGACAGTACACAGTAGAATGTCTACTAGATTATAATATAATAATATCGTCATAATACAGATACACACATTGAAATATACTATATATAGGTCTAGTCATTTATATGCCCAGTACGCCTGAAGGCGTGGAAAGGGGTACAGTACACTTTACTTTACTAAAACTAAAGTAAAGTGTACTGTACCCCTTTCAGTATTGTCACGTGTAAAGACTAAAGTCTTTAGTCTTTACACGTGACAATACTGAAATACTCAAGAAAGACTAAACTACTAATACTAGTCACAGGTCACACAATAACACATCATACTATACACTGTACAAGTTACAACTAGTACAACTGTACAGACACATTCAAACTAAATTTCACAAATAGTGAGTGAGTAAACAGGCAGTGGCGTGAAGCACTCTCTTCTACCTAATCTTGCTGGCTTCAGGTCAGTTGTTGGGTTGGCACTCATTTAAATTACAATTACACTGTCAAATCAGACTTGAATTCTACTTTGAAACTTTGCTTTAAGACCTCATATTCAATTTACCCCCTTTCCCTTAGATATCATAATTCATTGGATTGTAATTTGTGCAGTTAGTTATTATCACTCGTCACAAACTACAAACATATTAGTGTTTTGGCACTCTTCACTCTTCCGAATACCGGTCCCAAATTATTCACTGTTAAAAACATCCGGCTATCCTCCGAATAACAGGCACAAAGGATGCCGGCCGCAAAATATCCTGACGAGCCTCAGTCACGTGTCAATTGCGCACTTGTGGTCACGAGCACATCGCGGAAAAACTAGGGTTAGTGCCTGTTGACAATTTCGAGTTAAACTCGCCGCTGAGAGTCTCCCCCGCGCCGCTACGCGAGGCACGCCGCACAGGTGGGGCTATTCGGCTAAACTAGATGACTGGGACCCACGAGCAGCAGCTACCGCATTTCCTGCAAGGTCCTCATTTTATTTGCTCGTGTGGGAGGCTCTCGCCTGAGCGGTGTGGGGAATACTCTCCCAGTGGCGCATAGTCTTTGGAAGTTTGCAATTCGGCGGTGGCGTTATATTCCCTGGAAGTGCGCAATTGACACGTGACTGAGGCCCTGTTAGGGTATATTTTCCGACTCTATAATTTGGGACCGTTATCAGGAGGATAGCCTCCTTTTCCAAATATTTAGGGTGGTGTGTGTGTGTGTATATATATATATATATATATATATATATATATATATATATATATATATATATAATATAATATACAATATATATATATATATATATATATATATATATATATATATATATATATATATATATATATATATATATATATATATATATATACAATACACATATAATCATATAAATAATAATAACATTCCTTTTTTCTTTTGTCCATTGTTAATCATGTCATGAATATTTGTGTTGCCACATTTTAGGTAACAACTGTTAATAACAGACGGTAGGTACCCGGATTAGGGTGCGCTTAGTTGCCTCAGATTTAGTTGCTTTCCAGAATATTTTTGGTTATATGATACTAATTTACTTGAGGTTGAGTCAGCCTGGTAGCACAGGTCTGCTAAAACAAAATAATAAAGTCAGTGAAGATGGTGTGAATTTGAAAACATGACCACTAACTAGCTCTCAGCAGGCAAAGTATGCTAATAGCTAATCTCCACAATTTTCCAAACAATGGTCCCAAATTCGACACTCGCAAATTCTTAGCATAAACTCATAGAATGATATTTTTAATTTGCAGTTTGTTAGGGTTAGGCTAAGCCTTTCAAAGGCCAACCCCACGTCCTCGTCGTGAGAGGTGGTAAAAGGACAAAGTAGGGGATTGCTAGGTGTGGGCGAAGTATTGTGTGGCCTCGTGCCACGGGACCGCTATGGTAGCCATGAAGGCCACCCTGGGTCACCCCGAAACGTCCTGGCCAACGGGGCTCTGGTGAAGTTGCCTAGCAAACCGGCAATGGATGTATTACCGCTACAGAAATCAAAATGAGATATAAACGGACTGATCAAACGGTATCTGACCATGGCAATGTTAAGGGACTTCGAGACAGAACAGCGAAATACAAGATTGCAACACTTAACACCGCTGGCCTGGGAAATAAAACAGAAGAGATTATTGAAATGATGGAAAAAAGGAAAATCAAGTTAATGGGGCTAGCTGACATAAGACGCAAGGGAAATATTAATAAGAAAATACACAGAGGCTACTTACTAACATATGCAGGAGGAGAAGCATCAAAGAATGTAGTGGGTTTCCTGGTACATCCGGACATATCTAACTACATATTAGACATACATTATCACTCAGATAGAATTATTACTTTGAAAATTAAAAGAGAACAAGCTGAAACATATATACAGATATATGCAATATGCAATGATAATTATACAGAAGAGCAGCTAAGAACAGTGATGGAAATGGTCAAAGAATATTGGATCTATGCAGCCAGCACAATCTTTTTATTACGAACACATTCTTTGACCATAGAGATTCACAACTTTACACTTGGTACAAATGGAATGTCTCCATTAAGAGCCAGATTGACTTTATACTTACCAGAGTTCAAGGAAGAAGGATAATTCTTGATTCAAGAGCAATCCCTAATGGTCTATGTGACACTGACCATAAAATAGTTTTGTTAACAGCAAAACATCTTACATTAAAGAAACACAAAAAGAAATTAAACAAAAACAAGGATCTCATCAAGATAGCAAATCTGAAACAGGAAGGAGTACAAGAACAGTTACAACAGAAAGTAGAGACAGCATTCAAACAACTTCCACATGTAGCTGGCAATATTGAGGAAGAATGGAGTATATATAAAAACACTATGCTTAGTATTGCAGAAGAATTATGTGGAAAACGGAAGAGTGGAAACAGACGGGGAAATAACAAATATTCACCTTGGTGGTGCGAAGAAGTAAAAGAAGCAATAAAAAAGAAAAAAGACATTTAAACAGTGGATAAAATCAAAGAAAGAAGAATATATAAACTATAGACTGCAAAGGAGAGAAACCAACAGGAGTGTCAAGAAAGCAAAACAAGCATCCTGGGAACGTTTCGGTGAGTAACTAGCAGAAAATGAGAAAACAGCCAGCAGAAAATTTTTCAAAGTAGTTAAAAATATGCGGAAAAGAGATGAGAGCTAAAACCCCACTGAAATAATTAATGATAAGACAGGAAGGCCATTGATAGATCCACCCGAGATAGCAGAAAGATGGAGGGAATACTTCAATGAGCTCTTTAAACCTCTAGGAGATCCTCAGGAAATAACAACTGAAGAGCACAGAGCAACAGTGTTAGAACCACACATACTAATGGATGAAATAGAAAAAGTCATTAAACTGTCTCCCAAATATAAAGCACCAGGAGCTGATAGATTACCAACAGAAATAATTCAAGCAGCAGGTGAAAGCAGCATCAGATGGCTTCACAGAATATTCAATGCAGCATGGGTACAACAAACGGCCCCTATTGATTGGCAACATGCAATAGTTATACCATTGTGGAAGAACAAAGAAAGCAAACAAGAATGCGGTCAATATCAAGGCATCTCTCTTTAAAGCCATGTTGGCAAAATGTATGCCAAGATAATAGAAACAAGACTGAGACCAGTGATAGAACCACAGCTGGCAGAAGAACAGATGGGATTTAGGAGAAATAGAAGCTGCACAGATGCAATCTTCACACTTAAACAGTTAACAGAAAAGAACATTAAATACAATAAGAGCTTATTTGTGGCATTCGTAGACCAGGAGAAGGCATTTTACAGAGTCTACAGACAATTACTATGGAAAATAATGGCAAGATATGGAGTAAGCGAACACCTCATCGAAGTGTGCAAAAGTTTATACAGGGATTGTAGAAGTGTAGTTAGAATGAATCAGGGAACATCTCATCCTTTCACAGTGACATCTGGAGTAAGACAGGGGTGTGTCTTATCAGCACTGCTGTTTATCACCTACATCGACAGTATTTGCAAGAATGCCAAGCTCATGAATGAAGATCTTAGTAAGATCAACGAATTACTCTTTGCAGGTGACCAGGCCTTGATAGCAGATACAGCCATGAAATTGCAACAACATCTAACATCCATGAATGAAGAATGTAAAACAAATAATATGAGAATCAACACTGAAAAGACAGAAGTAATGTCAATAGGAAAAAAGAAGACAGAACTAAACATAGCAATAGAACACAAAGACATTAAACTGGCATCTGAGTTTAAATATCTGGGAACTACATTTACCGAAGATGGGGAATTGGATAAAGAAATTGACATTAGATGCAGTAAAGCAAACCAAGTATTGGGACAGCTAGGCTCCCTCTTACAGCATAAGACAATCCCAATCAGCACAAAGAGACATCTTATTCAAAGCATATTTATTCCAACTCTGTGCTACCAGTGCCAGACATGGTCACTCACAACAAACCATAAAAGAAAATTAGTAACCACGGAAATGAGATGTCTGAGAAGGGCTGTAGGAGTGACCATAAGAGATAAGATCAGGAATGAGATCATAAGAGAACAAGTCAGCACAGAACCAATTCGGGATTACATACAAAGACGGCAAGTGAAATGGTTTGCCCACTTAGAGAGAATGCCTTGTGACACCATACCATACAAAGCATACATGGAAAGAGAAGAAGGACGTAGAGCACGGGGTAGACCAAGAACAAGATGGAAGGATAACATCAGAGAAACAGAACCTTATATCTCCCTCGACACCCACAGCCGTAAAAGAGGAAGTGAAGAAGAAGAAGAAGGCTAAGCCTGAGCATGCTGGACTAAAAACATTGCGTGTTTCGTGGTAAAGCATTTTTTTAATTTGCAATATAAACAGGCGCATGCGATCTGCCTGCCATGATTGTGTTTTATTATTTACAGGCAGTCAGTTTTAAAAAAAAAAGATGATTCCATTAATTCAGAAACTATTTAAATTTGGGACCGCTGTGGGTGGGGGGATTGTCCTAATCTCTGCGCTGCCACGGCTCACAATCATTTTAACGGATGCAGAAAATAAAAAACATCAGTGTACATGTACTTGCTTGTACCTGCTACTATTCTGATTCTTCTTTGTTTTCTAGCAATTCCATTTCCGACCCCTGTTGTTTATTGTTGCAAATATCACCCATCTCTTTTGATCTCTATATGTCTCCTTTTCCAGTTAGTAACTTGGAGCATTTGCTGCATACTATCTTCCCACCATATCTTGATCTGCCAAAAAACTTGTGCACAAATGTCTCTCTGTTTGCTCCTACTTTTATACTTTATCATGATTCCAGTATTTTAAATTAGTAGAATTTAAACCTATTGTAAAATGCACTGTTGCTTTTCTGTATTCTCCACTGTTTCAATATTTCCTGTTTCCAAAATGCACATTAAATGAATGAATAGTCAAAATCGACCACTGCTTAGGTAAAAATATTTCAAAATTTTACCCATAAAAGAATATTTTGTTCAACATGTTGTGCTCACACACATTTGTAACGGTTTGTGCACTAGGTTGAGTGAGATTTTTCTTAACTTGTAGAGACTGAGGCACTTTTGAAGATATTCGTTTGCAATAAAAGTAATCTCTTACTGATCCAAACAGGTTTATATTCAATAAAACTATTCTATCAAGGATTATGTGATTTTTGTCATTGTTGTTGAATCGGTCATTCACATGTCATCTTTGCATTGAAGGTTGGCTGCACTGGACCTTCAAAATGCTTCATATTTTTTTTTTTACCTTGGTGTACGTTCTCCGAGACTCATCCATATCTTAAAGTTATTGGCCCACTTGTTGTATTGCCTGTCTCTTGCCTGCTTGCATTCAAATTTTCCTTGAATCGGGTCCCCATTGTGGGGAAATCAAGAATAGATTCACTGTCTGCCCAAAAGCATGTTGTAAGAGTTGACTAATTGGGAACTTCCTTCAAAGTCAGAGTGCATCTGCCCGAGAGACAAGAAACCAACAGTCTGCATACACATGAGTCAGATATGTAAAATGGCTGTGCACGCAACACTGAAGTTCTGGAACAGGTTGAGTCCAGAAGTGGACGATTAACCAGAACATTCTGCCAAAGTTTACAGCTGGTGAACGCGAAGAAGATGATAAGAATGTTTCATATTTTGATATGGTCAAAATATTTCTCATGTTTCTTTTTTTAATTTCCTTTAACAACTTACTTTTTATTATTAGCCTTTCAGAACCTTTGTGTTTGTTTTCATGAAATACATCATATTCTTCTGTGTATCTCCATCAGTTTTTTATTTTCTAATTGCTTTTTTCTTTTCCAGGCTCTACATTTTTCAGCAGCTCCCATTTGTAATATCTCTCTAGATATCAATATGTTTATATCTTGTTGAAAATTGTTTTGGTTATTCCTGGTCTCTTTTTAACTTCTGTTTAACTTCTACTTCACCTGTTATTACATATTAAAAATAGAAGTAAATTGTTATAATTTATAACACTTTACTGTGATGTACATTCTCACCCACTCCTTTAAAATGTTAGTTATCATAGTTTAAAAAAAAAAAATAATAACAAAACTTGACATGTATTTAATCAACATTGTTTTATATCACTAACTTTTATTTACAGATGGCTAAAACTAAGAGCAAAAAAGGGCTGGCTGATAAAGTGCGCAGCAAACAGAAGAACAAAACTAAACAACCACCAAACCCATTTGAAGTCAAGGTGAATAAAGTCAAGCACTCAGTGGTGAACAAACATCTTCAGAAATGGGAGAAAGGTATTCCTGGAGTGTCGCGGTCAAAAGCTGTGAAAATGGTGAGCTGATTGATCTCCTTTCATTACCCATTTGGTTGTCTATGGCGCCATTTTTTGTTTTACTCTGCCCCTCTGAGAGGCAACCAACATTGTACAGCCTATAAACACTAAGAAGATATGCTTTAATATGTAGAAAACAAAGAATGCCACAGTTGCTGTTAGGATGTGAACTGTCATATGCAGACAAAAATATCTTGTTTTAGTTTAAGACTTCATTGCTGATTTTTCTAAACAAATAGTTAGCTTTTATATTCTTTTTATTTAGGTCAAAAACATTCACTTTTAAGCTGCTTTTCATTTTCATGTAACTCCGCAGTTATTCAGCTTACTAAGGACAGGAAGATAAGCCAGGCAATTAATTGTGCATAACAATTTGTCCTCGTCCTTATTTTTGAAACTCACATCAGTAAAAATGTGTTTAAGTAACACTGACACTCAGCACATATCAGAATATAATGAACCTGCAATGTAGTAAAAGTTGTCCTTTAACCCTGTAAATGCTTAAGAATAATGGGTCATGAACCCATGGGAATTCCCCAAACAGTCCTTTGAAAAAAAAAACATTTTACACGGGTCACGAATAAATATACATTTTTTAGACATATTTTTCTGTGTATGTAACACTCCCTTGTATTGGATGCACCCCTAGCATAGTGATTTCAGTTATGGCCGTTAGGGGAAGTTAAGGCTGTTTTGCTGTGTATGAGGAGATACTACACACCTCACCCTGGGCGCTAGTAGGCTCTGTACTGGTTTAAGAGATCCTCATGTCCACATGTCCATGTCGTGCACTACAAATAATGGGTCATATTGGCCCTAAACGATTTGGCAGGGGATCTCTGAGTTGATGGCCCCCAGAGATGTAGTGTCTAGAAATCTTTGGCTCTCTTCGGCAAACCCTTAACACATGGGTGAAAACTTACTTGGCACACAAGTTACGCCCACTGGCAGATTATTCTACTAGTTGATAAATCTTAGTTGAAATGTCTGGCGATCGAAAGTCCTTATGAAATGCTGATTAGGTTCTTGTACCCATCAGTCAGGCTCCTGTGGCATAATGTGAAATTTTAGATATCCGCCAGCCAGGTTTCGGTGTGTTGTAACTACCTGTGCAGCCACATTTGTTTGCAGCTTAGATGAGCAACATCTCATGTGGGCGTGTCAGCAAAGTCTTGAGATGTCCGACAGGCTGTGACAGACAAGGTGCAAATGTCCACTACCAGTGGCCTCACTCATTGAGTGTTGAGACCAAAATTCTCATGATCAGATGTCCTACTGATTGACAGAAAGTTTAAGATGTCTGCTGCCGCTGGCCCCACTTGTCGGCTTGTCAGGGCCAGTCAGGTAAACTTTTGTATATGATTATATTTTATTCCCTTGCTGTTTTACTTGGCTTGTTAGGCTTGTTATAGAAATTATATTTACAAATTGTTTCATAAATTCATGATGTTTACTTTACTATACAGAGGAAAGATACCCTACTAAAAGAACTTCACCATATGAAAAAGGCCAATTCTTTGCTTGACAAAAGATTTGGTGAGAATGATTCAACACTTTCTGCAGATGACAAGATGGTACAGAGGTTCGCATTGGAGAAAAAGGTAGTTTTTTTTTTTTTTAAAGCTGTGTAATTTGATTTCAGTACTACCTAATTCAATAGCCATTGGCAGCCAACATGCACTGGAACGCAAATTATTCCTCCCCACGACGCTTAACGGCAGAATTGGTTTATGATGATGATGACTACCTAATTGTATAGTAGTCTTGAGATGAGATTAGCCTCATTTACACATGGCGTGAAGACACATGCATTATTCTACCTTGTCTTGGGGCAAGCTTTTTATTTACACATGGTGTGAAGACACATGTGTTATGATACTTTGTCTTGAGGCGAGCTTCATTTACACATGGTATGAAGACATTACCTTGTCTTGGGCTATTCATCTTTACATAGAGCATAACCCCCAACCAATTCACGGCAGGTCTTTTGTTCGTGATTAGTTAATAATGCAGCTGAAGGTTTCTATAGGAAACCAATTGTTTACATCTAATTAAAACTGTTTACAACCAACTCCTTGCCACCCAACCCTCTCTAGTAGCTTTTTCTCATTAAAAATATGTGCAGTTTTTTTTTGAGGAGGGACAATAAACAATTACCAGTATTTAACTGTATCATGTTAACTGTGATTCTACCACTCATCTGTCACTTAAGGAGGGGTTTTTTCTATAGACAAATTCTGATAATGTTGTAGACAAATAATAAAAAAGCTGTGGGGGTATTCAGTGCTATCACTGTTACCAGATCATTTATTAAGAGAAGCGCAATATTTAAAGTTTATCAACATAAGAGAGAGAATAGAGATATACATCAGATGTGGGAAATTAGTAGGGAAGAGAGGCACGGGAAGACAATAAAAGATGTATGAATTTTCATTGGCTTAGAGGAAACAAAGCTTATGGCCAGTATTTCATGAATCTCAAAAAACGTCTTTAAAAATGTAAACCATTTTACACAGTTGTAAAAGAAACCCTTTTAAATTCATTTATGAACTCCAACAAATATTAAATTCCGCGTAGAGTAAGAGGAGTAATTGGAGAATAAACCGGGGTTACATATCTTTGAGCTTAGGAATACATAAATTAGGGCTCATTCTTGACTCGACCTTGAAATATGAGAAATTAATGTCATCAGTTCTATAAACAAGGCCATTGACAAGTTAAATATAATCATTCCTGGTCATATGCGCAGGTGCAAGCGGAACTATTGCTGTTAGCTAGGCTTCTCACAGGCAAACCACTGTAGCAATGTTGGTGAAGCAACGTTAATGGGGGATTGGATCCATCAGGGAGTGTTATATTTGTGACTTCTAAGGGCTGCAGGGTTAAACAGCTTTGTAACAAATAATATCTTCAGTCTCATTAAACTGTCCTTAAACTCCCTCCCATAATACCAAATGTTCCACTTAAACCTTACAACGACTGCCTTCCTTGGCTTAGGGATAGTCAGAACCACTGTAACAGGGATCTCCTCCAAATCATCAATGAGCAGCACTGATATGAAATCAACTACAGAAGGAGAGATCAATAGACTTTATCCACACCAGAGTTGGATTCAAGTGTATACAGATGGTTCAGCCAAAAGAGCAGTAAGAGACGGAGGAGGAGGAATATACATAGAATGCCCAAATGGTTTAAAACTCAACCAGGCTGTACCAACATGTTCATATTCCCCCAATTACAGAGCAGAGGCAGAAGCACTTCTAGCGGCATGTTCTTTCCTGAATGGACAACAGCACAGCAAATATAGCAGAGTGGTCTTTCTGACTGATGCTATGTCAGTTCTGCAAGCAATTGTTAACCCAAAAGACACTCAGTTTGTAGACTTGACGCAACAGCTGATTTACTTAGGCTCTTCAGAGTCTGTACTGCAGTGGATTCCAGGTCACTGTGGCTTGGAAGACAGTGACATAGCGGACAGATTGGCCAGAAGCGGCAGTGACACGGTACAACCAAATAGCGACTTAACCCACCAAGAGATGAAAACATTAATACAATCTAGAATCCAAGAAAGGTGGCTGGATACCCACACCAGATTTTCTCCCCAAGACTCACTTTATCGCCTTTCTAGAGAGGGACAGTGTATTATATTCAGACTAAGGACTGGGCACAACAGATTTCGTCAACATATGTTCAAATTTTTTGGTGTAGGAAATACGGAGACGTGTCCCTGCAGTGTGGCACCCGAAAATGCTGAGCATGAGCTCCAACACTGTCAACTGTATGCTGACAACAGAGTTGCAATCTGGCCAGTTCAAATCACACCGTAGACAAAACTGTATGGTACACGAGAGGATATTGATTGCATGAAAGCTTTCATAAAGGCTACCGGCCTCCTGATATAAGTTTTCTGACAGAATGATCGAAGAAGAAGATTAAAATATTTGGTGACATGATTAGAGAATCATGCTGACCAGTGTCTTCTCCATATAAAAGTAATAGCCAGAAGGATTGACTTTATTGGAGCGGATTTTATCCTATGCGACTCAGTCTCTACAGAATGGCTGGCTACATGCAGAGAGTGTCATACAGAGCACAAGCACAGAAGCTCCATTGACGATCCCCAAGGGTCTCCATAAAAATTTGCACTAATGAACCGGACGGCAAAGCCATTGAAACAAACCCATGACCTTCAGAGTGGAGGCAAGACACAGAAACCCCCTATCTTCTCCATATAAGATGTCTAAAGAACAAGGTTGTTGTACACATACAAATTCTTTATCTCAACGCTAAATCTGTATAAGATTCGATGAAAGAGTTATAGATTCTCAACATATACATCATCATCCCTCTCTAATACTGCCATCCGTATGCTAGTTGATAAGCCCTCTCATATGTTCGCAGTGCCTTACTAAGACGATATTTACTTCCAAATCTCTTTCAGAGTAATGATATAGATGCACTGCTCTCAGTTTCTCTCTCTCTCTCTCTCTCTCTCTCTCTCTCTCTCTCTCTCTCTCTCTCTCTCTCACTCTGTCTGTCGAGGCCAATAATAATGTTGACAAGATCCATAGTTTGGCCAACTACAGTTATGGTTGAAAGGGGTGTGTTTATGTTATTATTTATATAACGCTTTTAAATATCTTTAAAAAAGATAACTTGTTATGTTTTCACTTTCATTTAATATATGCAGAAACAAAAAAGATGCATGGAATCACAGTGGTGATGCCTTTGAAACCCCTTCTGGGGCAAATGTAAAACCTAGTCTTCTAGGTTGACCCAGCCTAAAAACTGGTACCAGGAAATGTTCTGAAAAGTGAAGATGGTCTGCATGGTATTTACCTCATTACCAATCAAGTTTTGATATGGAGTGAATAAGGGCCCTTTATTAACATTAACACTCAAATCCCATTTGTTAATTTTACAGAAACAGATGAAAAAGGGTGACTTCAGTTTGAATGACGAAGAGGAGGTGTTGACCCATTATGGCCAGTCACTTGTAGAGAATCTTAAAGACACCATTGGCTCAGATTCAGAGGAGGAAGAGGATGGCAAACTACGAATGGGTAAGAGCAATTATATTTTTTTTTCCTTATGTTTACCAGCTATAAACTTAAGTGGAAAGTTCTGGTTTTTAATACCACTCTGGACTTTAGTCTGGTTCCAGACCTGAGTGTTGTGTTCACATCAGTTTTACAGATCTGCTTATTCGAATGCAGGTTGTTGGTTACTTGCTTCTCAGGTTGATGCGCTCTGACTTCAAAGGAAGCCCCTAATTAGTCGACTTCTACGACCTGCTTGTTAGGCGGCAGTGGGTCTGTTCTTGTTTTCCCCCACAATGAGGCCCCAAGAACCCACACAGGGTAGTGAGAGTAATTATATTGCCACATTTTTTTAAATTGACAGTTTAGGTTAGACTATTTGTGTTAGCTTGAAATATCATACTGTATTTTTTTAATAATGTGTTTTAATTGGTGAGTTATGGCTGAGAGGTTATGGTGTCTGCCTCAGACTTAGAAGGTGCTGAATTTGAATCCTAGTATAGTGTCACGAATTTTAAAAAACACCTTTGGTGTCTATTGCATCGTAAATCCCATTTTTGATAGTGAGATCAGACTCGCTAAACTTCACAGATAAGAGTGAAAAATATCTTGTTAGAGATTTGTGTTGAAAATCACTGCTGTTGTGACATTTTCAGGAATTTAAATGACATTTTCAGGAATTTAAATGACATTTTCAGGAATTTAAATGACATTTTCAGGAATTTAAATGGTAAATAGTAATTACTAGACTCGGTTATCTTGAATAAAATCTGTTTATAAGAAGGTAACAGATAATATATTGATTGGCACTCATAGAAATAAAAAGGATAGAAGGACACAATAGACAACGTTAAAATTAAAAGCTTTAGTTACCGTGCCGGAAATCGAACCTGTCACCTCCAGATGGTATGTGTGCCTCACTATAGAAACAAATGTACTGTGACATGACCAACTATGACCCCTCTTTGAAAAGTTGTCTTCATTGGCCATGTCTGTCAAACAGCCTGAAATCCACAACTGTGGAATTCAGACAGAATTAATCTTAAACCATTGAAACGGCATCGTAGGTACAATTTCATGATCCTTCAGTTCTGTGGTTTGGTTTCTATAGTGGAGCGTTTATTTAAAAAAGACACCACAGTTTTCGGACAGTAAAGTGAAAGTAGCACCTTGAAAAGATTGGCCCTCACCACCTAATATGCCTAATGAAAGTGGGGGGGGGGGAATAGGGGGAGTTCACTGTAGCCAGTTTTCATGATTGAAATAACTAGATGTGACCAGCCCGCGAAAGAGGAACAGTTCTTAATTTTTCTACACATTAGTTGATTTTGGTATAAAATTTCTTCTTTTCCTTAGCAATCATACTTTTCACTTTTGCAAAGAGGTATGTCATTTGTTCACTTCTGGTTTTGATCTTGTTCAAAAACTGGAGTTTGCCTGTACACCTGTTTTACAGACCTGGCTAATTTGTATGTAGGCTGTTAATTCCTTGCCTCTCAGGCAGATGCACTCTGACTTTGTAGAAAGCACCCTATTTGGTCACATTTTGTGCGATGCTTGTGTGTGTTGGGAGGAGGGGCAGTGGATCTCCTTTTACCCCTAAATCGAGGCTCCAGAACTCACACAAGTTTTAAAAAAAAAACATTCTGCTTGCTGAAAGTTTAAAATACAATGTGTTGCTTAATAATTTGTTTTATTATAGTTGTCACTGGAGTTGTGCTTGGTGGAGTGAAATCACCATGCCATCAACCTCAGTTATTAAAGCCACACAATAGTGCACAGCTTGGAGGCACAGTTCTATATAATGTGTGTTGATATTATTGACAGTTCCTATTTTGTTGTAATTTCTTAGGACAGTTCCAGTTTGGCGGGTTTTCTAAAGAAGGTGATGAAGTGTCGTATAAAGATAAAATGAAGGAGGTTATTGCAGACTCCAAAAAGCAAAAGGTATGAGCTTCATATGTCTTTCATTTTTTATCTTTATGAGAATTGGCTTATGTGAATAACATTTTATCATTTTTTTTCTATCTCTGCTTGAATATTGATGCTACTTAGTTATCTTATTTGGCTTTGGTAACATTATGCCTTGGCTTAAAACTTCAAACTCTTCTTCTGACTTTACTCAAATATAGATACAACACGGTTATCCTTATGTTCTCTGTCGCAGACATTTTGGTCCCTTACCTTCTTAAGTGCGCTTACCCAGCATGTTTGCAGTGACTTGTTCCAGAGTAACCTATAGTTATTGCCATTGGCTGTGAATCTGCCTGTGCAGCATTTGGGAAGATATAAATATATTTACTAAAACTAGCATTCATGTGGGTATTCCATTCTTATGAACAAAGTGGCTTTTTTCTGTTAGTCATTTTGATGTCATAATTTGTCCATTGCCTTAGTATAAGAATTCCAGCTAGCTGACTGGGTCTTGGAGTGAGTCACCCGATACTTGTGTTTTTAGGCCCAGTGGGGTGTATTCCATTTAATGCTTTCCTGTGAAAGAAAGGCGATTTGGACAGAAACTAGTCATCCAACAATTACTATAGACCTGACACTTCATATCCTATCACAGTTAATATAGTCAGGTTACGATTTCCTCTTACTTCCCTGTAAGGTAACATAAGTCGTAATGAACTGGGGGAAAAAAGTTGAGCAAACCATGAGAACTCATCTTTAGGGGTAGAAACAATCATAAATAATATGTATGATAAGCTTGAAAGGTATTTTTTTTTAAGTTTACTCATCGCCATGTATTATTTCAGAGACTGACCGTATTATTTTTTTTTTAAACATAGTTAGCTCATTATCTGTTGCTTATAATTTTTCAGTATGAGAGACAAGCAGAGAAAGAGAAGACAGTGGAAACAACAAAAGAACTTGATAGCAGTTGGAAAAGTCTTGTGTCTAATTTCAAACCTGTGGTAAGTCTTATTTAGCCAGTTTGGTATTGAACATTGCTTAAGATAACTGAGAGGCAAAAATTGCCTACACAAAAGAGTTGAATCAGAGTGAACCTGGAGGAAGACCTAAAAACACTTGAAGTCGCCAGTTGGAAAGAGATGGCCAGTCAGAGATGTATGAGACTGAAATATTCACAGCAGTGAACTTCAAAGGCTAGAAATATTGAAGAAGATGAAGAATGTAGGGCTTATGATATAGCAAAACTTATGAGGTATACTCTAGTACATAATTGTATTAAAAACATGATGATAAATTATTGCCCTGAAATATTTGGACATAACGCTAGAATTCATGACATATTGCAACTATCTAGTTTTACTTACACACAAGTGCAGATATTCTGAAATTGCATCACCAGAGTTAAAGCCTTTGTAATGGGTTCCTACATGAAGGTTATAGTTTGAATCGTTTTTTTGTGTGTTTGTTATCACATTTTCTAGGGGGGTTATATTTACATATGCCTTAGCTTCAGTTCTTGGGGAAAATTCAGTTCTTTTTTATTTGGCCAGGATAACTCTCTAGGCCAGGGCTGTTCATCTAAGTTTATTCAGTACCAAAGTTCCACGTCCTTTTAAGGTTGCAATTTTTTGTTATTTGAAGCTCCACCCTGGCTTTTGCCGGGGGCCGCAATATAGGCAGGCCATAAATATGGCCAATTGTCTGAACGCGGTTTCTGGGACCTCTCCACTGTGATCCTCATCCACATGATGGCACTTTGTGTCATCGGGTGTTTATCGCTTGTGTGATGTCCTAGTGGGGTAGAAAGTCAGTCAGTCAAGTTTATTCAGGGGCCACAATTTTAAAAATGTGGATCATCACTGGCCAGAGGCTCAAGTCCCAGTATAAGAAGATCATTAACATAATACAACTGGCTAGTCTTCGGCAGTCAAGATTTGGCCCGCAGGTCACCAGTTAAATAGCCCTGCTCTGTGCCATATTTTTTAATGATTACACTAAGAACAATCAAGACAGTCACAAATAAACCACAAACATTCACCAAATGTTGCTCCTGCGACAAAGAATAAAATTGTAAGGCAGAATCACTAATATTGAGCATATGGGATGCATTAAAGATATTACAGTAAATAACGAGGTGAGGAAACATTGCTGTCACTGGATAGAACACACATTGAGAAAACTGTATTAACAGTTAGAAACAAACAAGAGAGTCATAAATATTCTGTTTGTGAATCCCAACACATTAAAATTGATAAATAAATTACAGTAGTACAAACTCATTTATGAAATAAATATTAATTGAAATGGCTTAAGTATTACCTGCTGGAAAACCTGGTCCTGGCTATTTTGGTATTAGTTAAACTCCTATCCCAAGAAATCATTTGATTTGATTCAAGAACGGACATCACAGCACTCTGGGCATTCCCATAAGCGCTCCGTCCCCATCTTCAGCAGCCAGCGAAGAGTTCCGATACTAATGGTGCCAGTAGCTTTCTGATTAAACGTCCGTCTTGCCTTTCCTCTGAGCCTTGAGCTTCTGCCAGAACATCCCAAGAAATTATATTTTAAAATAGTAAATTGTGTCTCCAAGAAGATCAAATAAGAGCAGTTTGAGGTGAAGGGGTAAAAACTACTTACTTACTTAGTCACTCTTCTTCTACCTTGGGGTGTAGAGGTTTGCCAGAGAGATCGCCAAACTTCTCTATCAGCAGTTTTCTTACTGGCTTTGTTGCATTCCAGTCCTCTGTCCGTCAGGGAATGTCAGATTTTATCTCCCTAGCCGAATCTGTGGTCGCCCTGGAAGTCTGGTTCCCTGGTTTTTAGCCTGCGATGGTGACCGATTTTCTCCCAGCCTGCATACATGGCCAAACCATCGTAACTGTCACTGATCCAGAGTCTGTTAGGTCGGGGTTTCAAGATCTGGACATATCGTTTGATTGTGAATTTTGTCACTTGGACCGCCTTTCTCAGATGTCTAATTTCTGAGTTCTGAAGCTGGCTTCTGTGAGCTGTTGTCACTGACCATGACTCATATGCATAGGTCAGGACTGGTACATAGGTACAGCGGTAAACAGTAATTTTCATCCTCTTGCCAGTTTATCTTTTGCTAAGAAATCTAGGATGAAACTAAGAACTCTAAAGTAATAAGTTAGTGTAACATCTATGTGTAAATTTTTTGGGAAAGTCAGGAGTGTGTGCTGTTTCCGTTACTCAGTAAACATATGTTTTATTTGATACCTTGAGAAAACCATGAAACCCCTTTGAAATAAGTTTCATTTGGCAGTGATCCGTGGTATTAGTTACTTAAATCCATATTAGTCTGAGAGCGGTTGGATTTAATAAATTTTACTTTTGCTGTGAGAGTAGTTCAACTGATTGTTAAATGGTGCACTGTATTGGGACTGTTCTACTGATCAAGCAGTAAGGAAGCTTTAAAAGTTGTTGACTGCCTGTTATTGTTTATCTTACATTTTGTTTGTGACAGTCGTCACTTATTCACATACTTTACATTTCCAGAATAACAACCAAACGGGCAAGAAAGTAACTGCTTTTATGCAACTTTTCCATAACCTTGTCATGGAGCAGAAGTCAGCAGGGGTAAGTAATTCTCCCCCGCCCCTCCTTTTTTTTTTTTCATTTACATTTAACTAAACATGTAAGAATATTTGTGTTATAAAAGCACCACAGATGTTTGAATATATTTAAGAGTTTTCATTATGTGAGCAGGGTTTGTAGCCAACTGGGAACCTTAATTTTTACCTGGAAATTGCGGCCCTGATCTTGAGCCTTGTTTTTTACCTTGGAAAAGGCATATTCCCCTTGGGAAAGAGGTATGTGAAATTTTGCCAGCTGCCACAATGGGAGAATTTGAAGTAAAACAGACTATTGTCCGGAGATTTTTTGGCATTTAGGCTTCTTCTTCTTTCTTTCGCCTGAAATAAGTTGTCTATCTGAGCAATTTTTGTCTCTTGTATAAATTTCACTGTCGTTGTTAGTTCATTTAGTGGTCCATAGAGTTTACATTCCACTGTTGTTCTTTCTGGCCAAAAGGTTTGCCTTAATTTGTCAAATTCGGAGTACATGCTCTGCTGTCTTGGGGAACCTTTTCACATGTGCACATAGCTGATCCGCCTATCTTGAATTTTGTGTACATGTTACGTAATCGGTTGTGCCCTGTTCTGAGGCGGAGGATAATGACTTTAATAATGGATAGTGGGATTTAGGCTATTTTTGGCTGCCTTAATTTTAAATGTTTATGGTTGTTTCCAGTTAATACATTTACAGCATGCCTAGATGCCGTTTTCAGATCTCCCAAGTCCCCCGTGTGGGTTCCGAGGCCCCATTGTGGGGAAAACAAGAATAGACCCACTGCCTCCCCAAAAAGCATGTCGTAAGAGTCGACTAATTGGGGAGCTTCTTTTGAAGTCAGAGTGCATCTGCCGGAGAGGCAAGGAACCAACAGTCTGTATTCAAGAGAATGAGATCTGTAAAACTGATGCACACGCAACACTCAGGTTCTGGAGCAGGACTGCAGTTCAGTAGTGGACGAGCAACCAGAACTTTCCGCCAGAGTGTACAGCTGGTGAACGTGAAGAAGAAGAAGATCTCCCAAGTTAAGCTATTTTTGGCTGCCTTTGTTTCAAATGTTTATGGTTGGTAAAATAGAGAGAGGGGGAGAGCACATGATAGATCTTCAGTTTTAAAGTCACAGGTGGCTGCATCTCTAAACAGAAGCTGCATTATTTATGAAATTTACAGTTTTTAATATTGACCATTTTGCTAGATTAGACACATAAAAACATTTTCATGCTTTTGTAAATTACCCTTTCACCCTGGTGACCTATCAGTCATAGGTTTGAACCATAATTGAAGCTTAAAATAATATAACCTGGGCTCCCCAATCAGCAAAATATAAAATAATGGGTCCAGAAAACAATCTTTGAAGCAAATATTTCAGTGTGATACAGGCCATATCACTTGCCTGTCGAGTGTTGATTCATCATGTAGCAGGAATAGCATCTGTAAGAATATGTGTGTGTGTGTTGGGGAATTAAGAGCGAATCTATCAAGGAAGGACTTATGGGAGGAAAATAATGATGTGTATATAATCATTGTGCTAAGGGAACAGTTAGCATTTACAACTTATAAGACTTTTGCTGTGGGAAACTGAGCATCTTTGGGTATGCCTGATGTGCCATGGTGTGGAATCTTAAATCATGTAGCAAGTTCTTTATAGAATATGGCTCTCATCTCAACACTAGAACATACCAGTTCCCCTGCTGGCTATCCTGCTTTATTAACCTTTATGCTCAGGGTATGCCTGAAATCCTGTGTCCACCACTGTGCTGATCACCCCCTGCCTCTTCTTCGTAGAACCATCTCCTCAATTACTTTTCTCTTCAAACTATTATGTCACCTAATATGGCTGAGGTATTACACTTTCCAAAAAGCAGTACTGTCCATGAGCTAGCCTCCTTCCGTGCTCAGATCTTAAAATATGTCAGCATTTTTTGGGGGGGGGGAGGGAGGTCCATGATACGCTCAGGAATATATTTGGTCTTGTTGAGCCAGTGGCATGTAAGCAATACATTTCTAGCATGGAGATAGATTCAATGAAAAATTAAATTGTGTTAAAACATTTAAATGCTCTTATAAATATTAAATTAATTAATTATAGCATCTTCATCCCAGCTTTATGCGGTTGGTGCCGAACGTGTACACTGGGGCAGAAAGTGGCTGTCTGTGGGGTGCGCTGTCCTAGTTGGGTCACTGGCAGAGTGCTGCAAATATTGGCGGTGGAGGTAGGGTTGGGGTGGCACCATGGCTGGATATAATGACAGAAGATAGAATGGGTGGTTCAATTGTCTGATGAAGGCCAGACTGGACTAAAAAAAATTTTTTTACAGCAAAGCATCTGGGGGGGCATAGGTAGAGCAAGGAAGACTTGGGGAGATGGTGAAGCTGAAACCTGCAAAAAAGATAAGCAGACCCATCGCTCCGCCATCTGAGAGGTGCAGGACAAATACGGAAACCATGATGCTTGGTTTCTAGGTGTGGCATCGGCCCAGAGTGCTAGAGGTCCCAGGTTCTGGATCAGGTGAAAGCTGGGATTTTTTCATGTGTACTTCTAGTAATTTTCTTTGGTATCTGGCTAGTAAGATAGCGCGACTGTGTGTATTGTTGCGCACGTAAACAATCCCTTGTCAGTTGGTAATCGAAAAGAGTAGCCTAGCGGCGCTGTTTGGGCACAATTTTTTTTAGTTAAAATACCCAAAGTATTTAAGAATCCTCACCGGTGCTACAGAGTTCGTGCACTGCGCTGAGATTCTTTGGTCTCATGCTTTAGTTAGAAGTAGAATGGAACACATGGGTTACAGCCCTTGTGCCATGATGTTGATTCGTTGTTTAAACCAAACCTATTTAATATATATGGCGTAAAAGTCCATTAATATACAAATAATATTTTCTGTTTCTTTGTCTTTCTGATTATCTTTGCTTAAAAATCATTTATGCACATGTAATTTTTCTTTGGTTTAGGCAACAGATAAGCTGAAAACAGAAGAGGAGAAGGCTAAGGAAGAGGCAGAAAGATTGAAACAGCTCGAGGTATTTATCGTGTTTCAAGATAAATAAAATAAATTAAATCTAGCACCACAGTTAACATAACGTTTAACTGTAAATCAAAAGCAGTATGGCTTTTCATACACATACAGAATGTGAATGACCGAAACCTAAGGAAGAGGCCGAAAGATTGAAACAGCTCGAGGTATTTATCGTGTTTCAAGATAAATAAAAGAAATTAAATCTAGCACCATACTTAACATAACGTTTAACTGTAAATCAAAAGCAGTATTTGCTATTCATACACATAGAGAACGTGAATAAAACTGTTATCAGTAAATTGCACAATTTATTGTCTGGTGTGTTTTGTAGTATCTCATCAGGTGAACACTACAGTAACAGTCAAATGAAAATTTTCCATTCAAACATCCACCACGCTTAACATGCAGTTACATTTGAGTGCAGTTAATCCTTACTGATAAAATAAATATTAATTGAGATGGTTTAAGTTGGTGCCTGTATGATAATATAGTTATATAAAAAAAAAAACATCTCCATCTAGAAATTCTATAATTATCCCATAGTGTAGACATTTATTTCAACTATCTTGTTTCATAATTATTTGTAACATTTTAGGAAAAGCAGTGCTGTAGATCAGAGAATTCCATATTTTGTCTTAGTGCATTATTTTTTTAAATGCAGCAGTTTATTTGTTCTGTTGATAAACTGATGTTAAAAGTGTATGTTGGCAACATTTGCTTCATATTTTTGTGCAGGCTCAGCGCATAGCAAGAATGAAAGGAAAATCTAAGCAAACAAAAAGAACTCATACCTCAGCTGATGATTTAAACGATGGGTAAGTTGATTTTTTTTAAATTTTTTTTAGACTATGGTTTTTGACATAGAGAGACATTAGTGAAGAAATTTTAGTTCGCTAATTTTGTAATAAAATATTTTGGGGACCTAAAGTTTCAGTGTATTTGGATCAGCCCCTTTCTAAATACTATGTGTTCATCATATTTGTGGCCTGTTTGTTTTCTTTGGAAATTTTATCTTTTTATTATGTACCATCCTGAGAGAGAAATTTTGGATATTCTAGAGTTGCTCAGTAGTAATTCTAAATCCAGCCTACTCTCTGGCAGTTGTCTTCTCTGCTGTAAGTTACATTTTTTATTAATTCTGTACTGAGTAATACTTTATTGACAAGAAGGTTAGACTGGCATATATCTAGTTAGTTAGTTAGGATCTGATCATTGTACTCCGGACATGCCCATAGGTGCTCAGATCCTTCCCTCAGTATGAACCTCAGTGTCCTGTGACAAATAGTGCCAGTTTTTTGTTGGTTGATAAGTCTTTTTGTTTGCCCAGTGTATCTCTTTTGGCTATGCAGATCTTAACTCCTGAGTCTATCATTGTGGTGAGTGATGTGGAATCGCTGTCTCGAAAGTCCTCCACCCTTCCAACTTCTCTTAGGGCATTAATAATATCAGCATGATCGATGGCTTGACTTCAGCAGTGATAGCGGATCTATCTAACTTATAAGCTCTTTCATTTTCATCGACGCGCAGGGGACTTCTATAATAGCTCAGTCCACTGTTTTCGCATAGAACCTGCCTGGATCTTCCGGATCATGCTCATGGAATTGCTAAGTACACACGCACAGGTATAGTCTTGTATTCTTAGCCATCTGAATGCTTGCGTTACCGCCATCACCTTCATCGTCATGACCTGTCTGGAAAATATTTAGTTCTTGATTATCCATTGCCATTGTTATAAAGGTCTACATTTTGTTGTATGGATTGGTAGAGTAATCTCAAAGCTCTTAAGCTTTTTGCTTATCCCAGAGAAGACCTTATAATTGTCAAAGAAATGGCACTATTAAAATTTTGATTGATAACCTGAATTACATGATAGGATCAAGTAATACAAGTTAATAGATTATGGAGAAACATGAGCATGAGATAACAAATTGAAAGTGGTTGCATTTTCCAACCTAAAAAATGATTGGTGGGGGGGGGGGGGGGAGCAGTGAACAGTATTTTATTTTAAAATAGGAAGGCCCCACCCCCAACCCCACGAAAATAAATACATAAGGCAGTGAGGTTATAACTGGACCATAATACAGACTATTAAATTTGACTGTGGACATTTATTTTAGCCCCCTCTATGTGATTAAAAAAACATTTCAGAGGCGTAGACATAGATTCAGATCATCGTCTGCAAGCAAGCAAGTTTGATGTGTGTTTGTTGTGTTTTGTTTTGGTCTTAATGCTTTGTATGTTTTTCATTACAGGTTTGCTCTTGAAAAACCAAAGCGTTCTGTGACCTTTGCTGGTCAGTCAGAGTCAGAAGATGAGTCAGGTGACAGAGTGAACTCTCAGGACCAAGAGGCTTTAAGTGACACTGGTGACAATAATAAAGAAGCTGGTGGCAGTGGTGACGAGGATAGTAATGATGATGACGATAATAGTGACAGTGATGATGATGAAGAAGACGAGGATGGCAGTGATTCTGACGACAGTTACTCAGATTTGGCATCAGAAAATGAGAGTGAAAATTATGAAGCAGTGAGAGCAGTTGAGAAAACACTGAAATCTAAAAAGGAATTAAAACCTCGACCCATTCTCAAAAATACGGAGGTAAAGTGATCTGTAGTTTGCACAGATTTACCTTTTCACTTTTACATGTGCAACTAATCTTTTACTGTCAGCTTACTGCAATTATTAATGCAAATTTAATGAATTCTTTGGGAAGCGCTGTGGTGTAGCAGCTAGACGATCGCCTGTATATCCAAAAGTCTTGAGTTCAGGTCCTGACAGACCCAGAGATTTTTTTCCAAAATGACCATGGCTCCCATGTTGACCCAACCTTAAATGTGTCCCAGGTAAAGTCATGGGAAGTAAAGGCAACTGGCTGTGATGTTGACCCACATCACCCACTGAGTGCCAATGGGTCTGTTTAAAAAAAACCTAAGTCGAGCTCTGTATGCCCAGTACACCTGAAGGTGAGGAAAAGGGTCCTTCTAATTCTGGAAATGAGGCAGAAGCTGCGGAGATGTCATTTCAAAGAACAGTTATAAAATGCTGTGCATAAATCTTGTTCATCTGCATTTGCCTTTAAAAAGATGGTTTCCCAGTGTGGGTTCCGGGGCTCCATTCTAGAGAACAAAAAAGAGACTTTACAGATAACTGGTTACCTGCATCAGAAAATGCAGTCCACATTCTGGTATGAGACGAGGGAATTGAACGGTATTCTGATTTTCCTTTCTTTTTTCATTGGAAAAGTGGTTGCTTAGATTGTTTGTTATGTCTCTTTGGTTTATTCAGCTTCCTAGTCATATTTATGGAACAGGTAACTAGCATAAACTATAGGCATGTCATGAGAAAGGGAAGACAATGTCCTATTCTTATTTTCCATTCTTTCCTTATTAAAAGAAGTCCTCTGTCTGATGTTTGCTGTTAATTGTGTGTTTTTCCTCTTATTATCTTATCTTATCTTAGTCTTTTTTTGTCATTTGAACAGTGTTTAATAAATAAGTTTCATTAAGATGTTTCTACATTTAAGACTTTATTATTATAGATTTTGTTTTTATTTTCAGACATCTGATGCTAAAAGTCAAAGTGTAGAAAGTTCAAGTCTGGCTTTTGTATACACAGGTACCTGAGTTGTTTCTTTACTTCTTTGACGTCCTTCCAGTCGATTTTGCAGTAATTCACTTTTTTTTTTAAAACCTGACCATTTTGAAAAAGAAAAGAAACCTAAACATAAAATTTTGAAGAATACACCAAGTGTTGTAATGTATATTTAAATATCAAGCCAGATTTATATAGCATGATCAGACCAAAGTAAAAGATATAACACATCTTGCATTGTTTAAGAAATTCAAGATTAGGCACTCAGAACTTTGCCCACATGGACAGGCACCATAAAATACTGAACGTATGCTCCAGAAATGCTCTGTACATGTAGAATAGAGGTCGGGTCTGACAAGCTGTTATTCCGGTGGGAACCAGGCTGTATGGATCAGTGAAGGAAATGTGTTGCACCACGATCTACAGGAGCTTGTGGTCTTCTTATCTCAAAACCACTGGCAGAGGAAAAGTGATCCACAACCAGTTTCTCCATACTCTTATCAGGGTTCGTAGTGGACCGGGAAATCGGGAAATTACCGGGATTTTTTCGTTGACCTTGAACCGTGAATTTTAGCTTATAAAAGACATTCCGACCTTGAAAAGCCGTGAATTTTGACCACCGCGGCAATGAAATCGTCAGAAATCCTGTGTTTCTCAGCACAGGCAATTTTGGGGGAGCCATTTGGCTTTTTTGGCCATTTGGCTAGTTTTTGGCTACTTTCGTTGTATGGTTGTTTCAGGTGTGAGGGCAGCTGATTATTGGCTATTTTCAGCCGAAATGGCTTGTTAAAGGCCAGGAGAGGGCGGGCTATGTTGCAGATCATGAATACATGCAGACAGCAGCGGGAAGTAGCAGATTCCGTCTCGCGCATGTGTGTGTGCCTTTGTTTCTAGCAAGTCGGGCAAAATGAACAGTAAAAATCGTTTATGGCCGTGGTTTCTAGAAAGGATTACATTGGGAGATGGTGGGGCTCGGTTCAGTTGTATTTATAAATAGAGTCGCCGTGGTGGGGGCTAAGCACGGCCTTCTCTATTAATTAGAGATGGCATTGGGGCTAAGTAAAGTGACTGCAGCTGGATTTCCCAGTTCTATTTTTGGCCTGGATTTATCTTGACAGTGTGTTTGGCAATCAGTATTGTAATTCCCCGAGATTCCCTCTTCTGTTGTCTCACCCCTCTCTCTCTCTCTTCCCTCCCTCTTTCACTCTTCTACCTATTGCTCCTTCCTTCCCGTCTCCTGCATTGTCTCTAACCCTCCCTTCTGATCTTCATCTTCTTCTCTTTCTCTCTATCTTTCCATTGACTCTCTCATTTCCTGTCCCCCCTCCCCCTTTTTCCTATTTTATTTCTTGTTTAAATGTTTAGTAAATGTGCAGCTCCATAACTCTTCCTAGCAACTCAAGTACACAGGAAGTTGTATTGGGGGGGGGGGGGGCATTCTGTGGGAACATGGTGGATATTTTCTTTTGATGTGTTTGTTTTCCTAGCGGCCTTAATCTCTGTCCATCTCCCTTCCCGCCCCATCACATTTTGTCCTACCTGTTCCTCACTCTCTGCCTGTCTGTGTCACTGCTTTCCTCTCTATCTATCTCTTTGTATTTGTCCCTCTCTCTCTCTCTCTCTCTCTCTCTCTCTCTCTCTCTCTCTCTCTCTCTCTCTCTCTCTCTCTCTCTCTCTCTCTCTCTCTTTCTTTCTCTTTCTTTCTCCATACCTTCAGTTGGTGTAGAAGGTTATGTCTTGCCTAGTGCAGAACATTTCATGTCCATCATTCCCCCCTCCCACACATTAAATATGTGTGTACTTTTAAAAACACATTTGCCGTCACCCCCCCCCCCCCTTTTTTTTTTTTTCTCCTCCTCCCACATTGATGACACCCCTTCATGCTACCTTCTTCCCTCTATGTCTCATCTTATTTCTTACTCCCTTCTTTCTCTCCCTGTCTCATTCCCACTTTATTTTCTTAAACTTTATTCTCTCACCTCCCCTGTCTCACCCTTACCACCTCAGCCTTCTACACCACTTTCCACCACCTCCTCTCTCCCCTCCTTTCTGTAATTGGAAAACCAGAAATAAAACGAAGTCCACTGCTGCCCTGACCTATTTATGTGTCTGACCTATTTATGTGTGTGGGTAAACTTCTCTATTTTCTACCAGTGGTGGGTTGGGATCCCCTGGACTTTTTTTTTCCTTCATAAAATGACCTTGGCTCTCAGGTCACCAGCCTTAAGTGTAAGAAATTGAATTATTGTTGTCACACACAGATAGGACAAGCAAGGGGCAGTAGGGGTTAGCACTGTTGTTTTTGGACCAAGGCCACATTCACATTGGGAGAGGGTAGGAACTGGAAAAGTGGCCTCACTTAGAGATTTCCTAATTCTATTTTTGGCACTCATTGTTCTTACAACCCCCCCCCCCCCCCAACCCACAACCGTGTCTTACCTTTCTTCTCTCACCCCTTCTCTTTCCTTTGATCTTCTACTATTCTCCTTTCTCTCATTCTTCCTCTCTTCCTTTCCTTGCCCTTTCTCCTGTCCCATCTCTTCTTTGTCTCCTCTCCATCCTGTCTTTTCATTTTCTCTAAATTTCCTTACCCGCTCCCCTCTCTCATTCTCTTCCCCCCCCCCCCCCCCCATTTTTTACTGGTTCATCTACGAATTCTTTTGCCCCATAACTCTTTTACTAGTGGTTGTGCCCACTACACTTGAAATTGTGTGGGGGGGGGGGGGGGGGAGTAGGTGGCTGTTTTTTTTTTCTTTGATGTATCTTGTCTCCCTTCCTGCCCCTCTCTCTTAATCTGTGTTTGTCACTGCCTTCCTTACCCACCTCTCTCTCTCTCTCTCTCTCTTGCTTTATGTCTGTTTGCCTCCCTTCATCACTTCCTCTTTGTATACCTCCCTCCCATTCTCCTGTTCTGCCTTTTTTCTCTTTCTTTGGTTCTCTCCCTCTGTCTGCTTGCCTCTCTGTGCTGTCCCTTTGTCTCTCTCTCCTTTATGTCTAAATCTCTCTCTGCTTACATCTGCTTCTCACCCTGTCCGTTCTCTCTCCCTCTGTCTCCCTTCTTTCAACTCTTTGTCATATTTTCTCCTTCCATATCTCTGTTTCGTTCCCTTTTTCCTTCTCTTTTCATCTGCCCATCTCTGTATCTGCATTCCCTCTTTCTGTATTTGTCTCCCTCTCTGTCTTTCGCTGTCCCTTCCCCACTTTTCCTCATCATGTCTCCATCCCTCCCTGTCATTTTTTCCTCCTTCCCCAGACTTCTTTTCCTTCTTTTCTCTACCTTCATCTGTCCATCTTTACACTGTCTCTCCCAGCCTACCTCAGCATGTGTCTTCCTCTCTTTATGACTCTCTCTCTCTCCCCTAACCCTCTCAGGTACCAGGTCCAGAACAGACAGGAAATTCAAACACTATATCAATTTCAAACACTATATCAAGCTCAGGGGCCGACCAACACGAAGATGGGCACAGGATATAAGTGACTCCTTGAGTATAAAAAAGTACATGAAGCGGGAGAGCTGGTGAGAGACCAAGGTTTTTTTGTCAGGACAAAGGAAATGCTACATGATGATGATATCTGTGCTGGTATACCAACACATGTGGCACAAATGAAGTACCTTGTGTGCTCAGTACACCCTTGAACAAGGCAAAAATCTTGTTTCAGTATTACACCGAGACAAAAACCTTGAAAAAAACTAAGGAGACCTTGAAAAAGACCTTGAAAAGCCTTGAAATTGATTGGTAAATTTGGCTATGAACCCTGTCTTATAGCATCTATATGATTGCCTACACATAGATGACTTAATATTTTTTAGGGGGGTGGGGGATATTGTATATGGAATAAGTCCAGTACAGTACCTTTGCCTTCTCTCATCATTTTAGGGTTTTCACTAACCTGTATTTAAGGATGGTTTAAATGAGTACATTTTACGAGGAGATGTAAGGAATATTTATTTATACATGAAAGTTTCCCTTTTGAATTCTTCAGCCCCTGGCAGTTACAGTGAACTGAAATCTCTCTTGCATGGTCATGCAGCCGATGAACAGTCTACCATTATATTACGGCTTCGCAAATGCCACCATCCTAGTCTTGCTGAGGGAAACAAGGAAAAACTTGAGGTAAATAGTTCAAAAGGGCAATCCACAGGCATAGTCAACCTGTTATATTTCATTCTGCTGTTTGTGGTTGTCCTTAATAACTAGCATATGATTTTACTTCCATCCACTCATTATTTTATTTTTTTATTTCTTCTGCCCTTTATCCTCCAGTAGAGCACAGATCCTCTGCCAACTCATACCAAACTATCCTTTGTCCTCTTCTTCATCTTCCCAAATATTATTCATCTGCGGCTAATTTTATTAAGTGTGTTTTAGGCCTTTGACTATTTAATTTTTAATCAGGTCATGCTATTTTCTCTGTTGGTATCAAGCAGGAATTTGTAAAGTTCTTCCCTTGAATCAGCATCTGTGGCTTAAGAGTTGAGAACAGTTTCATAATCCTGTAATTTCGGGGTTTAAAGTGAGTCACAGGAACTTTGCTTGCAGATCAGATTGGTTTGTATTTATTTTGACAGTGATATGAGTGCTGCACTATTCAGGAGGCAGTGGCAAACTACTGAACATAACATTGTCTAATAAAATCACCAACAGTTAATAAATGCTGGAGTTGGTTTACTGCATCCTAAAAAGGATATGCTTCTAACTTAACTCCACTAAGTCCCACATTAGTGATTTTTTTTCATATTATTTTATTTCTTCTGTTCTTCACAACCATCAGTGAGTTAATGTTTGCAGTTAACTGATAACTGTGTTTGTTATTCTTTATGTTTTTGCTTGATGCAGCAGGACTGTTTTGATGTTGCTTTAAAATTTTTTTTACATTTGCTAGCTAGTCAGTGCAGGGTGGCATTCTCTGCCTGTTCAACATCAGGTGCAGAATTTGTATAGTGTACCAACATTTTGAGATAGGCACTTTCAAGCAGATCTCTCATCTTACCCTTGTTCTCTTACTGTCAGTCTTGCAAGTGGTCACAAAATGTGTGAGTTTCTCCAAACAATACATTCATCATCAAGTGCCCTGCCGACTGGCATTGCCGATCATGCCTCTTCACAATCCGCAGGTAACAGTTCGTATGCTGACACCCTCTCATGTCATAACAAAAGGCTTTTAAGAATCTTCTCGCATTGTCTTTCTCTGTTTCTCTTTCTACAGATTTTTCCAGTGGTCACAAGATGTTCCAGTTTTCCTCTTATAAACAATAAATATGTCTCTAATCAGTGTAAGGCTTTTTTCTGGCTTGAAGAGGGCTGCATTCCCCACCATGTGCCTACTGGCCTGTGAATGTTGTTGAATTAGGAATCAACATCACAGCACTGGGGACACTCTCATAAGAGCTCAGTCCCCATCTTCAGCAGTAAGTGAAGAGTTCCAATTCCAGTAGTACCAGTAACCGTCTGATTGTATATCCGTCTCATCCTTTCCCTGAGTGTTGAGCGTCAGCCAGATCCCCTGGTAACTTCAGTGCCATTCTGCTAAGACCGTAATGATCTATCTGCACCTCCGCACTGTTCACTCGCTCCCAAAGGGCCCCCACAGTATCTAACTTGTCATACATAAAGTCACCACCAAGTGGTGCAGAGCCAGCCAGTCTATCTGCCTGCCCATTTTCCACCACACCAGCATGACCTGGAGAAAATATGTGAAATAAAGGTCTAGCGCTAGGCATGAAAAGTTTTTTTTTTAACCCTTACCTCTTTTTACCTTTACCTCTTTATACCTTTACCTTTCTGCCACCAGTGGGTGTTTTTCTGTCAGTCTGCTTATTGTCCATGCCCCATGTGCAAATACAAGATAGGTTCTGTGTAGCGACTTAGATCTCTAGCTCTGTGAAATATGGTGTTTAAGTCAAGCTGATACCAAAGCATGTTTGTATTTGAAATATTTGTGTTACATTGCAGACAATTCAGCAGTATCTATTACAGTACTTTGGGGACATTGTAAAACAGAAGCCATTAGACCAAGTGCTAGTTGATCATGTGGTGTCACATCTTTGGGAGATGACCCAGACGTGCAACATGTCCTCTGCCACAGCAATCCAGAATCTTCTGCTAGAGCACCACAAAGAGTACACAGCTCAGGCTGAGAGAAGGGACGGAAGGGGAACATTTCCAGGCACTGATACAGTAAGTTGACTAATTAACTGCTGCCGGCTAGTTTGATATTCATGTTGTATTCTGAGGTAATTTATAGAGACCAAATATAATTAGGTCAGAGCTCATCAACAATTGTTACATCTCCACCCGACACTTCGCTGAGAAATAAGGTGGAAGAGAAGAAGAAGAAGAAATATAAGTAAATGACCTAAATTTGTATTCTTTCCACATTTCTTTTAATCATTTAGAATTTCCACCATAAAAAATATATGTAGCCGTAGAGAATATATTAGCGGCTCTTGCATTGAAAGTAAAATGAAAGTCAAGTTGCTATTGATTTCCTAGTTCGAGCCAGTCATTTGAAAATCATAAAATAACTGCCCCCAGAAACTGTAATTAATACTGTCTGTATTTACCATGAGGGAGGGGGGGGGGGGTTAAAGATTTAGGACAGCGTGACTAATTCTTTTTTTTTGCGGTCAGCGTTCACCGTCTACCTAAGCATTTGGAGTGCTTGCCCCAATGCATACAGTGACCTTTTCTGACCAACCCATGGTACATAATTCATTCGAAATGATTTTTTTTTAATGCTTATATAATAAAGCCATTAGTACAGGTTTCAAATGAATGCTGCTTATTTAGCCATGTTAACAAAAAAATTTTCTGGTAAGTGTAGAATTACTAATAAATTTCTATGAAATGTTTCAGCTGATGTATTTGAGGCTTGTTGAGTGCCTGTTTCCTACTTCAGATTTTCAGCATCCAGTTACCACTCCTGCTATGCATTTCATCACACAGATGTTATCAGAGGTGAGTTGATGACAATTCAAGTGACTTAGATATGGGGTATATGCCAGTAATTTATTAGTTTTGAATCATCATTTTCTTCTTCTGCCCTTTATCCCCCAGTTGAGCATAGGCCCTCAGCCAAAACACTCCAAGGCATCCTGTACTTTGTTATTGCATGCAGTTCACCCCAAGTCTTCGCTATCTGTTTCATAGTGTTTTTTTTCTACCTTTATTTCTATGCCCTTGTGGGTTCCAGTTTAAAGATCTTCTAGTTATATTGTTTACATGTTTTCTCAGCGTGTATCCTATCCAATGCCCATATCTTTTCCTGACCTCTTGATTCACTTAATTTGTTTTTCTCTATCCCAAAGCTCAACATTAGTGATTCTTTTTTTTCATATTTTATCAAAGCCCTAATATGTGTGTTCTGCAGTGATGTATTGTAGTTTTTTGTTTGTTTGTTTGTTACTCATATTTAAACTTGATAGTGCCCCCACAGCTTTAAGAAAGAACATGCAAATGTCAAGGCATTAGTCAGTTAAAAATAATAATATAATTAGATGTATATGTCCCAGGCTACTGATTTCTTCGTTTCCATGTTATGAGCTTAACAGTATAAGGCCCTTGGTAATTTGTTCACAAGTGCAGTTTTTTTATAGAGATCCTTGGCGATCATAACTTTAGCTTTGGGTTATGGTCTTGGCAGACAGCTAGACAATATGCTAAGAGAGACTTAAATCATTTGGGATATAATTTAGTGCATTAATGTCAGTTCTCTTGACTTTAAACATTTTAAAACTAATGAGGAATGACTGTTAGTTGTACCTGAACTGTAACCTTTGTGATCAATACAGTCAGTTTAGAAAGTGACAATGTCAGTGACCCAACAGTCAATGAGGGGGACTGCCCCAGTGTGTCCTTTAAAAAAAGCACAAAACCCAGTTTCTTCAGTGTTTTTAGCCTATATACTTTTAAAAAATCTACGCCTTCATAAGGATGGAATTTGACCATCAAAAGTTAAACAGCTAGAGGTATTGAAATAACATCAGCAACCAACACTGTTTTATAAAAAAGAAACTCCCAACTATTAGTTCCACTGAAATATCACCTACTGTCCATATTCTAATGCTCATTTTAGAGTATGTTAAGAAACAACAGGGCCTGTATACTTTGAAAGGATCTACACCTTTATAAGAATGGAATTTGATCATCAAAAGTAGAACAACTAAAGGTATTGGGATCCTTTGGGAAACTTCCAACTTTGTTGTTCCACAGAAATATCACTCTATCCATTTTCTAATGTTTATTATTTCAGTGTGTTAAGAAATAGAAGGACCTATATACTTTTAAAGAATCTATCGGAATGGCGTTTGACCATCAAAAGCAGACAATTATAAGTATTGGGATAAACAACAGTATTTTCTTAAAAGGAAGCTTCCAGCTGTGTAGTTCCACAGAAATATTGCCCTGACCATCTGTTGTATCCTGAACTCAGTTTAAAATGTGCCAGAGGTCAGTTGTTAAGGCGCTTGATGATGACAGATACGAATGCAAAAGATTCAGGTTACTTGAAGTTGCCAAGTCGATTGTGTCCTGCTTTAAGGCGTAGAATAATAAATTCTGGTTTGTCCATAATATGCCGTCTTGTGCCGGTTTTCTGATTGATTTGATTATTTTCTTCTTTTGTTAATAAGAGACTTGTACGTGAGGCTAATCTTCATTAGCACCTTTCTTAGCTAGTTTATCAGCTCTTCCATTTGAATCTTGAAGTTGTGAGACTTGTGTTTGGAGATTAACGGGTAACAGCTGCTCCACGGGTATTATGAGACCCAAATGTGATTAGCCACTGGAGGTGATTTTGTGACAAAATCAGTGCCTCTCTGTCATTGAGATAGAGCAGATGTGTGTAAACATGGGTGACCTTTGTTCGTAATAATGTGTGTTATTTCCCAGGAGCGTTTGAGCTATGGAATGTGGTGTATTATTCTGAATGTCATCAATATTGGTAGTTATGGGGAGGAGACGGCGAGATCCAGGCGCTTTATCTGACCACTGTAATTTGCTTGATGTTTCATAATGTTGGTCAGTGCCAGTGGCTGTTGTATATAAACCTGCGGGTCTTTTGATAGTAGCACTCTTTTCTGCTTCCCAGCAGGTCAGTCTGGCTTATCCAGCAATATTTACTGTTATAGGCTCCTGGTGACCCCAGGAGTGGACCCATATGCTGAATACATTTATTATAGGCTATTGGTGACCCCAGGAGTGGACCTATATGCTGAATGCATCTTGTGTTATGGTCTGACATCAAGTCAAGACTAGGTGCCATCTTTTGAGGTACCACCTTTAGAGTCTGCCAGTGTATATTTAGTAGAATTGAATAGACAGATAGTGTTCAGTGATTTGCCACCAGTTGATTGTCCCAATGTGTCCAAGATTGAATAAACTCAACTGATGCCCTAGTATAGATGACTTTTAATGGTATATTTAGTACTGATGTTCACGCTTTGTTATTATAGTCATCACCGACTCAGGAACTTGTCCATGTTTGATTGAAGTATAATCATCACCCTAGATACTTTTGCCAGGTATACTGTAACTCCCCTCATGTCGCATCTACCACCATTCATATTCTAATGTTCATTTCAGTGTGTGTTAAGAAACAGCAGAGATGTTGTTGCTGGCTTGTTCTTGTGCTCTTTGGCATTAAAGGTAAGTGTGAGAAAAGTACAATGCCTCATATATCATCATCATCAATAAGCAGGTCCTATACAGAGTGTCACTCTCTTCGCAGCAGGTCCTATACAGAATGTCACTCTTTTCGCAGCAGGTCCTATACAGAATGTCACTCTCTTCGCAGCAGGTCCTATACAGAATGTCACTCTCTTTGCAGCAGGTCCTATACAGAATGTCACTCTCTTTGCAGCAGGTCCTATACAGAATGTCACTCTCTTTGCAGCAGGTCCTATACAGAATGTCATCTCTTCGCAGCAGGTCTGTAAGTCTCTTTCTCTAGCCAGTTCTCCAGTCCTGTGTGTTTTCATAACTAATGCATCTTTAATGTCATTCTCCACCTTCACGTGGGCCAACCTCTACCTCTTTTTTCAGCTAATGCCACCCATTACTGTTCTGTCCAGGCCACCATGATGTTTAAAATGGCCAGAATAACTCAGCTTTCAGGACTGAACGCCGTTTTTTGAGTCAGTTCTCCTTAATGCTCAGATCTTGTAAGATGTCGGTGTTTGTCTTCTTCTTGGTCATTTGTTAATTAGCTGCTGTTAAACAACACTGCTTGCCTTGGCTATCTAAGCCACTAAACATGCAGTAGTCCAGCAACTCATGATAACGTATTTATTGGAGAAAAAAATGTGTACACCTTATGATAAGAAATAATTATCAAAAAAGAAAACTTTTATAAGTGTTCAGATAAAATGTTAGTAAAACTGTCTTCTTCCTTTTTAGTCCTCTTTTACGGCTTCAGGTGTCGAGGGAGATAGGGTCCTGCTTCGTGGTCTTCTGGCTGCTTCGACTATAGACACCTTGTGGTGATGTAGAGTTTCTCTCATGTTATTTTCACATCTTGTTCTTGGTCTACCTCTTGCTCTACATACTTTTCCTATTTTGGTGTATGCCTTGTATGGTATAGCATCAGAAAGCATTCTTTCCAAGTGGGCAAACCATTTGACTTGCTGTCTTTGTGTGTAATTTAGAATTGGTTCTTTAAATCTGTCATTTTCATGAATTTAATTTTAAGTCTTAAAGTTTAGTTACAATTTTTTTACTCCATTATATAAGAAAGCCAATTTTATTCAATTTTACATTTTGGCGGATCTTCTTGGCTAGATAAAATACTTTTATTATAAATTGCTGATTTTATAGCGTCTTACAGTAACAGTTGCTCATAACTGACTTTTTTTGTTGATTCTAACTTCAACACTTTATATTCTTGTTTTGTGTTTTGTCCAAAGATAAATCATTTAGCATTTGCAAACTGTTCTTTTTTAAAGGATAAATTTATTCTATAATACTAACAGGGGGAAAACCATAATATTTTTGTTGTCTGTGGATGGCATTTCTATTTTTATTGAAATACTGACTTTTTTTTAAAGCTTAGATACTTCTACTGGTGTCGGTAACTTCATAGTGTCACTTCTGGTTGCCTGTTAAATTTAAAAAAAAAATGAGAGAGAAAAAGGAACTATATATTTTTGAGGGTGTGTCTGATAAGACAAGAATGATAAGATGAACATATTGTCATGCTTCCTAACAGTTGCTTTGCTCAGTTCACCTGCTTATTTACCATTCATATGTTTGTAATAAAGTCATTAGGGATAGTTTCATTTGATTACATTTAATAAAATAGTTATTTGCATAATGAACTCGCTTGTGAAAAATATCATCAAAGGCATTAAAGTATTTAAAAGTTACATTGTACATTCTTTGTTGCAGTTTGTCGGCTTATCACGGCGATATGTGCCTGAAGTTATCACTTTTCTCCATGGTCTTTTGTATTTGGCAGCAGAAAAGAATGCTGTTTCAGGTAAATTATTAGCATTTCTGATTATTCAGAATGCCTTGAAATATACATAGGGCAGCTGGTATGCATGTGCAAATGTTTAGAAGGTCAGAATATAAACTAGCAATAACATTGGGTAGGGGGGAGAGGGTGGTGTCCTTTTACCTTAATGGCTTTTAAAAAGCCAAGTTGCCGAGAGTTTCCCCATAAGCCTAAGTGATAAAGGCCATGTAGTCATGGCATGAATCACCTGAAACGTGTGCATAGGCCTAGGGGATGTATTTCTATTTATTGCTGCACCTTATGTGTGTTTATTGATTTCTCCTTTCATGTATCTTTATATATTTTGCAAAAAAAGAGTTTAAAATCTATATAAATTGTAACAAATTTATTGGTAAACTTTTTTTTAAAAATGCATCTTAGCAAACGTTAATTGTCGACGTTTGGTGCAGGAGAGCCTAGCATATGATACCACAACATCCAGCTTAAGAATGGAGGTGGAGGCGGTCACTGCAGTTTTCTGCTGATTAGAGAACACAACACACACACACACATAATGATTGTAACTGACTCAGAAAGCATGCTGAGGAAGATCTGGACTGGCATGCTTCGCTGCAGAGGACACGGGTGAGAAGTATTGTCTGGATTTGTTCACCGGGGCTTGCCAGTGTGTTGAGAATGAACAGGCAAACTGGTTGGCTCTGCACAACTTGGTGGAATACTGATACATGATAAGGCAGACGTTGTTGGTGCCTTGTGGGAGAGTGTGTACAGTTTGGAGGAGCAGATGGATCACCGCAGTCTGGTGAGATTGATGCAGGGGGGGTGACAAGAGGTTCTGGCAGATGCTCGAGGCTCAGAGGAAATGCAAGACGGACGTTTAATCAGAATGCCACTGGCACTATTAGTATCCTTCACTGGCTGCTGAAGACGGGGACAGAGCGCTTATGGGAATGCCCCGATTGCTGTGATGTCGGTTCTTGAATCAGATCAGATCAAATCTGTCCATGGCAGCGTGTACAGGATAGAACAGAATAAAGGAAAAGACTGAAAGTCTTATGTGTCATATAAACATAACAGGAGAACAATAGTGAGTGAAAATGCAACAAAAGAAAGACACTGGCAAACCATTACATCAAAATATATACATCCAGTGTGTTTTAAGACATATAGACATAAGAGACAATGTGTGTGTATGGATTTTTTTATGTCAGGCATTGTAAATATATATGCTGTTTTCATCTCCACAGGCATAAAGGTATTTCCGCCCATTAGAGCAGGTGGCAAGACAGTGGATCTGTGCATTAGACAAAAATGGTGTGTACTTTTTACGATCCTTGCTTCGTTCGGTAGTGCTACAGTGTTAAAAAAAATGTGCTGCAGAAACACAGTAAATAGCCAATATAACAAATAATAATAAAGATGAAATCATGAATTACTCAAGAATATTCTTTCAAATAAGTGGGATTTAATGATCTGTAAACTGATAGTATGGAAGCAAAGAAATGAATTAAAAATATGAGTTTCTCTGAGCAGTCAATTTCTGGCCACTGCATTGTGGTATCTCATTTTGTTACCCAGAGAAAAAGAAACAAGGAAAGTAGGACTTTATTTTTATTAATAGGTAGATGAAGGAACTATAATAATACTTGGTTATGCAGATGACATTGATATCGTTGGAGAAAATGAACTAGAGACTGTAAAAAACACTGACTCTCTTAAAAGAAGCAGCTCACAAAATGGGACTAGTTATCAAGATAAGACAGGGAAAGGATATAAACTCCAGCCACATTCAAGTCGATAATATGAAATAAACGAATGGAAACATATAAGTACTTAGGTGCAAACTTCAACTGCTCCAACATGCTGAGAGAAGAAATACAATCTATAATACAATCTGGAAATAAAGTGTACTATGCCCTTCAAGATCTGCTAAAGTCAAAGTCTCTATCTCGCAACACCAAAATCAAAATAAATAAAACGTTGATTAGACCAGTTGTTTTAAATGACTCTGAAACTTGGAGCACAACTACAAAAAATTTGAAGCCTCATTTAAAATTGTCGAAAACAGAGTATTATGACGAATCTTTAGATCAATCAAAGATGCAAACAGCGAGAAATGGCAAGTGAGAAGCAACAACAAAATTTATAATCAGTTTAAATCACTATTAATCACTGGCATCATGGGATCTATTCCGACAATTAAGTAATTAGACTGATTCCATAAACATTAAAATAATCAACAGTTTAAGTTATAACCTGTATTTGATTCAGAGCAAGCACCTTATGCATTGATACAGCGAGTGGCACTATCTTACAAAGACTGGAACAACCTGTGAAGTTTTTCTGTTGTTATGGCCCTTAAAGTTGATGTTTGGATGTCATCAATATCGTCAAAGAAGCGTCTTTTCAATGGGAACTTCAATTTTGGGAATAGAAAATAATGACAGGCAGATAAATCTGGGAATAGGGTGAATGGTTGAGAACACACTTGTTTTGGGGCCAAAAATTCCTGTACAACTACCGCTGGTGAGACAGTGCATTGTCATGAAGAAGGAAAAAACTGCACAAGATAAACAATTTTCCCCATAAATTTGTTGCATCAATTGAACTGTTTCAGTGGCACTTTTTCTGAGCTTTAAACAGAAAATAATGTTAGCTTTTTGCTCAATGCTGATTACATAACAATGCATCTCTGACTAGGTCAACAGAGTGGCGGCTTTTTTGTTGTCTGCTTATCAGGCAGGGATGAAATGTTGCCAGATCATAGATGAAAGTTGCCTCCATGGATACCATGCTTTGATTCAAGTTTGCATTTTGTTCTTGGCAGTAATAAAATAAGTCTCATTATTTAATTGTCGAACCTGATATGAGCTGCATCCTTTAGCATGTGAATGCGAGTGTGTGTGAGATCTTTGGAGGCTGTTGCCAGAGGTGGGGAGTTTGTGCTTTGTGCAACAGTCTGCTGTCCATGCTCTTGCCTCAAAGAGTTTTTCACATCAGCTTAGTGGTAATCGCAACAACCTTTGTTGTCAATTATTTAATAATATGGTATGTCTCTCCATCTGTTATCACATATTCTAATCATTCATCTTCAGCTCACAAGTATCGCAGGAATGGTCTCTGTCAGATTTGTTGAATAAGGAACCGACACAGTTGAATGGAGACCAGTTTAGGTGAGGGTCACAGTTGTAGTTTTTCATATATTTGTCTTAACTCAAGGGATTCATTAGGCTGTGTTCTAATATGTATATAGATAACCACCATATATCTGATACAGTTTGTGCTCAGGATTCTCATAAATGTCAGGCCTTGACCAGACTGCAAGAACAGCGATAGAACGGGGTAAGACGAGAAAGAGCACAATGCAGAAAGCCAAAGACATTATATCAACTCAGAATTGGTGTCGTCGACTGCTATACACTGTGGGATTACTGATGGGGTGATTTGAACCCTTAGGGCCAATTGTTTTGATGTGCAATAAGTATGATCTGCGGACTAACTAACCATGTCTGCTGCCTTTAGAATGTTGAACATTTTTATTTGAGCACCAAGTTACAACATTAACGTGTGTTATTGGGGGGTGGGGGGGTCTTCAAGGAAACTTTTTAATGTAACTCAATTACCATTTGTATAGTGAGAGGCAACTGAGGAGGCCTGATGTAAAATTGGCTACCTCAATTCTCTTTGAACACTTTGGCATCAAAATCCAGCTGACAATGAAAAGAATAAGAAAATAAAGGACACAGAAGAAGATGACAATAGAATGTTTGGCATGAGTTTGTTGAGGATCCTGGGCAGAACATAACTCTTATAGCAGCAAGCCCAAAAGCTACTTAGCTAATTGTCAACTTTTCTGCCATACGAGCTTTCTTGTTCAGACTGTTCATGTTGTCTGCCTATGATTCTTGACACTAAAGTCAAGAAGAAAAAGGATAATATATTAGGATCCAAACTGTGATTATGGCTGCCAGGAAAAAAAAAATGTGCAGTGTAGAACGCTTAAGGTGATCTCAGATGTGGCGAATTTCTTTTGTGAAGAAAAGCTTGTTCTTCTAAAGTTTTTATTTACTGAATTCTTACTTGGATAAGAGGTATGTCTGAAATGTCCCAAACAAGCATGTCGACAAATCGAGAGCTTTCTTCGAAGTCGGAGTGCATCTGCCCTAGCGGCAAGGAACAACAAACTGCACACAAATAAGCCAGCAGAACGGATGTACAACAACACTCAGGCCTTGGCA
>CAJHNH020001649.1:0-153428 GCA_905116865.2 Candidula unifasciata | reverse complement strand
TTTTTTTTTTCCAATCTCTGTTTCGCCCCTTTTTCCTTCTCTCTTCATCTGCCCATTCTGTATCTGCACCCCCTCTTTCGTATTTTGTCTCCCTCCGTTTTTGCTGCCCCTTCCCCACTTTCCCCCCCATATGCCCCCTCCCCCCCCTCTTTTTTTTCTCCTTTCGCAGACTTTTTTTCCTTCTTTCCTCTACCTTAATCTGCCCTTTTTACATGTCTCTCCCAGCCTTCCTAAAACATGTTTTTCCTCCCTCTCTGCAGGGCTCTCTCTCTCTCCCCCTAACCCCTTCGGGGTAAAATCCAGAACGACCGGACTCAGTTTGCTCCCCTTTACCCCCAAAGCCCCAAAAAAAAAATTTTCAAACATATACAAGCGCAGGGGCCCAACAGAAGAGGACAGGTTTAAAAGAAGGATACATAAAAAGTAATGAGAGGGGGAAGGGGGGTAGAGCCGATTTTTTTTTTCGGACAAAAGGAAATGCTACATATGTGATGATATGTAAACAAGGCAAAAAATCTTGTTTCAGTATTACACCGAGACAACCTTGAAAAAAACTAAGGAGACCTTGAAAAGCCTTGAAATTGATTGGTAAATTTGGCTATGAACCCTGTTATTAGAAAAAAATACTTTTTAAAATGTTCAGATAAAATGTTAGCAAATCTGTCTTCTTCTTCTTTAGTCCTCTTTTTTCACTTCAGGTGTCAGAAGATAAAGGGTCCTGCTTCGTGCCGTTTTGGTACTTTGACCATAGACACACTGTGCTAATATAGTTTCTCTGATGTTACTTTTGCATCTTGTTCTTGGTCTGTCTCTTGCTCTACCTCCTTCTCCTCTTTTGGTGTATGCCTTGTATGGTATAGCATCAGAAAGCATTCTTTCCAAGTGGGCAAACTGTTTGATTTGTTGTTTTTGCGTGTAATTTAGAATTAGTTCTGTAAATCTGTCATTGTTGTAAATATAATTTCAAGCCTTACAGTTTAGTTACAATTTTTATCTTACTCAATTATATAAGAAAGCCAATTTTATTCAATTTTGCGGTTTGTTGGATCTTTTTGGCTAGTTAAAATGCTTTTATTATATATTGCTGATTTTATAGCGTCTTACAGTAACAATTGCTCATAACTGACTTTTTTTGTTGATACATGTCCAAAGGGAGATCAGTTAGCATTGGCAAACTGTTTTTTTTTTTTAAAGGATAAATTTATTCTAAAATACAAACATTCGTGTTGTTGTCTGTGGATGGCATTTCTATTTTTATTACACTTGAAATACTGACTTTTTTCTTTAAAGCTAAGATACTTCTACTGGTGTCGGTAACTTTATAGTGTCACTTCTGGTTGCCTGTTAAATTAGGGGAAAAAAGGGGGGGGGGGGAGACTATATATGGTTGATGGTGTGTCTGATAAGACAAGAATGATTACACTTTATAAAATAGTTGTTTGCATTATGAACTCGCTTGTGAAATATATAATCAAAGGCATTAAAGTATGTAGAAGTTACATTGTACATTCTCTGTTGCAGTTTGTCGGCTTATCAAGGCGATATGTGCCTGAAGTTGTCACTTTTCTCCATGGTCTCTTGTATTTGGCAGCAGAAAAGAATGCTGTTTCAGGTAAATTATTAGCATTTCTGATTATTTTTCAGGTAAATTTTTAGCATTTCTGATTATTCAAAATGCCATGAATAGCAAAAATATTCATAGGGCAGCTGGTATGCATGTGCAAATGTTTAAGTCAGAATATAAACTAGCAATAACATGGGGAGGGGGGGGGGGGTGGTGTCCTTTTAGCCTAATGGTTTTTAAAAAGCCAGGTTGCTGAGAGTTTCCCTATAAGCCTCAGTGATAAAGGTCATGGAGTCATGGCATGAATCACCTGAAATGTGTGCATAGGCCCTGGGGATGTATTTCAATTTATTCTCAATTTCTCCTTTCATGTATGTTTATAAATTTCGAATAAAAGTTTAAAATCTACATAAATTCTAACAAATTTATTAGTAAACTTTTTAAAAAAAAATGCATCTTAGCAAATGTTAATGGTCGACGTTTGGTGCAGGAGAGCCTAGCATATGATACCATAACATCCAGCTTAAAATGGAGGTGGAGGCAGTCATTTATGCTTTCCGCTGGTTAGAGAACACTACACACAAACATTGTGATTGTAACTGACTCAGAAAGCATGCTGAGGAAAATTTGGACAGTGGCATGATTCACTGCGGAGGACACTGGTGAGGAGTATTGTCTGGATTTTTTCACCGGGTTACGCCGGTGTGTTGGGAAATGAACAGGCAGACAAACTGGCTGGCTCTGCACAACTTGGTGGAATACTGGTACATGATAAGGCAGATGTGGTTAGTGCCTTGTGGGAGAGTGTGTACAGCTCGGAGGAGCAGAGGGATCACCGCCGTCTGGTGAGATTGATACAGCGGGGAGAGGCGAGAGGTTCTGGCAGAGGCCCAGAGGAAAGGCAAGACGGACGTTTAATCAGAATGCTACTGGCGGCAACATTACTATCAGAACTTTTCGCTGACTGCTGAAGATGGGGACGGAGCGCTTATGGGAATGCCCTGAGTGCTGTGATGTCAGTTCTTGAATCAAATCAAATCTGTCCATGGCATATTGTACAGGATAGAACAGAATGAAGGAAAAGACTGAGAGTTGTATGTGTCATATAAACATAACAGGATAACAATGGTGAGTGAAAGTGCAACTAAAGAAAGACACTGGCAAACTATTACATCAAAATATATGTATCCAGTGTGTTTTAAGGCATATAGACAAGATGAAAATAGATGTTTTAAAAATAGGGAAACTAGAGGCCAGCAGAAGGTTAAAACCAGGGTAGGGACAATCAGTATATGTGGATGGGGCAATAAATAAGAACAAGTGATAGAATTAATGGAGAGGAATTTAGGTATTTGGGACAATTTTCACATCCAACAGAAAACTGGACAGATAAATTAGCTCGAGATGTGCCAAAGCTAATCAAGTAATGGGGCAACTATCTCCCCTGTCGACACACAAGCAGATCCCTTGAAGTACTAAAATGAATATTATCAAAACTTTTTTTTGGCCTACACTATGCTATCAGTGCCAATTGTGTACACTTATATCCTCCAATGAACGTAAAATTGTGACAACAGAGATAAAATGCCTTAGAAGAGCTGCAGGAGTTTCAAGGAAAGACAGAACACGAAATCAGACAAATGCTAGGAATAAAGCCAGTCTTACAGGTTATCAAAGAACAACAAATAAAGTGGTTTGGACACCTAACAAGAATGCCCTGGTACTATCTGCCACAGCGAGCCACACTAAAATGTTACAATGGGTATAGAGTGAGCGGATGACTTCGGAAAAGATGGAGTGATGGCATTAGGAACAGGCTTACAGAAATGAACATCAATCTCAATAGTGCTCTTGACAGAGCTCATCAACGAATATTACATCTCCCCCCGACACTTCGATGAGGTACAAGGTGGAAGTAAAGAAGAAGAAGAAGACAAAAGAGACAAAATGTGTGTGTATGGACTTTTTATGTCAGGCATTGTAAATATATATGCTGTTTTCATCTCCACAGGCATAAAGGTATTTCCGCCCATTAGAGCAGGTGGCAAGACAGTGGATCTGTGTGTTAAACAAAAATGGTGTGTATTTTTTATGATCCTTGCTTCGTCCGCTAGTGTTACAGTGTTAAAAAATTGTGCTGCAGAAACACAATAAATATCCAATATAATAAATAATAATAAAGATGAAATTATGGAATTACTCAAGAATATTCTTTCAAACAACCATGTGGGATTTAATGATCTGTAAACTAGTAGTATGAAAGCAAAGAAATGAATTAAAAATATGAGTTTCTCTGAGCAGTCAAATTCTGGCCACTGCATTGTGGTATCTAATTTTATTACCCAGAGAGAAAGAAACAAGGAAAGTAGGACATAATTTTTTTAAATTAATAAATGTTTTTCTAAGTAGTTGAAGGAATTATAAGAATACTTTTTTTATGCAGATGACAATATCGTTGGAGAAAATGAACTAGAGACTGTAAAAAACACTGACTTTCTTAAAAGTAGCAGCTCACAAAATGGGACTAGCTATCAAGATGAGACAGAATACATGGTAATAACAAGACAGGGAAAGGATATAAATTGCAGCCACATACAAGTCGATAATATGAAATAAACGAACGGAAACATTTAAGTACTTGGGCGCGAACTTCAACTGCTCCAACATGCTGAGAGAAGAAATACAATCTAGATAACAATCTGGAAATAAAAGGCCCTTCAACATCTGCTAAAGTCAAAGTCTCTATCTCGCAACACCAAGATCAAAATAAATAAAACGTTGATAAGACCAGTTGTTTTATATGGCTCTGAAACTTGGAAAATTAAAGATAAAACCTTTATTTGATTCAGAGTAAGCACCTTGTGCATTGATACAGCGAGTAGCATGATCTAACAAACACTGGAATGACCTATGTAGTTTTTCTATTGTTATGGCCCTTAAAGTTAATGTTTGGATGTCATCAATATCGTCAAAGAAGCGTCTTTTCAATGGTAACTTCAATTTTGGGAATAGAAAAAAATGACAGGCAGATAAATCTGGGAATAGGGTGAATGGTTGAGAACACACTTGTTTTGGGGCCAAAAACTCCTGTACAACTACCGCCGGTGAGCCAGTGCATTGTCATGAAGAAGGGAAAAAAACTGCACAAGATAAACAATTTTCCCCATACATTTGTTGAAATAATTCAACTGTTTCAGTGGCGCTTTTTCTGAGTTTTAAACATAATTTAATGTTAGCCTTTTGCTCCATGCTGATTACATAACAATGCATCTCTGACTAGGTCAACAGAGTGGCGGCTTTTTTGTTGTCTGCTTATCAGGCAGGGATGAAATGTTGCCAGATCATAGATGAAAGTTGCCTCTATGGATTCCATGCTTCGATTCATAGATGGCATTTTTGTCTTGGCAGTAATAAAATAAGTCTCATTACTTAATTGTCGGACCTTATATGAGCTGTATCCTTTAGCATGTGAATGCGAGTGTGTGTGAGATCTTTAGAGGCTGTTGCCAGAGCTGGGGAGTTTGTGCTTTGTGCAACAGTCTGCTGTCCATGCTCTTGCCTCAAACAGTTTTTCACATCAGCTTAGTGGTGATCGCAACAACTTTTGTTGTAAATTATTTAATAATATGGTATGTCTCTCCATCTGTTATCACATATTCTAATCATTCATCTTCAGCTCACCAGTATCACAGGAATGGTCTCTGTCAGATTTGTTGAATAAGGAGCCGACACAGTTGAATGGAGACCATTTTAGGTGAGGGTCACAGTTGTAATTTTTCATATATTTGTCCTAACTCAAAGGATTCATTAGGCTGTGTTCTAATATATATATACAGATAACCACCATATATCTGATACAGTTTGTGCTCAGGATTCTCATAAATGTCAGGCCTTGACCAGACTGCAAGAACAGCGATAGAACGGGGTAAGACAAGAAAGAGCACAATGCAGAAAGCCAAAGACATTATATCAACTCAGAATTGGTGTCGTCGACTGCTATACACTGTGGGATTACTGAGGGGGTGATTTGAACCCTTATGGCCAATTGTTTTGATGTGCAATAAGTATGATCTGTGGACTAACTAACCACGTCTGCTGCCTTTAGAATGTTGAACAGCATTTACCTAATGTCTTTTTATTTGAGCACCAAGTTACAACATTAACGTGTGTTATTGGGGGGGGGGGGGTCTTCAAGGAAACTTTTTAATGTAACTCAATTACCATTTGTGTAGTGAGAGGCAACTGAGGAGGCCTGATGTAAAATTGGCTACCTCAATTCTCTTTGAACACTTTGGCATTAAAATCCAGCTGACAATGAAAAGAATAAGAAAATAAAGGACACAGAAGAAGATGACAATAGAATGTTTGGCATGAGTTAGTTGAGGATCCTGGGCAGAACATAACTCTTATAGCAGCAAGCCCAAAAGCTACTCAGCTAATTGTCAACTTTATTGCCATACGAGCTTTCTTGTTCAGACTGTTCATGTTGTCTGCCTATAATTCTTGACAGTAAAGTCAAGAAGAAAAAAGGATAATATATTAGGATCCAAACTGTGATTATGTCTGCCAGGAAAAAAAAAAAAAGTGCAGTGTAGAACGCTTAAGGTGATCTCAGATGTGGCGAATTTCTTTTGTGAAGAAAAGTTTGTTCTTCTAAAGTTTTTATTTACTGAATTCTTACTTGGATAAGAGGTATGTCTGATATGTCCCAAACAAGCATGTCGACAAATCAAGAGCTTTCTTTGAAGTCGGAGTGCATCTGCCCTAGCGGCAAGGAACAACAAACTGCACACAAGCCAGCAGAACGGATGTACACAACACTCAGGCCTTGGCACAAAGCCAAAGTCCAAATGGACAAACAACCAAGACTTATCACCGTAGCTTACAGCCAGGGAAAAAGGAAGAAGGGGCCTCCTCTGAATTCTCCTTATCAGTTATATACTGTATTTAATCTGGATCACACACAGCAAAATCCTTTGTAAGGAAGCTGACACTACCTTTATTCCACTTCATGTAGCAGGTCCTTTCCAGAACGTCACTCCCATAATGACAAATCTGAAAGCTTTGCTACCCTATTAGCTTCCTTTTCCACATTGTCCTTGTTGTTATGAGCTAGTCTTCCTCTATGCGGAGATTGAGAAGAATGTCAGTACTTTGTATTCTAGCACATATGAAATGTTAGAATATAAAGTACTGACATCCAAAGGATCTAGATTATATGAAGTGTGGAGGGGCCTCCACTGCGAAGTGGTCAAGCCACTCGCGTCATGCTCTGAAGGTCTTGGGTTGTCCACGGCTGCGCCCTTCAGTTCATTAGTGCAATTTTTACTGAGATCTCTGGGAACTGGAGCTACATAGTTCTTGCTCTGTATGATGCTCTTGGCAGGCGGCTAGCCATTCTGCGGAGAGAGCCGAGCCATCTGGGAGAAAACCCGTTGCAGACAAATTGATTTTCCTGACTTATAACCTTTTATGTATGAAGTGTATAACACTTCCATGGGAATATGTGGTTTCTAACGGGTCAACCTTTATTTAATTAATTTAGAGTGGTTTGCTGATATGTAAGCTTCCAGTCCAGTGATTCAGTGGTAGTAGCCTCATTGAGATCACACCAGTCTAGGATTGCAGTACAGATGCACATTTCAAAGTTTATATATTAGTCTTACAATTGTCAGCATGAAAAAAAAAATGTCTCTTCACTTTGGATATACTGTTGTATTTTGTTACTAATGCCTCACAGTGTAAAAGTACAATAGGTAGCACAATTTGAGTTACAAGATGAGGCCCAGTCTTTTCCATGGTGCAGTTCTCATTCTACTGTCTGAAAACTGAGAATGCTTTTTTTAAAATAAAACTGTCCACTGCATAAATTGAACCCTAGTACTCCAAGGTTATGAAATTGTTCAACACATTCACTAACCTAAATCATAAAACTGCACATGAAGTGCACTAACAGGTATATATCCCAGCTATGGAGGGATTTTTTTAAATATTTCCTTGATTTATTGCATTTTAATCCTCTTATTTTCCTCTTTAGATGTGAAGTCATTAATAGATGCTTGGACAGTCTTCTGATGTGCTTAAAGTTATGGGAAGATTTGCCCTGTGTAGATTTAATCTTTGAACCTTGTATGAAGCCGTTGTCGCTGCTACCAAAACATTTGTACCCAGCAGACATGCAGGTAATTCAGTCTGTATTATTTTTTTTTATTGTATCATATTCATACTAACGTATAGAGGTATTTTAACATTTCATTTAACATTAAATTAAGGATAATTTTAAATTCTTTGTGTCGAATTTGGTTTATTGGGTAAACCAGATAACTTTATACACCAATCTGTGGTCAGTTAGTTAGTTAGTTTGTTGACAGATCATCTACACTGGTCATAGAACCATTCAGTCCATAAGTGCTTGATTCCTCTCCTTAGTATATCACCCAGTGTGTAGTGGCTGAAATAACCAGTTCTGTGCTGGCTGGTTCTTCTTCTTTGGCTCCCGGCTTGATACTAAGGCTGGCCCACTTCTGTTCGCTTGCTGTTCTTGCAGTGAAATTGTGGTATGGTTAGTTACTTCTTGGTGGTGGTTGGAAAGGGGGGGGGGTATGTGACTGAGGTAAGGGTGCTGACCATCTAACCTCATTACACTTAAACCAGAATATTTGAAAGTGTAACACTTTACAGCCCAACAGCATAATCTGCAATGGGGCTACATGCAAACAGTTTTTACTGTAATCGCGCCATTTCAAAACTCCTATTCCACTTAAACACTTGCCGGACTGACGGGCATTCATCACCATACTGGACTTTCATTTACCAATAAATTTCTATAGATTTTGCCCCCGCAGTAATTTTATAAAATGGATAACAGAACGCTGCTCCTCCCTGGTGCATGTCAAAAGTGTAGTGACCATATTTAAACTGTCATTATGATGTCACTGAGTTTGCTGGACCACAGTGTCATGTGCTTAACACTCTTGACATCCTTATTGATAGGTTACAAGACAGTGGCAATGTTATTGTTATTTCTTTAGCTTATAAGGTTTTAATTTAAAGCTCCCTCTAAACTTAGTATTATTGTTTTAAAATATAGGTATAATTATAGCACATTCCAGAGTTTGTAATTAAAGCTTGATTGTTGTTGATGTTTATCATCATCTGTCAAATGATGCTTGAAAAGAATGATGTATGTAAGGAGTGAGGATCGAATGTAAGACAGGTCAGCATGTCCCGTAGTTGACCTTTTGAGAAAATAATTATTGGCTTTGTTAATTATTCTTAGAAATAAATACCTTCCGTCTCCTGTCTCTAATCCCTGCACTCTTACTACCAATAAAGCTAGTCTTATTATAGCAAACTTGTTTCATTGACAGGCAAAAATTGAAGACTTGTCGCAGAAGATGCTTGACAGTAAATCAAAGACACTGAAGGTCATGCAGCAGCCATCCAAGAAACCGGTGCCTCTGAAACTGTTTGAACCAGAGATCCAAGAATTGTAAGTTAGATTATCTCATCTTGTTTCCGCTTGTGTTGAGTTTGCAATAACCATTAATATAAAAATGAAAATCATTCCAGTAATGTAGATGGTCATAGTATGAAGTCTTTCACAATCACGGATCAAGTCATTGTTCTTGTCTTGCTCAAATAATTTAGTTGGATCTTTCAGGTATTTGTCATTCATTTTTCTCTTTTCCCATCAAATTTGCCAGTTGTCAACAATTTTATTTCTCATTGAGTGTTTAAAAAAAAAATCTTAACTACATTTAATTATTCTTATCATGTTATGCTTTTGGCCATCTTGAAGCTTTTTCCTACTCATAACATGTCCAAAATAATCTTGACTGGGTTTAATTTTTCTGATTAGTTTATTCCTTTTATTTGTGATCTTTCTTAAGGAGATCTGCCTCATTTACTTTTCTGTCAGCTAATGATATTCTTGCACAGATGCATTTTTTATGCTGAGGCAACTGTGTGAGAAAACCATTGAGTACAATGCCCAACAGAATATTGTGTTTATAGATCAGGAAAAGGCTTTTTGACTCAGTGGAAAGAAACAAACTATGGTATGTTCTTGAGAACTAAAGGGTGCATGGACAGTTACTAGAGTACATCATAGCCATGTACCACACAACAGTAAAAACACAAGAAGGCATATCAAGTTTGTTCTCAGTCAACATAGGTGTGAGACAGGGATGTGTGCTCTTCCCACTTGTATTTAACATTTTTATGCACAGAATATCTAAAGAAGCAAGTTTTCATACAAACGACATAAGTCATTATAATCACAAGGAAGTACACATCAAAGTAATCAACTCAACCACATTAAATGAACTTCTCTTTGCTGACAAGTGCTTTAGAGTGAAGAAGACTGTGAGATCACATTTACAGGTTAAGCTCAGCATGCAGTAAATACAACATGAAGATCAGTGCAGACAAAACTCAATCAGTGCAGATCAGTAGAACCCCTGGCCCACTATACGTACTGCTGAATGGTTCTGGCCTAAAACATGTTAAGGAGTTTAAATATGTAGGAAATGTGGTCCAGAAAATGGCTTAATTGGTAGAGAAATGGAAACCAGAAGTCAGAAAGCAAACACACTTAAATACCAATTGTCACCATTATTAAGACATCAAAATGTAACTGTGAGTGCAAAGAAACAGATAATAAATGGCATAGTATATTCCTTACAATATTGAGCTAAAAGTGCCAAATATGGACATTACCTAAAGCCCTTGTACGCATAATTACCACCTGTGAGATGAGATGTCTGAAAAAAGCCACCAACCTAACCATCAGAGATCGAGAGAATAATGATACTGTCGGACAGACTAAGGGGTTGGCATAATAGATTAATTGAGAAATATTGGGTGAGGTAGTTTGGTCATCTCATTTGAATGCAGCAACATCTGATACCATCACAGGCACATCTCAGAAGATCAGTTACAAGAGCAAGATGATGGTGTTGAAAAAATTAGGATCGACAACATTAAAGACACTTCATGGCATGACAGTAGCCAGGGTAGGGATTGTAAAGTGTTCCTCCCCGTGACACTTAATGACAGAAGGGGTAAATACAGTAAATACATCATGAAGATCAATGCAAATAAAACCGAAACAATGCAGATTAATAGAACCCCTGGCCCTCTACACATACAGATGAATGGTTCCGGTCTGGATCAAGTTAGGAAATTTAAATATCTAGGAAGTATGATCATGGAAAGCAGTAGAATTGACAGAGAAATAGAAACCTGATGTCGGAAAGCAGGTGCACCAAGAAATAATTCTTACCAGAAATGCCCCTATCCATATAAGAGTTCAAGCAAATGATAATGAATTTACAATGTACAACACAGTAATGAATTAGCGCTGAAAATGAAAGATGTATGACACAGAATTTTCATTCGCATAGGCTTCGTTTTACATTTTCTGCCCCAAACAGTGTAATTGGCGCTAGTCTTTGTTAGAGTGGTGTCACGTAGCACTGTCACCAGTGGTGGCGCGTGTAACTATATATTATACAGTATGACCGTTTTTATCAACCCCAGAACATCTAGAACTGACACTAACCACAACTTCTATACCTCACGCCTGAGCTTACGTCCTACAAGAGAGTGCACGCTACCTTTCATGTAGCGTTTTTGTGCCCGATGCTATCACTGGCGATGTCTCATGTTGTGTATTACACGATCTGACCGCTTTTAACGACCTCAACATCTACAGCTGGCCCTAACCCATAGCCTGCGTCCCATGAGAGAGTCCAGTCTAAATCCCATGGTTTCATAATTGTTAACATTTTCCTGTGCACCATTAAAAAAAAACCGTCTGCTGCAGAAAAACAAGGCTGTTTTCATTGTCGCTAATTAACGCTGGCAGCCGAACTAAATTTCATGTTGTGCTTAAACTCTGTTATATACGTCTGCTCAAATGAATGAGTAAAACATGTCTAGCTCGTCGCCTCACACGACGCACATTTTTGCCAGGACAACACAACCTGACACCCCTCTAAAAAGACCAGCATATGTAACAGGTCAGGTAGCATGAATGAAAGGCCAATTTATGCTCTGTTTGGGGCAGAAAACAAAAAGTTCTTCTTATAGTGTTGTTGGTTACCCTTGGCTGGTGCAACTGTTGTGAGTGCCCTAATTTTAACTTCTTTGGAGGCTGAACAGGGTCTAGGATCAGTTTTGATGGCCAGCCATCCAGAATGAGATTTTTAAATCCAGGATGTTATTATAAACCCTCAGGTAACATTCAGAGAGGACAAACTGATAGGTTGAGCAAAAGTGAAAATATATAAATCCCAAAAGTGTCAATTTAGAAGGGGGAATGCAGACCAAGTGCATAATTTCTGAAAATAGCAGAAAGGTTGTAAAAATATTCAGGTATTTGAAAAAAGTGTCATAAGCCAATCAGATTGTTTAGTTGGGTCGTGTTTATTCATTCAGCGTATCCCAAATTTTGTGATAAATGCATTTTGCTTATTGGGCACTAATTATAAAGACAAAGAGGCAACATTGCGGGGGATAAATAACTAGTTCTTCACAATAGAGGTTCGCCACATCTGAGATTGCCTCAAGCGGTCTGCACTGTACCAGCCTGTATGCAGGCATGTTGGTAATTGAAATGACAAATTTACATTTGTTTTTTTTAAATCCTCAGCTGGGCTGGTAAACGCAAAAAGGGAGGTCCCAACAAGGATGTAAATGAGCGCCAACGGTTGAATCATAAATACAAAAAAGAACTGAAGTCAGCCATCAGAGAAGTCAAGAGAGACAATGAAGTTCTGGCCCGACATCAGTTGGAGACTGTTCTACAAAAGTTAGTATCACTGTTTCTTATTTAATAAGATGTCTGATTTTGCTGGTCAGATATCAGTTTGCTAACGCTTATACATATACCTAGTTTATTTTGTGTACGGAAAAACTTATATATGTATCATCTAGTCTGCTTTGTAGTACAGAAATCTTACTCACGCCATCTCAGTCTGCTTTTGAGTACATAAATATTATATACATCACCAAATATGTTTTTTGTACAAAGATCCATCATATGTCTTATTTTTAGTACACATATCATATGCATCCCTTTGTCTGAGAGTGTGACATTCAACGCCACCAGGACTGCATGACAAGTGATAAACACCCGGTGATGCAACGTGCCACCATTCAGATGAGAATCACCTGGGCAGACAACTCTCAGAAACTCTATTCAACTGTTAGGTTATATTAGGACCCCTGAATACAGGCAGGGCTTTAACCCTGCCAGACCTGAGGCCCTGAACCTGTCCCTATAACCTGAGCTCCTGGGCATTACCGTGAAAAAACTAACATGATATACAAAAATATTAGTTACATGCAAACGAGTGGCTAGAATATGATGAAACTTGGAGACATTGTAGAAAATTGGCTTACCTTTTATATAGCGCCAATATTCCACCTTTGTCTGCGAATTCACTCATCAGGATCAACTTTGTTTCACAAAGTGAACACCAGATGTTGCCGTTTGATGGACACACCCCTTTCTCCTACTATCGATCTATTTCAAGATTTATAATTTTCAAGATTTTCCTCATCATTCGCGCTCTCACTGACAGTGTCACTTCAAGAACGTATTCTTTATGAAATTATCACAGATAATGTATATATATATATATATATATATATATATATATATATATATATATATATATATATATATATATATCACAGAGTCTGAATACACCAAAGTAACGATCACCTGTTGGACTGTGAAAAGCCTAGAACTTGGTTTATCAGCCGCTCGTCTCATTGTGAATTTTCAGAATTTTTCCACATAAAACAACACAAATATAATCCAAACACATGCGGGCAGACATTTGCAATGTCTAACAAAGAGGATTGATAACGATTGGGTGGTTATTTTTAGTCCGTGACGCATTGTTTTCCCTTACTACGCAAAAAGCCGAAAATTAGGGCCAGCGGTATAGAGACAGGTTAAGAAATTCCCGGTAAACCGGGGCCAGCGGTCTGGTAGGGTTAAAATAACAATACTGGGGCAACTATTCATTTACCTTTGTCTGTTTAATGTATGTAAATTATATATGCATATATTTTTTCTTTATTGTTTACATAAATTTTATATACAGATCACTAGACCTCTTTTCGAAAACAAATATCTAAGGTGTCAGACATTTGTGTGTGTGTGTGTGTGCAGAAGTATTTGCAGCTTTGTTCACAGAAATGTGATGCTTGCACACACGTTAACTTTGAAAGCATTCACTTCTTTACAAAACATCAAATAGTCCGGAGAGTCCTACCTCACTGCATACAACATTTAACAAGGCTTGATTAACAAGTGCTGACCACAGTTAAAAGAAACCCCCAATAGGGGATTGAACTCATTTGTGTCAGTAAAGCAGAAATGGCTTTGCAAGAATCATTAATAGTAGAACTACCATTTTTTTTTTTATCATTGGCTTATTGTTGTGAATCATGGACTCTCACTCAGACTTTAAAAAAGAAAATTTGAGCTTTTGAACTGAAATGCTACAGAAAAATTTCTTAGAATACCTTGGACTAAGAAGAAAAATGTTGACATCATGCACAACCTGAACATCAAGGAGAAACTGGCTCGTAAACAGCATCTTCTCCCTAAAGCCGAGGTATTTTGAACATGTCAAGCGCCATGGTGGTCTGGTCATCGGAATCGAAACTGAGCTTGCTGCTGAAGGTGGGGTTGGGGCACTTATGAGACTATCCCTGAGTGCTGATAATGCCTAATTCAACTTTTGTATTTGTTAGACTTATATTCATAGACCAGTCAGTACTTTTTGCATGATAAGGTAAGACATCGCTTTTAGCTGCCTTTACTTTCCAGGACATTTCTGGTTTAGGCTGGGAGCTGTAGGCATTGTTAAAATCTACCTGATGATGATTGTAACTGAATATCTGTCAAGTCACTGTTTCTCCACGGCTCCCCTGTTATGATTAATGATAGTAATTGACAGTAACTTTACAAAAAAAACACACCATTTGAAACACTTTTGCTTGGATACTTTCAGGAGATGCAGAAAGAAAGAGAAAGACCAAGGATCTGATGAACAGTCTGGCCAATCAAGAAGGCGATTTCAAAGCTATGAAGAAGATAAAAAAGTGATAATTATGCTGTTTATCTGGTCTGTTGGTTGCCTGTTATAAATAGGAATGAGTATGTCATGTGACATGAGTGTTTTTGTGAAATAATCTGTCAGTTTTACCTCTTCTACTCTGAGATGACTAGTTATCTTTTTTTGCACTCTTTATTCCCTCATGGAACATACACCCCCAATCAACTCATGTCAGACCTTCTTATTATTCGCTATCTTGTGCAGCTCGCTTATGCCCTCATCATCTTTTTCATATTTCCATGAAAGTTTTTTACATTTATGTTATTGTTTAGGCCAAATATCCTTTCATTTGTCAAATTTCCCTGAGTGGGTTCCAAGGCCCTATTATAGGGAAACAAGAATAGACCCACTGCCTACCCAAAAGCATGTCGTTAAGAGCCGACCAATTGGGAGCTTTCTTTGAAGTCGGAATGCATCTGCCTGAGAGGCAAGGAACCAGCAGTCTGCATACAGATGAGTCGGATCTGTAAAACAGATGCACACGCAACACTCAGGTTTTGGAACAGGACTGCAGTCCAAAAGTGGATAAATAACTTTCCACCAGAGTTTACAGCTGGTGAACGCAAAGAAGAAGAAGAAGATTTGTCAAACTAAGGTCAGCAAAATTCTCATAAGGAGCCCAATCATCAAGTTTTATTTTCTTCAAAGGTAGAAGCAGGTGCTACCACTGAAATGCCTAAGTAGAGTTTAGTACCCCCACAATTTTCACTCGGCATACAGGGAATATGCTAAGTATGCTGGACTTGTAGAATTCTATGAACACAGTAAAAGCATCAGTTAGAATGATTTCTTGGATCACTGTAAAAATGTTTTTACTAATAATTATTTGTATTTCTTTTTTATTTTATTTTAACAAAGCTATATGGGTAGTCAAATAAAGTTATGATTTTGGTATGTGCTTCAAACTTATTGATACATGGAATAAAGTTTGCAGTATGTGTTTTTTTTTTTTAAATAGGGAGTTGTGTTTTCTTGCTTATTATGTTAAATCCAGTGAATTACTTTGTTGTCTCTTACTTTGTCAGTCCATCTGCATATAGATATTCTACCCTCTGTGCCTCAGGGTGGATGTTTTTGAGAATTAAATACCTTAAACCTGTAGTGCAGGGCTTGCCTACAAATTGATACATGCAGTTGTGGGTCACAGATTGTGGAGAGGCATGAACGCCTACGCCAATCGGCAAGGCACTTGATGATAACTGGGCTGGGTGATCATATCTCTCCACAATCTGCAGTGTTCAACAGTATGTATCAGTTCATGTAATGACACCCATCTGCGCCATTACAAAAGGCTGCCAAGGATCTTCTAGCGCCTTCTTTTGTCTCTTTTTTTCCATAGATCTTTTCAGTGGTCACAAGATGTTCTAGTTTCTCTCTTCTTATAACATGACCCCCAAAAATTATGAGTCTTTTTCTTGTTATAAGTAGTCCCTCAGCTTTTTCAAAACATTTGGGTTGCTCCTTATGGCTACCCAAGGAATTCTAAGGATTCTTCTGTAAAACTGCATCTCTGAGGCCTCAAGAAACAGGCTTGTTTATTTTCTAAGATCCAGCCTTATGATAAAACTGGCTCTGTATAGCATGCGTGAATTTTTGTAACCTCCAGTGACATGAATTTATGGCATACAGTTTTCTTCATTTTATAATTTAGCTCTTCTGCATCAGAGTAGGCGTAATCCCATCCAACCCTTTGTTGAATTGTGATCTAACAAGGGCCATTTTTTTTTACACCATGAGGCATACTGGATATATGGTGTTAACCTGGTTTTAAACCAGTAATCTCAGTAGGTAATGGGATCAGTACCATATCTTGAGGAGATAGAGAATTTTGGGAGCAGCAACGTGTCTATATCACTGCTAAGAATCCAATAATTGGAAGTAAAAAAAAAAAGCACAGCTAGGCATGAGAGACACACCAGATAAGAAGTCTTGTTACCCAGCATAAGTCTGATACTGTTAACTGCGGGACGCTGATGTGTATGTTGAATGGGGAATCTGAGCACCTGTGGACATGTCAGGGGTGCCATGAAGATAAACCAGCTTACTGTTCATTGCTCATTTTTGAGATTTCTTTATCGGACATGACCATAGGTGCTCTGATCTCCTCCTGAGTATGTCTCCAAGTGTTTTTAACCAGCTTATAATTCCCAACTCAGTTTCTTGTTTGCGTTAGATGAGGTTGACCTGACAGCTCTGACCTATAAAAAACACATCCTGTCTCACTAGAATTTAAACACCCAACATCCAGGAAGGTGCTAGCCCCTGCTCAATCTCTTATATGGGTTAGCTGCAACCGGTAAATATGTCTCTGTACAACTTTATAGAATAATCAATAAAATAACTTCAGCATTCAAGATGGAGGAAATTATTGCTTTAAAGACATTCTTCAAATGCATGTCTTGAAAACATTTTATTTCAGACAACATCAGAACTGAATATTTTAACCAATTACTGTATGCACACTTCTCTGTGTTTCTGTTGAGCTCTTGAACAGATGTAGACATGCAGAGTCTACGAACATCAATTAGAAAGATTTCCTGGGTAAAACACCTGCTTCTCTGCCAAGTGCAGCCATTTCCTCTGCGAAAATGGAATAAATGGATATTTTTTTACAGTTTACATGCTAAAATATATGTAAATATAATCAAAGACGACATAAACAGGTATACTGAACAATTTATTTCATGCATATTTCACTGTATCTCATCAGGTGCATACTACAGACCCATAATTCTGTTATTGTTGTATAAGCCTACAAGATAAAGGATAATGTAGATCTCTATATACATCAATAAGAGACAAACACTGTTCCTTGGCCACATGATGAAAAGAAAGACATTGGAGAACATTGAGATGACTGGAAAGATCAGTGGAAAAAGGGGTAGAGGCAGACCAAGAGAGATGATGCTTGATGGCATGGAGGGATATCATCGAGAGAGCTGTTCCAGGCAACCAGGGATCGTGATCTGTGGAGACGCATGAGCGCCTATGCCAAAGCATATAAATTACCTACTTTACTTTAACTAATGCCAAAATACTAATGTTAACCTTTTTTTCTTTACCATGTGACTTATCATACATTCATTAGTTAGCCCACAGATAGTACACATTTCTGACTCTCTTCTGCTGCAGTTAGGTGTTACATTAACTCAAAAAAGTACACATTTCTGACTCTCTTCTGCTGCATTCCCCCCCCCCCCCCCCTCAAAAAAGTTACACATTTTACATTAACTCAAAAAAGTACACATTTCTGACTCTCTTCTGCTGCAGATAGTTGTTACATTAACTCCAAAAAGTACACATTTCTGACTCTCTTCTGCTGCAGATAGTTGTTACATTAACTCCCAAAAGTACACATTTCTGACTCTCTTCTGCTGCAGATAGTTGTTACATTAATTCCAAAAAGTACACATTTCTGACTCTCTTCTGCTGCAGATAGTTGTTACATTAACTCAAAAAAATAATTTAAATTGTTAGCGTTACTCCTTCTGGCCATAGTCTTATTTTAACTTCTACGGATTCAAATACTTTAAACAAGAACTTTAAATGGTTAAATATTTAGAGGTTGGTACCAACAGAGTTAAATTGTGTTATATTTCATTATTTTAACAAATGCTGATACTAATATCCAGCTTTCAGTAAATTTTACTTGCCAGAGTTTTAAGTTAGTTTTATATTCTTAAAGTAGGACTTTGCAGAACCAACCCCAGCATTTCTTGGTGGTTGCTGGTTTCACTAGGCAATTTTATGTTTAGTAGTTTATCACTGCTTTTGAATGGTCAGCCTTCAATACCCCTGTTGAAATCAGTGTATAGTGGTCTGCTGCCAAATTTCCCGCAGTTGGAATTGAACCAGATATCTCAAAATCAGGAATCCAGTTTACAACGCCTTAGCGGCAGACGCTGAAAGTTTTAGTATTAGCATGTACAGTGTTTACCTGCTTCCAGCTTTTTTTTCTCCGCAGCTTTCTTGATTCTGTACTGTTCTCTGATCTCATTCTCATGCTTCTGAATTTCTACTTCTTGTTCGGATAAGTAGTCTGGTGAAAAATATTTATAATACAGTACAATTTAACAAATGAGAACTCAGCTACACAAATAACAAATAATGTGACATACCATCATCATCAAGTTCCTTGCCGACAGGCTTGAGGTATCTTGCCTTTCCAGGATCTGTGATCTTTAGCAGCATATATCAGAAATGGGCTGTCAAGAATCATCTAGCTTTGTCTTTTTCTGTCTCTTTTTTACACAGATCGTTCCTGTGGTCACAACATGTTATATTTTTCTTCTCATGATTTGATTTGATTTGATTCAAGAACCGACATCACAGCACTCTGGGCATTCCCATAAGCGCTCCTTCTAATAATATGACCCAAAAATTATCAGTCTCTTTCTGATGTTTCTGATGCATTTGAGGTTTGAACAACAGATCAACATGGCACACGGGTAGTAACCCACAAGTGCTCTGTTCTTCTCCTCGTCTGAGTCCAAAGAAGCTCAGCACCGGCGAGGATCCTGTAATACTTTGGGTAGATTTTTAACCCTAAATTTTGCCCGTGTTAGGCTACTCTTTTTGATTTCCAACTGCCAAGGTTTTTTTTTTACTCCCAGATATGTGGGGTTTTTCCTTTTTGGAAAGATGCTGCCTTCTAGGTACAGATCAACTTGTTCTAGCTTTGTGGAAAGAGTCAAGACCGTTTTAGTCTGGTTAATCATGACTCCCCGAGAGTCTTGTCTATTTCTTGACTGTTTTTATATCTGCCTGCATTCTTGTTTTAGTTGTTCCTAAATGTTCAGCTTTGGTCCATATAGCCAGGTAATCTACATGCAGGGCCTTGTGAATGTGAGTCATGAACTGTTTTGGGAGGTCATTGATGAAAAAAATAAACAGTGTAGGAGATAAAACACCTCCCTGGGGAACACCATCTTGTAACCTGACCAGCTTGCTCTTGTCTTCTTCTAGTCTGACTCTCGTTAAGGAAGTCTCTAAACCAGGCAAACATATGCACTTTAATCCACTGTGTGATAGTTTTAGCAAGAGTCCTTTCTTCCAGACCTTATCAAAGGCTTTGGTCAGGTCGAAGAAAGTAGTTAGCAGTTTGTATTTTTTTCTGAAAAGTATCTTCAGTTTTATGTGCAAGATAATATGTTTGGTCATCATTTCTTCTGTAAGACAACAAATTTAATGGTTTCGCGATGTAACAAGTTTGGCATCTGACAGAGCTCCACAGAGAGCAGTGTTATACAGGTATGACGGTAACGGAACCAGAGGTCGACCACGCAGAACATGGACCACAGAAATATAAGACACTGAAAAGTACTTTATTCTAAGTAAACAGAAAGGCCTGTTCCAGAGCTTGTTCCGTGAGGCATTCTAGGAGTAGAGAAAATAAGAAAACTAATAAATTCGTTACACTTATTTATCTACATTTAAAAAAAAAAGTGTAAATTAAGATATGTCGGCTAAGTCGATGGGAACGCTTCGTAATGCCGAGACGCCGGGTTAGATCCCAGCTGCCGGCCATGCGCCTGGTGTTGGTTTCGACAGTGATATCAAGAAAGCCGACCATACAGAAGGCAATGGCAAACTACTGGACGTAAATTTGCCTAGAAAAACTACACAACAGCCAGGGGCTGTTGGGGTTGGTTCTGCAACGTCCTGTACAGGATAGCAACTAACCATATGAAGATATATGAAGGCAGTAATCAATAAATACGAGTAGGGTGAAGCATTAAATGTAATACATTTCCTGGGACGTAAAACGCATATGTATTAGTGATTCACGCCGCGACCACCATGACCTCTCTATCACTGAGGCATATGGGAAAATTATATATAAATTGGCTTTAATAACAGCTATCTGGCTTTAAGGAAAACCCCCATAATTCTGTTTTTTGTTAACGTATTTATACTCTGACAGAGTGTGAGGCAAACAGTTTGATCACTTCACCACAGCAGAGACCCTCTTCTTAAGCTTGCCCATACCAGATCTACAAAATTTTATCAGCACACCTTGCATGGTTTGATATGCACAAACAAAAGCTAACAGCATATGGTGAGTAGCTAGGGAGACAAAAAGAGCTGAAAGAAGCAAAGAATTGTAACCTACTACCACGCCATGTCATAAATGGTGACTAAAATAAAGTGAAGATCCCTTTTCACGCCTTTTAGGTGTATCGGGTATATAGGAAGAGAGCCCATATTTGTACAGACCATTAGTTACTAGGTGGGTAATGTGGTCAGCATTATGCCAGCATCATCTTTACTTCTCCAGGACAGCCATCCTGGTACTCATTTTAGGCTGGGTCAACCTGTGACAAGTGGTGACTAAGACAGGTTGAATTTGAAAGTGATTAGTGACAAATTCAATGGAAGTACCGGAGATGTGGTTTTATATATGAATTATAAGATTACCCTGGACATATTTAAAAAAAAAAAAAAGAGTATATAAAGTGTCTTAGAGGTGAAGGTTTCATGATAAATACAAAATGTGAGTACATCCGGACTGTGGGGAAAAGAAGCAAAGGGAGCACGAGAGACAAGGTGCTGGAATGTTTGACATATTACATTAAAGACCATCTGTGTCAGAACTCATTGAAAGTACACGAGACAGAAGGTTGTCGATAGGTATGACTGGCAATTCTGCACGGCACAGACTGAGAAAAAGAAGACAAGTCGGCGTGTGGCTGACTATCAAATCCTGTAGAAAACTTTACTTACAAAATGTAATTAATCATAAATAAATCAAAATCTCGGAATTTCTCGGAAAGCAGAACAGTGCACTCAAACCAGTAACAGTGTATTTCACTTCTCCTGAAAAGGCTGGGGGAGTACTGAGCTGTCTTCGACAGGGAGTTTAAGACCATCAATCCTCGACGCTGTAATTACAAAAGTATGTAAGTCTAGACAACAAACTTATCTATCTAATGGGCTTCCAACTCGCTTATGGGACTTAACGTCAAACACAGCTTTGCCTGTGTGTGTGTGTGTGTTTTTTTTTTTAGTTACAGCCTTTGCCGACCACAGCTCTTTCTGGTTAGTATTCATTTCCTGTATTCACACATGTATCAGAGCTTTAAACGGCCCGACGTACGTGAAGATTTTTCTCGAAGATACCTCAGTGATGCGATTTTGTGTATTCTTGTTTGTAATTGTACAAGTAATAAAAGTAAAGGACCCTTTTCCTTGCCATCAGGCGTATTGGTGATCTAGGGCTAGATCTATATTTTATAGATCAAATGGCACTTGGTGGGTGATGTGGTTAGCATCACGACGGCCGCCGTTACTTCCCATGACTGTACCTGGTACCCACTCAAGGCTTGGTCGACCTGGAAGCCAAGGTTATTTTTTTTTGGAAAAAAAAGTCCGGCATCTATCAGGACCCGAACCCACGACCTTCCGACCCGCAGGCGAGCGTCTAACCGCTAGACAACAGAGGCTGCCTGTTTGGTACGGTAACACTGTTTATTCATGCCATGTACGAATGAAGCTTTCTAGCCGCAACGTTTACTCGTCCTTTCTCATTGTGGTAATGTTAAACAGAATAGTTCTGTTTTTCCTTAGGTTTGATATCTTTTCATGAGTAAATCTACAAAGAGCCTATCATGAATTGGTTCAGGGCTTGTGCTTCACTGAGGAGTAAAAGTAGAAGTACGTTAGTAAGAAACTTACTGTGCACTCCACTTACTGTATTTAAAAGCACCGTAAACAATTCCACTAATCAATGCGACCCATCTGGAAAACTGAAATTTTGTAAGTGTTTAGGACAAACATATGGCATCAGAATGCTTATAAATTACCAGATTTATTTTAATGATTTAGTTTTCCCGTGTGTGTGTGCATGCATGCGTGCGCGTACCTGCGTCCATCGTTCCCCTAACAAGTATGTAAAAAGCGATTGTTCTTCTTCTTCTTCGCGTTCGGTTTCGTATGCTTAGATCAGACCATCAGGTGGGTTGCCTCTATGAACTCGCATGCCAGTAGCAGTCCTTCATGGTTCCCCAAAGCCTGCTCTGCACATTTTGCTCTTGGGGCCAGGTGTCTTTTCGAAGTTGTATGTAGAGTGGGCAGGTTTGCAAAATTTGCTCAGGTGTTTGTGGTTCTGTTTGACAGGCACACTGTAGGGTTTAATTAATCTTAAAAGGCGATTAACTAGGAGCTAGAAACCAACAGTCTGCAAACAGTAAGACAGATCTGTAAAAACGATATGTATGCAAAACGCAAGTTCTGCCACAAGACTGAAGTTTAGAAGTGAATGAACAACCAAAACTTTCCGCCGGAGTTTACTATCGATAAACTGATTTCTAGTAATTGCTGTACAATATATTGACAGTCGCTCGTCCCAATACCAATGGCAACATATTTCTGTGACAGCATAGTCTAATAGATTACCGTGATGTAGCAGGTACTTCGTAAATGTCGCTTTCAGCATAGTAAGATAAAGGACCTTTTCCCCGCCTTCGGGAGTATAGTGCTAGACCTATATTTTATAGACCAGTCGGCAGCATAACGTCGGTGGCCTTTACTTCCCATTACTTTACCTGGTATACATTTAAGGTTGGGTAGGCCTGGGAGCCAAGGTCATTAGGAAAAAAATTGGCTTCGTTCGAATTTGAACCAACAACCTTCGGATTCGCAGGTAAGCATCTAATGGCTACATCGCCACAGTTCTCTCCATAATTCTTCAGAAAACTACTCAGTTCCTTGCTATTTTTATCATTTCAACGTATTTTTATATCTAAAATATATCTTTTAATAATTGTGCATTCATCTTTGTACTGGCAGAAACCAGGAACCGAACTTTTCATTATCGTACCGTCTAACCCATCGTATGCTGAAAATTGATTCAGTTTCAGCTTCGAGGACGCTCTTTGTGAGCAGGTACTTGGGTTTCAGACAGATCCTGTGGAATGTCAGTATTGTTTTTTCCTTCTTGACATCGTCATGATCGTACTTTCCGTGTGTGTTCCGGGTTCCATTGTGGCGAAAACAAGAATAGATCCAATGCCTCTCCAACAGGCCTGTCGAAGTAGTTGAACAATTAAGGATTTCCTTGGAAGTGGGGGTGAATCTGCCCAAGCGGCAAGTAACAATAATCTGCACACAAATAAGCCAGTAAAACAAATGTAAACGCAAAACTCAGGTCCTGGTACAAGGTTAAAGTCCAAATGGACGAACAACCAGGACTTTCTGACGGAGCTTACAGCCGGTGAACAAAGAATAAGTAGATTAACGTGTCGTGCAAAATAGCCTTGTATATTCGATGACATGCCATATAAAGTGATTGTCCATTTCTAAAGCGGGCAATCAGTTTTCACTGTGAAATTATTTCTATCAAGACGTCCTCGTTGTTCTTGTATTCTCGAATAATCTATAGCCTTCTTTATTTTGTCCATTTTCTGTTTTGTGCCGCTAGGCGTCGCAGGTTACCAGATGATCGGTGTGCTATGGCACATTGGGTTGCCCGGTATGCTGTGACGCGGAGTCTTAAGGTATCAATGTTAACTCCTCCAATCCATATTCTTTCAATGTTGTACGCTCGGGTTGTTGGCATCACTGGATTCATTCTTATTAATTGGCCAAACTATTTCAGTCTTTGTTTTTTTTCCCCCAAGGAATTCAATTATAGGCGTTGTTCCAATAATTCTTGTAATTTTTTCATTTCTCACACGATCTCTTCTAGTTTTGTTAACGACTCTAGTTTTAATTTTGCAGGTGTTTAGTGTTCTTTAATGTTCCTTATTCAAATCTCATGTCTGAACTAATAGCACAAGGTTGGTAAGAAGATAACATTTATAATGCCCCCCCCCCACCTCTTCCCTTTCTCCCCCCAATTGCCTGGAATAGCCGGATGATTCAAAATCGGAGCTAGTTGATATGGCATTGCTGGATTCGGGTTTCAATCAATCTCTGTCTATTCTGCCATCATATGTAAAGATGCTCCCCAAAGATTTAAAGCGCTGAACTTTGTTTTAAACTTTGATCTTTTATCGTATTGTCGATTGTTTGGATTGTTTAATGTCCTCTTGCTATACACATGACTTCTGTTTTGTTGTAAATGTTCATCTTCATATTATGTTTGTGGCAGCTGTCGTGTAGTTTAGATTGTCCTGCAGCTAACTAACATTAATGTTAGTAGGCAACATTTAAAATCGGAGAATCAGCCATGTGCACATGTGGATTGGCACCTGAGACAACAGATCATGACCTCCAAGACTGTCCCAGATACAACATATCAAGGCAAATCTTATGGCCAAGAGAAACATCGGTGCAAGCCAAACTTTACGGGTCCCTGAGTGAATATATAATTATTATACTGAATTACAAAAGACAGTGAAGTAGTTCATACCACTACTAGAGAGTCTCTAGTAGAGACAACATCGATAATTTATTTCAAGCGAACGAAAGAAGAAGGAATAGGCATTGCTCGAGTTATTCTTCTATAACTGATATATTGTTATTTATTGACGATTTATATTTTTAAACCCGAACCTGCTAAATTACCTACCCTAATGAGCGGTGAAATATTTTGTTTAGGTGGAAGAAGCGAGCCAGCCATTATGTTATGTCAGTTGATAAAGCCACATGTTCGTTTATGGTTCATTTCCGTGCGGAGATTATCGTTGCACATCATATGTGATTTTAATATTATAATTATGATAAAGTACCATACGATTATTTAATGCAATTACTACTTAAGCTAGAAGTTAATCCTATTCTGATCCGCTGGATTGCTGCGGTCCTGTTCCAGAGAAAGATTGTACTAAGATGTGGTAGCTGGTCCTCAGAACCGCAAACGATATGTCCAGGCTTGCCACAGGGATCACCGCTATCACCAGTCTTATTCAACTTTTATACGGTGATGATCACTGAGCAGCAGTTGAATGGAAAGGGGAGGACTTTGTCATTTGCTGATGACATTTTGATTTATCGACGAGGGCGTGATAGACAGGAGATCGCCAGCACTATGCACAAAGAACTCGATCGAATTGCCGCCTGGTGTGATGGTTCCAATGCCTATGTCAATCCTTCGAAGGCATCAGTGTCATGGTTCTCTTTGAACAATCACATTGTCAAGTCAGACTTACCAGAAGTGAAAATGCGTGATAATGTATTGATCAGAACCAACGTTATGACGTTTCTCGGGGTGAGGTTCGATCGCAGCTTGTCATTCAGGGAACACGTTGACCATGTGATAACAAAAGCACGCAAAGGTCTATCTGCAACAAATGAGGATTATGGCTGCTTCCAATATTGAGCAAAGACTACTAATACTTCTATTCTACGGTCTGGTCCTTTCCCCCATTGAATACGCTCTGGCCATCCTCACTGTCAGTGCTACCCAGATTGAACGACTCGAAAAGGTGCAAAATGAAGCCATGCGCATTATTTTGGGATGTACTAGAGACACATCCTGTGGAGCAATGAGGTATCTACTTGACTTTCCAACAATGAACCAAAGGATCAGGATGAGAAGGCTTGGGCATATCTCAAAATATGTGCTGATAAGAAACACCCACTGCATCAAGCGCTTTTTATTGAAAAGGGCGACAGACTGAAGAGGGGGAAATCGTGGCTAGGTCGGGCAGAAGATGTTATTAGGCAAATATGCAGCCTAACAGACATCATACCTGGTGCAGAATGGATACCTGTGCCTCAGGCGTTTATTTGTACATTTTCCTGTATTGTCACACTCAACAGGCGATGTAGAGAAGAGAATCCTGTTGCTGTTAATGCAGAGGTCAACGCTCTCATCGGTGAAAATTCAGACGAAGCAGATGCAATAATCTATACAGACGGATCCGTTATACGCCAAAGAAGAAGCGCATGGGCATTTACAGCACGCTCAGCGGGCAGAACAGTCAAAGAAGCCAACGGCGCCTTCTCCATGACAACCAGCAGCATGACGATGGAGGTGATGGCAGTGACACAAGCGCTTGCCTGGCTTGAAAAACACACAAAAACACCCGTGTGAGTATACTCAGTGATTCAATGAGTATGATCCAGAGGGTTCAGGCAGGTTCAGTGCGAAGACAATGGCTTGAATCATTACAGAAGTCCACTGTCCGTGGAGTCACCTTTATTTTTGTTCCGGGACACGCAGGCGTCGATGGAAATGAAAGAGCTGACAGGTTGGCTGGATCCGCTATCACTACCGACGGTCACAGGCATGAGGGGAAGTTAAGTTTGATGTGATGTGTATAAGGTGAAGCCACGCCTGACGCATTTTGCTTCCCCATTCTGTCGTGCTAAGGGCACAGCTGAAACAACTTTAAAGGTGTCTAACGTAAGATGAAAAAGAATGTACCTATTTGTGTGGCCACAAACGTCCTAGACCTGCGGGCTGCTCCCCGCTGATCTCCGGAGAGCGCAGCCTTGTAGCGCGGGAAGCTCAATACACGGTTGTGAGGTTAAGCAGTCATGGGCAGGACGTGACGATTCCTTGGGTGAGCCCAGAACCAGAGCATCATGTGTCGGCTCTGCATTTATGGAAGCCTCCTTGGATGGCGGGGAATGCCCATGATCTGCCCCTGCCTTCCCTTGAGGGCTGAAAACTCTACATAGAGCTGCCTTAAGGACGACATGCCGGGGGCCACACTTGTTAAAAGTCAAAGAGGACACCACACAAATAAGGCAACATCTCGACCCACACAAAACAATGGCCACAGTCAACCTAGAAATAGGCTTGACGTCTTCCTCCGAAGTCGGAGTACATCTGCCTGAGAGGCGGGGAACGAGTACTGCAAACAAATAAGCCAGTAAAACGGATGTACACGCAAAACTCAGGTCAAGGTAAAAGCCAAAAGTCCATTTTGGACGAACAACCGTGACTTACCGCCGGAATTCACAGCCGGTGAACAAGAAGAAGAAGAAGACTACCGACGGTCAGCCTATGGATCATGCTGATATTATCAATGCCCTCAGAGAAATGGGAAGGATAGACGACTTTGGTGGCAGTGAATCCACATCACTCGCTAGAATGGCAGACTTGGGAATTAAGATCGGCACAGCAAAAAACGAGACGCACACCAGCTACGCCAGAAGACTTGTTAATCAACATAGAACTGGTACTATTAGCCATCGGACGTTGGGGTTCATACTGAGGGGAGGATCTGAGCACCTATGGACATGTCCGGAGTGCAATGAGGATAACCCAACTAACTAACTAACTAACTAATGTGATTGTAGCTGTTGCGATTTCATCATCATCATCATCTTCTTCTTCTTTTGTCCTACTGTTTATGCCACAAAGCTCTGCAGAGATGAGTTATGTGTAGTTTCCTGTCTTTTGCTTGTTGCATCGCTTGTTTTAATGTTAGTATTGTCTATTTTTCACTGCATCCATCCAACTCTTTCTTGGTTGGCCTTTTGTCTTAGCTTGCTGTTCTCATAAAGTACACTCTATCTGGCTGCAGTTAAGGGTCTGAGACGATAAGAGAGAAGTCATGGATGGGAGGATACGATCAGACAGGTTTGCATCCTAGACAACATTAGGCGAGGAGAGGAATCACAGTGACAGTGGATTTATAATCACATTGAGTCAAGAGTTCAGTGAGTGGCCAGCAGTTGCCACGGAGGCTGAAATTCAGCAAGTAACTCAGGACAATGCACACTTAAATAATGTTTTTATTTATACAGACGGCTCAGTGTCAAGAGGCAAAATTAGTCACTGAGGGTTCTTAACAAAAACTAATGGTATATTATAAGCTGCATGCCGTCGTGAGATGTAGGCTGCGTTCTCTCGTGGGACATAGGCTGCACTCTCTCGTGGGATGTAGGCTGAGGCTGTGGGGTAGGGGGTTGGGGTTAGGGCCAGTTCTACATGTTTTGGGACCTTTTAAAGCGCTCACATGCAGGAAATATAGAACACCCGATATCGCCAGTATGCTGACAACAACGAGTAAAATACTACACTGGTCTCTAAGCGCCCCACCCACACAACATAGGACAGACCCTGTGACATAACGAGGCATGAATGGGAAAGGAAGTCACTCTCTTTCTAGGCTGGAAAACATTACAAGCACCAATATCTCTAATCAGTTTAAGGTTTGCTCTGTCTAAAAGACTGCCTAAAATGATTTTCTGTCATTCCATGATGTTCTTTTTTCTCCCATACATGTCTCATATAAGGACACAGGTTAAAAAGGTATAGAAAAACGTTATTGTTTTCTCAGCTACAATAAAATATACAAAATTGTGTTTTCATTTTGACTGGAAAGATGCTTATTACTTATGTCACAGGTTCTCAACCTGTGGTCGTGACCCCTTTGGGGTGTCAAGCCATCCTTTCACAGGGTTCGCCTAAGACCCATCGGAAAACACATATTCACTGAAGGTAGAAGTAGCAATGGGGGTCGCCTCAACATGAGGAACTGTATTAAAGAGTCCCAGCATTAGGAAGGTTGAGAACTGCTGATCTATGTCAATGAGTGCCATAAATACTGTGATTAATTGGTTAGGTCCTTACTTTGGATTTTGCTTCCTGTTTAACAGTAACTTAGGAGATAATTAATCAACACTTACAGAATATAACATTCTCAACACTCATAAAAATTATTAAATAGTTTAATTATTCCCCTCTTTTATTTAAAGTTTAAAAAAAGAAAATATGTAAAATTGCATTATGTAATTTAAAATCATAAGACTGTCAATCAGTAAATCTCAGGCCCAACTTCATGGCAAATGGGTTACCCCATAGTTGCTCCATTCCTGTGCCAGTAAAATCCAAACAGAGTTTCCACTGCTGTGAAAAAAGCAGACTACATTTTCTGCAAAATCAATAATATACACATGCATTAAATGCATAAGGCAGATGGAAGCAGCCACTACAACAGATGAGCATGCAATTTCGCATTAGGCACCACTAGTTAAGTGCTGTACAGAACATTTCAGCTGTAGGATCTTTACAGCATAAAACATGTATGCATATTTCAATGAATACTGACTGACTTGTGGTTGCTCATCCTCTGGGAAGGTTAATGCAGGTTTGTTACACATTGAGCCAGGTGTGCAGAGAGTGGCCACATGTGCTATGGGGGTGGAAGTCCAACAGTTGATTCACGCCCAGGTGATCTGATTACTTATACAGATGGTTTGGTGGTGAGAGGAAAGAGAAGTGTTTTGTGGTTCTCCAGGCCATGCCGGCATGGTAGGTAAGGAACAGGCAGATTGGTTGGATCTGCATCACTGGGTGGTGAATTGATACATGACAAGGCAGATGTGGTCAAGGCCTTTTGGGAACAAGAAATGGAATCAATAGAGAAAGAAGATTATTATGGCCTGGAGAGAATGAGGCACCTGGGTGTAACCAGAGGGTCTGGCCGGCTCATAAAACTCAGAGGAAAGGCAAGACGGACCTATAACCAGGTTGTGACCGGTACCATCAGTAATGGAACTCTGTGCTGGCTGCTGAAGATGAGGACGGAGATGCAGGGGAATGCCCCTAGTGCTGTGATGTCAATTCTTGACTCAACTCAACTCAACGACACACTTGTGACTCATAGAGTCATATCCTGGAGGCCAATCCAACAGTGTAAGTCCAAGATGCTCTATTCAACCTTCAAGAAAGTTATAATTAAGGTGCATGTAGTGACTGCAGCATGTACTACTCTGATGATACAGTCTTATGTGCAGTAAGGGTAATTAGAGACATACATCCCCTCCCCCTTTTCCAGGTGCTCTCTAAAGGTTTGACCAACCCTGGAACTTCAATAGTTACATCCTGAATATAATTGAATATCAACCCAACAGGACAGATCCCATATATCCCATTTTACCTTCAAGAAAGTTATAATCATAGTACCTGTAATGACTCAAGGTACTACCCTGGGTATCCATGTTATAATTATGTTATTTGTAATGACCACAAGGTACTATCCTGGAGTACCAAGGTTATAATTATGGTATCTGTAGACTCCACAAGGTACTACCCTGGTGTACCTTGTACTACTGTGCAGGGTACAAAGGGCAGTAAGTGCCATTTGTTTTTAGAAATATTGCATGGTGATGGCCCAGTATTTTCAACAGTGTGACTCTTGTACCACTGACCACTGACAAGAACTGTCTGATATTTTCATTATCAGATTACATATCAGTCTGTGTAAACTGTTTTAATAAGCCATAATCAAGCTGCTCTAATTACATCTTACTTACTGTGTCTTCATACCATAGAGCTACTTTGTTTTTCTAAAGTTTTCTGAATAATTTCAGCAATGTTAAGTACTGTCGGTGCAGTAATTTTGTTACCATAAATACGCTGTTGAAGGTTCTGAATTTCTAGAAGCTCTTGTACTCATTTTAAAACAAAATAAATACAATTTTAATCTTGCAAAATATATTTTCCAGGTATGCTGGTGTGATGGGAAATGAGCAGATGGATAGACTGGCCGGTTCTGCACCACATAGTGGTGAACTGATGTATGACAAGCAAGATACTGTTAGGGCCCTTTGGGAGCGAGTGAACAATAAAAAAAAGTAAAGGACCCTTTTCCACGCCTTTAGGCGTATAGGGCATATAGGGCTAGATCTATATTTTTATAGACCAACGGCACAAGATGGGTGATGTGGTCAGCATCACGCCGGCCACCTCTACTTCCCGGGACTGCACCCGGTACCCACTCAAGGCTGGGTCGACCTGGGAGCCAAAGTCATTTTTGAAGAAAAGTCCATCTCTGCCAGGGAGCGAACCCACGACCTTCCGATCCGTGGCGAGCGTCTAGCCGCTCGGCCACAGCGACTCCCGAGTGAACAATGAGGAGGCACAAATAGATCATTACTGTCTGAGGAGAATGGCATGCAGGAAGTTACCAAGGGATCTAGCCAACATTCAAAACTCAGGAATAAAGCAATATGGATACATAATCAGACAGTTACTGGTACCATCAGAATCGGAACTCTTCGCTTGCTGCTGAAGATGTGGATGGAGCACTTATGGGGGTGTCCAGAGTGCTATGATATCGGTTCTTAATTCAACATTCAATTCGCTGCAATGACTGACTGGAAATAGTGGCAAATGGAATTCTATTAAAAAATACCACCAGCCTTTGAGGTGTAAAATACCAAGGATCTCACATACAGAACTTATGTCTTTATGACATACGAAGACATTTTCATTGTAGTCTTTGCTTTTCTCAGAGGAGAGTAAAGTCAGGCATTTATTTTTCAACTTTATGCATTGATGCAAAGCCACACCTGGATATGAAAGGGTCTTTCTAATTATGAAAGTCACAAAGGTTTGTGACTAAGCATTCTTGAACACTTGCACGTGTAGAAACCAGATTATATTCTCTGCCTTCCTAGAAATTCTTGGAAACACAAGACAATATAACCACCAATACATTGTCTTCATTTAGACACAAAGACATAGATATTTTAATAAAAAGTATGGCAGAGAAGTCAATGTGCTAATTCAAATGTACCTTTTTGTAATGTGAAATGTTACATTTAAATTAAAAATAATTTTCAAATATGTCACATCTTAAATTGACCTACAGTTTATTTATATGTATGTTAGAAAAATGTTTCAATACAATCAACATATAAATTATTAAATGGAGCTTAAACATACGGATAAAAATGCTGACAAAACAATCAGTATAATCAAGTTTATAATGCGATGCATCTACCAACTATTATCACCATGAAGCAGTTCCTTTGCAGGAAGATGCTCCCATCATAGATGGCCAGAAACCTTTCCATCCTCTGCCAATTCCCTTGTTTCATGTAATTTGGTGCTTAAAGTGTTTCCAATATCCTGTGTAATCTTTTGCTAGTTTACCCTTTTCTCTTTATTTAGGAATCACATTCTCAGTAACTGTTCTTTCTAAGGTACTTCATCATTTAATTGGCTGAGGTAATTAATTTTTGTAGACAAAGTACTTTTCATGATAGCTGTCCTCAATGTTAGATCTTAAATAATAATAAAAATAAGTAGTAAATAAGGACAAGCACGTAGAAAACAGTTGTGGGGTATAGAAAGAAGATATGCCAGTTAACTTGTACTGGGTCCGTTGAGCATGGAGACACAGAAATGGCTGCTGCAACAGAGGAGGGAGCACAAATTGGTCGGACCAATGTGCTAAGATGTCAATATGGACAACAAGTAACAAGTATCTTAAAGAATGTTTTTTTTTTAAATCCATGGTATTCCAAAAAATTAGGCCAAACAATTTCTTGAGGCCTCAGAGATGTGGTTTTACAGAAGAATGCTTAAAATACCTTCATCACCATCATCATTATCAGGTGCCTTGCCGACTGGCGTGGGCGATCATGCCTCTCCATAATTTGCGATCTCCTGCAGCATGTATCAGTTCGTGTGCCAACACACCTCCATGCCATCCAAATATGGATTTTAAAAGGTCATTTGGAATATACCCACTATTATAAATATCATTTAAAAGTTTAGTTATTATTTCAATTCCAAAATTTCCCAGTGCTTCGATTTCTTCCAGTGAGATGTTGTCTGGCCCGGGTGCTTTTTCTTTCTTCATATGATGTATTGCATCCTCAACATTGTTGGTCTGCAGTTCTAAAAGTTCTATGTCTGGTCTGTTATCATCATACAATTCCCCTATATACTCTGTCCATCTGTTAATTATATTACTATGTCCCATTAATAAGTCACCATCTTTTGATTTCAAACATCCAGTGCTGTTACGTGTCATCTTTCCTGTTAACATATTTATCTGTTGGTACATAGAATGTGAGTCTTTCCTATGATTTTCCCCAATCTCTGTACACATTTGATTCAGCCAGGCTTCTTTAGCCACTTTGCATTTGTTCACTATTTCTTTTTGTATTCTAGAGTTTTCTTCTTTAACATTCTTTTTCTTTCTTCTTTCATCCATCAACTGCAAAATTTCGGTTGACATCCACTTCTTTTTTGCAACTCTATTGCTCTATTGGTTGGTTGGATTGTCTCTTTTGATGTCTGCTGAATTGACTCAGGCAACATATCCCACTGTTCATCAATAGTCTGTATAATTTCCATTGCATTATACCGGTTTTGTACAGTGACATTGTACTGTTCCTTAATTTCTTTATCCGTTCTAGGAATTCCTAAATTTAACTTGATGTTCTGTGGTGTTTTTCTAATGTTCTTTAGTTTTATTCTAATTTTTCCTACAACTGGAACATGGTCACTAAAGCAGTCTGCCCCTGGTCTAGTTTTTGCTCCAACTAAGCTGCTCTGGAATCTTCTTGAAATCAAAATCAAATTATAATCAATCTGATTGCGGACATTATCACCAGTACTTTTCCAGGTCCACAATCTTCAAGGATGGTGTTTAAACCAGGTGTTACTTATTATCATGCTGCGCGACTCAGCCCATGCTATTAATCTGTCACCTCTCACATTCTTTTCTCCTAGGCCATAGCCAAACGTTATTCCGTACACGTTTTCACTTCCTATTTTTGCGTTGAAATCTCCAAGTACCATTGTTACTTCACAATTTTTGCATTGATCAACAGCCATGTCTAACTCGTCATAAAATGCTTCAATATCATCCTTTGAACTATCTGCTGTTGGGGCATAAATCTGTACTAAGTTGATGTCAAACGGTCTGCCGCGAAGTTTTACTAATAGTACTCTATCTGATATTGTCCAAAATCCTTTAAAATTTTTTGAGTTCTTTGGATCCAAAATAATACCAACTCCCTTACTATATTCCTTCCCACCCGAGTAGATAATTCTGTGCTGATCTGAATACTTTTCCTCTGCTTCTGGCCATTGCATTTCACTAATTCCTATTATGTTGATATTCATTCTCTTCATTTCCATCTTGATGTTATCCAGCTTTCCGTTTTGTACGAGTGCTCTGACATTTCATGATGTTTCTACCATTTAAAATACCTTGGACAGCCAAAAAGAGCAAACAAGAGGTTTTGAAAGAGGCGGGAGCCCGAAGACAACTTATCACAGACATCAGAAGGAGACAGTCATCATTTTTTGGCCATGTTATAAGAAGAGGGAAAATGTAACTATTTGTGACCACTGGAAAGAACTGTGGAAGGAGGGAGACAACAGGAGAAGATTCTTGACAGTCTTGTGGCATGGCATGGGGGTGTGTCAGCACACCAACTGATACATGCTATAGGAGATTGCAGATTGTGGAGAGGCATGATCGCCCATGCCAGTCGACAAAGCACCTGATGATGATAATTCCAAGAATGTTTCTGTAAAAATGTAAGTTCAAATGTCCCGACTTAAAAGTGTTTATGACCCCTGTGTGGGTTCCGGGGCCCTATTATAGGGAAACCAAGAATAGACCTACTGCCTAACCAAAAGTATGTTGTAAGGGTCGACTTATTGGGAGCTTCCTTTTAAGTCGGAGTGCATCTGCCTGAGAGGCAAGGAACCAACAGTCTGCACACAAATGTGCCAGATCTGTCAAACACGCAACACTCAGGTTCTGGAACAGGACTGTAGTCCAGAAGTGGACGAATAACCAGAACTTTCCACCAGAGTTTACAGCTGGTGAACGTAAAGAAGAAAAAAAAAGTCTTTATTTTTGTAACATTTTTAAAAATAATTGTGAAATGGTCCATGGCTGACATCATATTTGACATGAGTTTATTTCGGATTATTAATTGTTTTTAAGCATTTGTGATGAATAAAATAAATAGCAGGAGGAGATACATTTAAATTTAAAATTTTAAAATTGTAACTGGTACTGAAGGTCATAATGAATGTTGCTTTTAAATGGTGACAATGATCAGAATACATTACAATTTGACCCCACAAAAGTATACAAAATTAGTGGAGTCATTATTGCAGACAATAAGTTTTAGTTAAAGTATTTTATTCATACTGTCATTTGCACGCAGAAAGTACAGGTATATTTTTTTTTTAAACTTAAGATTTTGGTTGTTTCAAGAAATGTAGCTTTATTCGGCATAATTTGAAAGTTCATACATGATTATATTCTATACTTTGTAAACTTGCAGCCCTCGAAGATGCCTGTCCTACTTGCTATATGTGTCCACGAAGTGGCTGATGGTGGAGTGGCCTCTAGATATAGAGTGTAGTTATAAAAACTTTAAGTGATGATGGACAATGCAGGCAGTGGTCATCGAGAGATCAGTTAAAAGCATGCTTCTCAATAAAAACAATAAAAGAAGATTTTTTTAACAATTTTTTTGTCATGGCCTGAAAAGTGTCAGTACTTGAGCTGATACATAATGTTCTTCTTCTGTTTCTTCTAATCCACGTCATGCAGTGTTGGTAGCCATGTTTGTCTACAACCTTCTGTCTCATGCTCCTTGAAGTAAAGGTTTATTTGCCTATTAAAATATGAGGTTTGCAACACAAACTCATATGCCTAAAGGCAGCCATTACTCTATTATTTCACATGCACGCATGCATGCTTGTGTATGCTATATCTACATCAGAAACTTGGGCTGTACACAAAATCTAATTCAGCTGCAGCAATTTATGAGGTAGGGCTAACCCCACAAGTATGCATGGTATAATTTAAAACTAAATTATATAAATGATTTTAAAGGCTAGCAAAACTAGAACCCCAATGAATAAACTTGATTAACAACTGAGAACCATTGTGCAACTAACAGAAACAATGTATTAAAACTAAATGAAATTTACTTGAAAGCTTTTAAAAAACAAAAAGCTAATACTGTTTTTCTTATACAATATCATGAAGCAAACATAACATTAAAACATTACACTCATTTAAAAGACAAAATATAACTTGTTTTATACAGTGTTATATTATCAACATGTTCAATCAATACTGGTCACCACCAGTAAAACTATATACATTCTTAGATATGAAACAAACTTGGAATCTAGGCATTAGGAAAGGATTTTCAAACAGACTCAAAATCCCGCTGCCAATCTGCATATTTCTGCTTCATTGTTTTAGCTGAAGGCTTTGTTCTTTCCAATGCTGCCAAAACATCTTCTGTTTTAATCTTGTCCAAATGTATATGAAGTTCCTCTCCTAAAAGACAAAATGAGGAAACTAAATCTGTTAATGCATATAACTTATATTTAACATTAAATAGGTCAGATTACAAATCAGTAATTAAAAGACAAAAATATGTACACTGAAGAGAAAGAAGATGGTGATATACAAAGCACATTATGACACAAAGTGGATTTGATTTGATTTGATTCAAGAACCGACATCACAGCACTTGGGGCATTTCCCCATAAGCGCACTGTCCCCATCTTCAGCAGCCAGCAAAGAGTTCCGATACTAATGGTGCCAGTAGCATTCTGATTAAACATCCATCTTGCCTTTCCTCTGAGCCTCGAGCATCTGCCAGAACCTCTGGTCACTCCCCCCTGCATGTCTCACCAGACTGGTGATCCATCTGCTCTTTCGAACTGCACACGCTCTCTCACAAGGCACTAACCACATCTGTTTTATCATGTATCTACCAAGTTGTGCAGAACCAGCCAGTCTGTCCACCTGTTCATTTCCCAACACACCGGCGTGACCTGGTGAAAAAATCCAGACTGACACAAAGTGGAAAAAATAACCACAAAACAGGCAATGAAATGAGAGACAAATGGATTAAGAAGTGGAGACATCCAAGTAAAACACTACAATGAATGTTAATGAGAGAGGTGGGGAGTGATGAACAATTTCATCCAAATTATAAAGAACTGCACAAGTCAGAAAAATCAAGTTTGAGCCCTGTTTGGCATATAATTGACCCAAGAAGATAATATAACTATAAATAATTTTAAGTACAACTTGATATATATTATAATAGATATTAATTTTTTTTTAAAGAAACCTAACATCAATTTGTTAGTTGCATATCCTTAACAGGATGTTGCAGAACCAACCCCAGCATTGGCTGTTGTAATTTTTCTAGGCAAATTTACATCTTTTAGTTTGCCATTACTTTCAAGACAGTCGGCTTCTCGATACCACTGTCAAAACCAATGCAAGGTGCAAGGCCCGCAGTTAGGATTGAACCTGGCACCCCAGCATTATGAAGCACGTGCACGTTTTCTTTGTTATACTTTTCATCCAAAAACAGAGCAGAGGTTTTTTACCTTTTTTTTCCCATTTCCTTGATCACCTATTTCACTTTGAAGTTTTATGTAAAATTCCTCCTGAAATCATTTAATCTTTAACAATCTAGGTGTCATTCCTGGAGATTTTTCTGGATGAAAGTATAATCTGTAAAACTCCCTCCAAAATTCTCTAAAGTGCATCATACTTCTAGTGGAAGAACCTGCTTTTATCTTTTAGCTGCTAAAGCTGTATTTTTCTTTGTTTGTTTGTTTGTTTGTTTGTTTGTTTCTTTCTTTCTCTTTCTTTTTTCTTTCTTTTTTCTTTTTCTTTTGTTTCTTTGTTTTTTGTTTCTTTGTTTCTTTTCCTTTGTTTGTTTCTTTTCTTTCTTTCTTTCTTTCTTTCTTTCTTTCTTTCTTTCTTTCTTTCTTTCTTTCTTTCTTTCTTTCTTTCTTTCTTTCTTTCTTTCTTTCTTTCTTTCTTTCTTTCTTCTTTCTTTCTTTCTTTCTTTCTTTCTTTCTTTCTTTCTTTTTTTTCTTTCTTTTTTTTTCTTTTTTTTTTTTCTTTTTTTTCGTTTTTTTTTGTTTCTTTTCTTTCTTTCTTTCTTTTTTCTTTCTTTCTTTTCTTTCTTTCTTTCTTTCTTTCTTTTCCTTTCTTTCTTTCTTTTCTTTCTTTCTTTCTTTCTTTCTTTCTTTCTTTCTTTCTTTCTTTCTTTCTTTCTTTCTTTCTTTCTTTCTTTCTTTCTTTCTTTCTTTCTTTCTTTCTTTCTTTCTTTCTTTCTTTCTTTCTTTCTTTCTTTCTTTCTTTCTTTCTTTCTTTTTTCTTCTTCTTCTTCTTCTTCTTCTTCTTCTTCTTCTGTGTTTATCGTCAAAAGGCCAGTTGATATGTTATGTGGGGTTTACAGCTAGGCAGTGACATCTGCAACATATCCAATTTCAGCAAATCCCTAATTAGTCATCTTTTATGATTCGTTTATTAGGGGACAGTAAGTCTCTTCTGCCCCACCCAACCCCCTTTCAACCAAATTGTGCCTCAGAAGCTACTCAGTGAGAGCTCACTATCTAATATATTGCTTGTTTTATGCTTCGTTACATCTACTAGTTCTCAATGCCCACACGTATTTAACAACAAATGTGCATATCTAAGTAAATCTTACACAGGATGAGCTACCTGTGATGAGAAAGGATAGGAATAGATTAAAGCTGGACCGGCTGAGAATGGGGGACAGTGGATAGAAGAAGAAGAACTAAAACATCTACCCAGGGTGACATCATACAAGGTAACATCATACCTTCTGTATGATGTTCTAGGGCATAAAATATTTTCCGTACAGGTCGCATGGCAGCTTCTTTGCACACCAGTTTGATATCTGATCCTGAATAGCCATCAGTTTTCTGAAAGTGTTCATGCTTTTATTGTAATACATGTCTAATGTTGGCATTAAAATGAATCAACATTACATTACCATGATGAAACACTAGAAAGAGTAACTCTTTATGCTAATAGTAGTCAAAAACCACTTTGTTAGACACAAAATCAAAGATAAAAAGCCCTTTCAAATGGGCACATGATGCTAGCCTTATATTTTTATAGACCAATTGGCGCTTGCTGGATAATGTGATCAACATCATGCCAGCCAACCTTGATTCCCATGATTTGACCTTGGGCTGGGCTGATTGCCAAGGTCAGTTCTGTAAAATCTGACAAGATGCAAATTTGAATCCAAGACCTTTATGCCAGCAGGTACACCATTGGCCCCTTCAACACTGCAGCTGATGAAAACTTAGGAAGATCAATAAACACTGAATGAATAGATAATCTAGATAAAGATGGGCGAAAATGGTGGAGATATTAAAATATGACTACAGAAGGAAAGAGGAGTTTTGTGGAGTTCAAAAGAAATTAAAACTTATAATAAACTTAGAATCTTTAATTCTAATGTCAAATCAGTACTGTTGTTTGAAACTGAAACCTGTAAAACCACTAAAACAAATACTAATAAAAGCAGCAATTGCATCTGCAAAATCCCCTACTGAAACAGAATTGATAGAATGATGGGCACTGCAATTTCCAGAAGCAAAATTACCTCTGTTAGAAGATCCTAAAATGCAGATTAATAAAAAAAAACTCACACACACACACACACATAAACATACAGATATATACACACACACACATATATACATACACATATATGTACACACACACACATATACATAACACATATGTATATACACACACACACATATATGTATATATACCCACACACATATATATACATAACACATATATATATACACACACATATATATATATCTTTATAATTATATATACACACACACACATATATTTAAAGGCAGAGGGGAAGAGAATTCTCTGTCAATAACTCTGAAATAAGCAAGTGCTTTTGTAGCTAGTGCATGATTTAATCAATGTACATGTCACTGTCATTCTTACTATCTTAAATAAAAACAGAAATATCATATTAAATACAAAAGGAAACATTAACATACCCCAGCAAGCATGTCATAATCAAGCTCGGCAAGAAGCTCCAGACCTCCCTCTTTAGAAGACACAACTGGTGGTAAGTGATGTTTGAACATAGCTTTCCGTGCTTCAAGTGTCGGTAAAGCAACCAAAATCCTTTTCTCAAGACGCCGCAACATTGCATGATCTAATTCCCTTCATTATGTAATAATTTGTAATGTATATAAATTCATATATTTTGTCTGTGAATAATACATAGCAAGAGGACAGCCGCGGAAAACATGGATCGACAACATTAAAGACACTCTACGCCTTCACGGCATGACAATAGTCAGTGGCAGCCAACGTGCACAGGATCGCAAATTATTCCTCCCCACGTCGCTTAACGGCAGAAGTGGTTCATGATGATGATTATGATGATGAATACATAAATAGACAATTCTAGACTATTCTTCTTTTACTTATGTTTCACGCTGTGTGGTGTTGGTAGTCATGTCTATCCACAACCTTCTCTCTTGTGTACTTTCAGTAAGTTCTGACGCAGATAATCTTCCATGCCATAATGTCAAACTGTCCAGCAACTTCTCTCTCAGTTTTCTTCTGCTTCCTTTCCCTCCAACTTTCCCACTGTCACAATGTACTCCATTTTCTCTTTCTCCAATCAGTTCTCTTTGTGATTCAGTTTTTTTCAAGAGATCTTCATCAATCTTTTTATCTCTGCAGGGAATTCTCATCTTTCACCTATAAAACCACATCTCCACCACTTCATAATAATTTGTCACTAATCGCGCAAGTGTCCTAGACTCACTTCTGTATATCAGGATAGGATTTATATAGCTCTTAAGAATGCTCTTTCTTGCCTCAATTGACAAACAAAGATTGCTTTAAATATTCTTCATTTTCTGGACTATCCAGCCACAGTAAAACTTGAAATATTAGAATTCATCACTCAGCATCATAATGGTCTGCCCCCCCCCCCCCTTTTCTGGCTGCTGTCAGAAGGTTTGACACCACAGCTACCCCAAACAGGGGTTCCTTTTTTTTCTGGGGGCACACAATGGTACTCACTATTAGCACCCTTTTTAAGACACATTTTTTTCAATACTGTTATAATAATCACTTTATGATGAGCACCAGCACCTTTTTAGACACTTTGTACTGAGTATCAGTAGCTTTTTTTCTAGAAACCAAACAAGAAAAATCAGATACTCCATTAAATCTCATAAAGTTATAATCAGGGACCCATAAGTACAGTGAAATCTTGCCAAGACGTATTTCAAGTGGCTGAAAATCAAGTTTGTGTGAAAAAATATTTTTTTGCTCACCAGGACTAATAATACATACATGCTGGAAAGAAAACTTTTCAAGTTAACAAAGTGTTTTTCTCAAGCAAGTTTGTGTAAAGCTCTGAAACTTGAAACACAACTAAAAAAGATGAAGCCTTATTACAGGTTTTAGAAAACGGAGTTTTATGACGAATCTTTGGACCCATCAAAGATGAAAACAGCGGGGAATAGAGAGTGAGCAATAATGAAATTCATAATCTGTTTAAATTACCACTGATAACTGGCATCATGAGAGCTAATAGACTGAAATGGGTGGGGCATATTTAAAGAATGTCAGATGACAGAAAAGTAAAAACTATACACAAGGGAGATGAATGGTCGTAGACCACAAGGCAGACCAAGAAGAAGATGAAGAGATAATGTACAGACAGACCTACAAACACTTAGTGTCACCAACTGGAAAGAGAAGGCCAACCAGAGAGGTGAATAGAGGCGGGTAATATCTGCAGCAATGAGCCTCAAGGGCTCGAAAAGCTAAGAAGAAGAAGTTTATGTGAAGGTAGTTTTACTGTTATGTTATGTTATCACAATTGACATCACTGCACATTGTCATGCATGCTAAGTCATCCAATGCTGCAGCCACTTGCTCTACTGATTTTTCCCTTGAGGAGTTGGTTATAATGTCTCCTTTTTCAGCCTTAAAGGCAGCATGGGCATGCTTCACATGTTTTACTACCAGCTCATGCAATCATGTTAGTATCAGAGAATCATCATTGTCCGTCAGCCCTGTTTAGATGTTTTACTGTATTGCACTGGTGTACCCTGAAGTGGCTATGGAATGTTCTCAGCCTACTACGCATCATAATTGTGCATTAAAAAACACACATCAATGTAAAGTCCTTGTGTAAGAATAGATTATAGGTTAGCCTCTTTTTAAAATGAATATGAAATTAGAATATTACAATGCTCTTTGTGCTGAATTTTAAATAAAAAAACATGATCTAATAAAGGGCTACACCATTTTATCACCACTGTTTCTTATTCTGAGAAGTCTTTATTACTTTTTCAATGTCATTTGATATTTGTGCCATATTTAAAAAAAAAAAAAAACACATTCTCCATGTTCGAATATGCAGCCCACTTCATGTTTATCTTTAGTAACTATGGATATTTAAAGCTTTATCATTATTATTACTTTTTCATTAAGAGAGCTTCTAAATGATTTTCTTATCCAGAACAATGCCACAGTTGTATAATCTTGCAGTTAATTTTTGACAGATGTACCAAACACTAAACATAATAATTTCATAAAGGCTGTATTATTTGGATTTTCCAATTATGTTTCACTCACCATGGTAAATTTGAAGCAGCCAAGAGAAAGACCAAGTCATCAGTTTTTGAAAGTCCATCCATCTGAACCAGAAGCTCAGTTTTCATTCTCCTGCTGCCCTCATGCTCACTAGATGTAGTCATACAAATACAATCATTACTTCATTCTAACAGGCTTGGAAACTTCTGACTTTTTTACATTAAAGATATGAATCAAAGACCTATATTTTAAATAAGAGACACAAAATTCTTTATTGGGGAAAGTCAAGAAATAGAGATTAATTTCTTCTGACATATCATCAGAACAACAAACTAGGATAATATATATCCTATCGAAAATTTCAGCATGCAAGATGCTATCAGACAACATGCAGATCTATATAAACGCTTTTAACTACTATGACTGTCATCATTCACGATGATCTTATTATAATGTTTTATGTCACACTAGGCTTGTAGGCAGATTCTCTATTCATATCTATTCTGTGCAACTGAAAAAATATTATGTATAGTCTCTACTCTGGCCCCACGGGAATCTCTTTTCAGTGTTCACGCTGTTTCTCGATGAATCTAGTACAAGGTGTCTTTCCCACAATTTGCCTGATAGTTTCAGTATTCACTCGATCTTGGATGGCTAGGTTGGCTACTTTTCTCAGGCATCTCATCTCACAGGTGGTGATTTTGCGTATATGGGCTTTAGATAGTGTCCATGTTTGGCACTGGAAGCTTAATGTTGGAATGAATATACTGCTTATATTTTCTTATATATGTACTACTAAAAATGTCTGAGATCCTAGTCATGGTTATTAAGTCTTATTATACCATGAAAGATATTTAAAAACTAATTTATTTTCCAAACATTGTTTTTTTCACAGCATGATCAAAAAGTCTAAATTTCATTTCACTAGTGTAGTTTTTTTTTCTTCTCAGTCTGATGTTTTCCCTTTATTCACTTGTCATATATACATTTCTATTTCAGTACACTTTCTGCCCCATTATCCTTTTTCTTCTTCTTCATTATGTGCTCATCCCATACATATTTTTTTCTATGAAAGTGTATCCCTTCTTCACCAATCCTCCCTTCTCCAAGTCTGTTTCCTCTTTCTTTGCACTCTTTTGAGTCTCACTTCTGGTCACTAGATCTTCTTAACTCATGAATTGCTGATTCTTTGATGCTAAAGTGCTTCTCAAAGACTAGAGCTTGAGTTTATTACTAAGTGACATAGTGATGTGAGTGCTGTGATCTCCAAACCAGGTCATCTGCCTTTGAACATGTATGTACCTCTAGACACCCAAGGAGCTCCAGCAGTCTTCAATCATTTATATCTTTAACACTGCACCAGTATGAAGGTATTTGCTATTTTATAAGAAATGTTACCTGCCACCACCCTGTGATCCACGTTGGCTCATAACAGATTCAAGTTCATCTAGAAAAATTGTTGATGGTGCGTGAAATCTAGCAAGTTCAAACAGTACCTGGTATGAAGCAATCACATATTTATAAATAAGACTACACTTATAAGAAAACTCAAAAAGGAAAATCACAGCGGACAAGAATGAGATTACATACATCATCATATATAAAAGACCTTTACAATGAATAATATGGTTATGAAATACTACTAATATTTTAAATGAGAGTTAACTATGAATTCCAGCAAAACAGACATATTTCTTTTAAATGAAATTTAATTTAACATAATTTTAAGTAACCTGTAACCATGAATTTGACTTTTAGGTTCAGTGCGAAATAATTAAAAAAATCTTTTTGGGGTCTTTTCAATTTTTTCCTAGGCTAACATTTAATTCTTTTATGCAGACATACAAAATCATCTTCAGCTGAAAGTTAAGTTCCACGTACTGTTGATAAGCAAATGTAAATGATCCCTTTACTCTCTGTGAGATGTAGAGGGTACATAGTTCTAGTCCCATAGTTTTAGACTCAAGCTGGTGACTTTTATGAGATCTATTTTAGGTTGGGTCAAAATGAAAGCAATGGACACACATAAAATGCTCACCTTGTCTGAGTCTCAAACATATAGCAACTGGGCAAACATGTGAAAAAACAAGCAACTGTGGCTTCCTATAAATACTACATAGAACTATGTCGATACTACAAAATATAACTGAATACTGAGAATAGAGCGACCCAGGTTCAGTGAGGGATGAAGATTTCTTTCTGTCAGAGTATAAATACAAATCCTAACCTGGCAACTGAACTGACCATACTTACTTAGTCGCTCTTCTTTTACTTTGGGGTGTAGAGGTTTGCCAGAGAAATCGCCAGACTTTTCTATCACCAGTTTTCTTTCTGGCAGCACTGACCATGCAGCCTGAAATCCTCAGGCTCACAACCTCCATATCCTAAATCCCACTAAAACTGGTAACTACAGACCATAATAACAGACAGACTGAAGACAGAACTCACCCTAACAAGCTTTTCTGAGTCTCCTCTCCACTTGCTGACTATACTTGTGGCTGAGATGTTGAAGAAAGTTGTGTGACATTCTGTGGCTACAGCTTTTGCAAGTAAAGTTTTTCCTGTACCTAAAAGTAAGGATAATTTAAAATTTATTTATGAAAAAGCAAATTTTTATTCTTCAGCACTCCCACTATAAAATCCATTGCGGCAGATATCCCCCTTCTCCGTTTATCTATGTGACTGGCCTTCTCTATCCGGTTGATGACCCAAGTGTTTTGCAGGTTTGCCAGTAAATTATCACCCCACTGTCTTCTTTGACTGCCCTGAGTTCTACTCCCATTCATTTCTTTCGTAAAAAAATTTTTTTTTTGGGTCTCTCTGTAACATGTTATTCTCTTATCTGCCTCAACCACTGTAGTCTATGAGCCCTCATGTTGTCAGTAAATAGTGGTGATTTAAACATATAATGCATTTCATTGTTGCTTCTCTCTCTCTTTTCTCTGATGGTTTCATCTTTGATACGACCAAAGATTCATCATAACTTAGTTTTCAAAGTTTTCGGATAAGGCTTCATCATTTAGTTGTACTTCAGGTTTCAGTTGTTACATTATAGTTATTTACTGATATATTAGTTATTTAAAAATGTAGAAATCACTGACTGTCTAATGTTTTAGTTTTTTACACACATATCATTTATGCTGTACATCAACAAATTCATGTTAAAAATATCTTGTTTAACATTCATTTTAGATAGGAAACTGGTCTGTAATTTAGTTACTCTGTATCAATAATTTTCATAAAAGCTGTATGCCCATTTGATCTATATTTTATGTGGATATTTAAATATAAATAAAAATGATTTTTTAAAAAAAAAAAGCAAGCTGTTTTTACCATTAGCAAGGCACATGCTACTATTTAATCATGGTGCCAATAGATAAAACTGACAGATAAAACACACTTAGAAAAAGGCGGCAGTGTTAAGGTAATGTTCTGGCACACTTTTTTCTTCAGGGCTATAGTGTTCTGTTATGCTATAGAGAGGAGCTGGACTTTTTTCAAAAATGACCTTGGCTCCCGGGTCAACCCAGCCTTGAGTGGGTACCGGGTGCAGTCCCAGGAAGTAAAGGCAGCCAGTGTGATGCTGACTACATCATCCACCTTGTGCCGATTGGTCTTTAAAATACAGGTCTAGCCCAAATGCCCTATACGCCTAAAGGCGTGGAAAGGGTCCTTTACTTACTTTACTTTTTTTATACGGAGGTATGGAAATTATACAGCCAATAGTAATACCAATGAGGACAAGTAGTAAAGTTTCTCCTCTCCATAGCATAAAGCAAAAGCAGTATTACAGAGACCAAGTATTGTTTTATAGCACGATCCTACTCTCTGTTTGCCTTGGTGACTCCAAAGAAAGGGTAACACCAATACTACAAGAACGAAGCCCTCAGATCAGATGAGCAGTGCTTTGACTGTCTGCCTGCCAACAGACTAGCTACCTACCAAGGTTAAAGGACTGGTCTGCCCTGCCCATTAATTAATTTTTCAGGCTGCATTTCCTCATCCGAGATAAAGCTAGCATCCTCCCCAAAATGCTCTTCCATCAAAAGCCATAATTAACATAACAGTGATAAAATTAAAAGAGTGCTGCCTTTTTATATATTAAACAAGAAGAAAAAAAATATTGAAATAAGAAGGGAACAAACAATATTATCATTTTAGTTATATGCAGAAGCTCATCTAATGTCCTGGTTTATGGGCTGTTGGGCTGTTTGAAAGTCAAGAAAAGAAAACAAATGAATGAAGTAACAGAAACTGCCCAACAGTCCAACTAAATAACTGCAGCACTTTTAAGGCCAAACACACAGTAAACATGCACTGGTGATACAAATATTAATAATGTCACTCACCGGGTGGACCATATAAAAGAAGACCCTTCCAAGGAGACAGAATACCTTGAAAAAGCTGGGGATACTGATGAAGAAAAATAATAAGTTAAAAAAATTAAAAAGCTAAACATTTAAAGAAGTTTGCACTGCTTGCAACATAAAGCATAACTATAAAACTACTTATAATTACATTTTTGATACCCCAAAAAAAGGTTGTAATATGTTCTTCATATCTAGAAGTAGAAGTGGCGTTAAAAAAAAAACAGTCTTTAAAAATATGAGGCTAGCATCATATATGTATTTACATACCTCTATGTTTATGATTCTAGTCATTCAGTAATGCCTCATCCTCATCATTATTGTAACATAATCAATACCATCATCATTATAAAATTATCATAATTATTATCATCATCCATCAAATGCTTTGCATACTGGCAATGGGTGATCATGCTTCTCTATATCTTGCAATCTCCAACAGGATTTATCAATAATTGTGCTGTCGGTTTTTTTTCTTCATGCCATGATAAAAGGCTGGCAAGAATCCTTTTGTGCTGCCTTACTTTACAAAAATCTTTCCTGTTGCAAATTGTTCCTGTTTTTCTTATCTCAAAATGACCAGAAACTTATGTCTAGCTTTCTGATATCTGTGATAAGTTGTCTTTGCATTTTAGCCCCTTTCATACCATTCAGATTCCTCATTTTGGCTGGCTACAGAACTGTAAGCCTTCTTTTATAAAAACTCAGTTCTGAAGCTGCAAGGACTTTTTTGAGTGTGTGTAATAATTGTCTAGTATTTACAGTTAACCATGATTTGACCTGAGAGGCAACATAAAACATTATCTGAGAAATAAAGGCCCCTAGTAGCAGGCCACAAACAATTTTCAAACAGTGATTTATATACAATCATCTCTGTGATGTCTACACCCAAATGTAGAACTAGAGCAATTTAGTAAACAGTATTTATCCAAATGAAAACGGGTGAAACACGCTTAATATTTCAGGGTTATGCTCTTTGAAAGTGTGATATAATGAATCTTTGTCCATTATTTACAGCCATATTTAAACTGGTACTACTTAGCAACGAAGAATTCTTTTTATAACTTCCAACGGCAAAGATTTAGTCATTCATCACAATGCCATATACCTTAAGTAAGGGATTCTTTTCCACGCTTTCAAGCATTAGGGCATATATGGCTAGACCTATATTTTATAGGAGCCAGACTTTTCTTCAAAAATGACCTTGGCTCCCAGGTCAACCCAGCCTTAAGTGGGTACAGGGTGCAGTCCCGGGAAGAAGAGGTGGCTGGCGTGATGCTGACTACATCACCCACCTTGTGCTGTTGGTCTTTAAAAATATAGGTTTATATGCCCTATATGCCTAAAGGCGTGGAAACTTTACTTTTTTATATTTAAAAAAAAATATTTTATAGACCAATCGGCACTTATATACTTTAAGGTAAAGTTTAAATCTAATCTTATAGTAGATACTGAAGCAGAAATGTGAAACATAAGATTCCATGCACACTACTTTATCAAATTATATGGTGAGGTTATCAGCACTTTTCCTCATTGTCTTTTCCCATCTTATATGTATATTTACTGTCCATTCTGAAGTGCTGTTTTTAAACCTAAACTGTGTGTTCTTGGGAAAATTCCTATCATTGGAGGACTGAACTGACTGTATTTTGACTGTCCAGTCAAATATTCTCTATAGCTAAATGACCACATGTAACCAAGCATACATTTGAAAATCACAGTCTTCACCATTAAGTATTTCTATAACAGGTGTACTGAATAATATACATACCTTAATGGGATACACAACTGCTTCCTTGACTAATCTCTTTGCTTCATCAAGCCCAATAATATCATCCCATTTTACATTGGGATTTTGAAAATAAATGTCCTGCAACAAAATGGAACACTATTAACTAAACTATTGTCATTAGAATAATATATATAAGATAGTTCTTACTGCAAATGTGACAAACCATTCTCTTCTTCTGCATTTCATCTCTCAACAGAGCACAGGTACTCAACCAGTTTCTGCTTAGCTTTTAACACTTTCATTCCTAACCCGTAATTATTCTATCCACTTCAAAACAACCAAAGTATGGTTTAATTGCATTAAAATAATAACACAATTGGAAAGTAAACACCAAGTTTTGATATACTTTTGTGATGGATTTTATATAGCAACTGTCTGTTCTTCTTCTTCTTCTCTTCCACTTTTTACCTCATCGAAGTGTCGGGGGGTAGATGTAATGTTCGTTGATGAGCTCTGTCAAGAGCACTATTAACTGTCTGTAACTGAAGAAAATCACAGAGAAAATTTTATTTTTGCACCTGACAGGAAATAATTTAGGATTTGAAACTGGGTCTTCGGGCCCATGAGAGCCCAGTCTGCAGGAGCAAAACTTTCATTTAGAGATTATTATTCTATCTCCAGTAATTTATCAGAAATTTTACAGTAAATTAAAAACAGTTTAAAGTAAACATCAGTAATGTAGACTTCATATGTTTCATGAAACAACACCAAGGTAAAGAAAGAGATAATTTAAATGCTCACCCTACTGATGACTTGTGCTAACTCCCTCCACTCACTGTTGTACCCAAGGTAGCTGCCTAATGGTTTCAAAAGTCGATCCTTCAAAATACAATGACAATAAAAATCTGCAGATCAATGAAATCTAAAACAAATAAAAAATACATTTTGGGTATTACTAACATATTGCTGTGTAGTATCTCTGCTTGATTTTTCCATACCTGCTGAGCTCTAACTTCCAGAAGATTACCCTTCTCCTCCTTCACTTCTTTTACTAGTTTTTTTGTCACGGTCTCAGCCAAAGAAACACTGTAAGCTAAAGAGTTTCTCTGATGTTATCTTTTTATTTTTTTCTTAGTCTACCTCATGCTCTACATCCCTCTCCTCTTTTGATGTATGCCTTGTATGGTATGGTGTTGCAAGGCATTCTCTCTAAGTGGGCAAACCATTTTACTTGCTGTATTTGTATATAATATAGTATTGGTTCTGTCCTGACACTGTATCTCTTTTGACTTTATTCCTGATTTGATCTCCTTTGATCACTCCTGCAGCTTTTTCAGACACATCATTTTCATAATTACTAATTTGATAGATTCCCCAATCTAATCATATTCTAAAATGAAACACGATTTCAATCTCAAATTCCTGTTCCACTTATTTCTGCTCTTGCCTATTTGTCTAGTATGTCAGTCTATTACAGTCATTTAATTATGATAATTTTTTTAAGGCGTTTTTTAACTACATTTTTAACAAGTGCCAACTGGTCTATAAAAATATGAGTTTAGTCTCATATGTCCAGTGTACTAATGGTGTGTACAAAGGTCCTTCACTTCAATAAAAAAATTTTTTTTTTAAATTCTTATTTCTGTCCTTTCCAGAACTGCAGCTTGAAAGACTGAAATCTAATAGCTCAAGGAGCCATCAAATGTGAATCCAACTGAGATAACTCCCATAAACCTTGTTCAAAAGTATCACCATATAAAACAGTAATATTTCAATGCCCTACAGTTAGTAAGTAACCCAATGCCCAATGGGTTGGGTGTCTCTAATTATGAGTGTCATCATGTGACCCTGGTTAAGAAATGAACAGAGAATACCAGATCATGCAGCACTATGATAAAAGAATTACTGAAATAACTGCGAAGGTTTCTACTTCACGCTCACTGGCTGTAAACTCCAGTGGAAAGTTCTGGTTGTTCGTCTTCTTTGGACTCTAGTTCTGTTCCAGAACCTGTGTTTTTGTGTATTGCTAAGTAAGTTGAACTCTTTCAGTAATAACGCTTTGCTTTAAGTCAATCTATCAAGAACAGTTGTTGACATAAATCAATAATTGTGACTTTATAGGACTAAAATAATAACCCTGATTAAACAGAATAAGTAAATCATTAGCTGCCAGAAAGAGCATTAGTGACTAATAATGACTGGGGCTGAGTGAGGTTACAAATACAACTAAATAAGACACAAGGAGTCAAGAAAGGTAAATCTTCAAAGCAGGAAGAAAAAACAAATGATGTGAGACCTATTACTGAATGAGTTTTAAAAAATTCACATAAGTGGAGTTTTTCAACTCTTAGGGTCTATATAAATTTGGTTAATAATGGCAGATCATATGCCTATAAAATAAGATATGGCAAAAGACTTGTTTGAGATCCCATAAAGCAAGTAGAGGTAGCTATACTTTGCTGCTCCTGCTTCATTAACAGCGTAGATCCGTCCCTATGTGGGATGCACTTTTTCGTTATTTTGAAGCTCTACCCCAGCTGTGGTCTGGGACCTGTCCCCGGGGGATCCTCATCCGCATGGTGGCACTTTGTGTCACCAGGTGTTTATCGCTTGATGTGATGTCCTGGTGGGGTAAAATGTCAGTCACTCAGTTCACTAACAGCAGTTACAGAGAAAAATGAGAGGTGATCCTTTGGAATCTGGCACTGTAGTCTTTATTTAGCCTGTGATTATTCTGACATATCAACAAAATAGCTGTTCATCTTTTCAAATACGAAACACACAAAAAAAAACATAACAGATAAAGACACTCACATTTCCTATATTATCACCCCCCTCTTCGACATTCAGCTTGGTAGCATCATTGATCATTGAGCGTATATCAATTATCTGACCAAACTATTTAACAAAAAAGCAAATTGTGAAGCAAGATGTCATATGTTTTCAATAAAGCAATATTTACAATGTTATACAGTATTTAACCTGCTAATTGGTTTAACCAGAAATTTGTCAACACTTTTCTTTTTCTTCCACCCCCACTCCCACCCCACCCCCACCCCCACATCCTTTTTCCACCTTCCCTATTAAACATACATAGGCTTTCAACCAATGTGTACCAAGTGATGATATCCTTTGCTGTCATGTAGTGGAGATTATCCAATATAATTTCATTATCTTCTTCAGCCCATTCTTTTTTTTTTCTTCTCAATGTGTTTACTAGTCTGCCTATATTCCTTTGATCCTGTGGGTTCCAGTGTAGGAATATTCTAGTTATATTTTTTATCATGTTTTATAAACACTCATTCAGAAATAAAGACTTCCCTCTTCTTGATGACATAGTGATTGATGTATCAATGCAGTAGTATAGCTACCGCAGCTATGCAAACAACATCCTTCCCATTTTGAGACGCAGTTGTTGTTTTTTTTTAAGCCCCACCCTGGCTGGTGACAGGGGCCCTAATATAACCTAATCTATGGATTGACCAGGTTTCTGAAACCTGTCCCAGGATGATCCCCATCCAAATGGTGATACTTTGAGTCACCGGGTGTTTATCGCTCAGCGTTATGTCCTGATGGGGTTGAACATCAATCAATCTGCAACCACAGGGATTAAAAGCTGAGCTTGGAACCATAGGTTTACAAAAACTCATCACCCCACCTCATTATTCCATGCCCTGTAATATGTAAAAAACCAAATAATTAACAAACAAAAAATAGCTGTATCTGTTAAGGAATTACCTTTGCCTTGTATTAACTAAAAATTTATTAGACTGCTTTCTTTCTGAAACTACTTTACTTCATGCGGGAGGCCCAGGTTCCACCCCCTGTAAAATGATGAAGTTTTTCTGTCAGGGGCAAAAATTAAACATACTAAACTGCAGAGTCCGTGGCCACAGCACTAGCCATACTTACTCTAAATCCTCAGGCTCATGACCCCTGGGCAGCACCACTCGTAAAAGTAGTAAATACAGACTGTAGTGACAGTGTTTTTTTTTTTTTAAAGCATCATCTGTAAAGGTCATTGTTGCCCATGACCGATATTACTGTCAGTGTGTTCTTCTTCTACTTCTGCATTTACCTTCTAAAGGGAAGTTGGTATATTGTGTTGTGGTTTACTTCTTCTACTTTTGCATTTGCCCTTTCAAGAGAAGTTGGTATTGCCCTTCAAAGAAAAGTTGGTATATTGTGTTGTGGTTTACTTCTTCTACTTCTGCATTTGCAATTTGTCAGGGTTCGCCCTGTTATGGGTCAGTTCTGTATGATGATGATTAATCTCATCATCGTACCCTGCGACCCTTAGTGCAACTCAGTAGTGTATACACACGTATAAATGAGTATGAATGTATGAGCGAAGCGTAGCTTGGTCAAGGACAAGTGGACTTCATAAAAATATCCTGAAATATCATGAAAATCTCGTGAACTCGGAACGCAGAACAAAACTGGTGTGCAGGCGAGACTGGGGACTCTCTTGGCTCGTGACCTGACACTTGCTTGTGTGACTGCTGTGTAGCTTGACGTGTGACGAATATTAGATTGTGCTAGATTTAGGGACAGTTCGTTTTGACTTGTAGAAATGTACCAGTGTAGTTAGTATCTGTAACGTCATTAAATGTATTTAATTCATTACTAAGTAGATAACATGTGTTCTATTTAGATCTTAGTTAGTATTACATGTAAGATAGTAGCTAGACTGTGTCAGTAGTTGTAACTAAAGCCAGACCATGCATTGTTGGTGGTGTTAGCACTGTCGATGCACTTCTAGGCCTACACGTGGCGTGTGCCATAGCGTTTTTGGCATCGGGAGACAGCGGGTTGAGTTGGTGCTGTACGAGAGAGTGGTAACGGCTCAAAGCTTATATCATGAATGTGTAAAGGCGCCTCTAAGCGATTTTAAAGTTAGACGCAACCTGGTTTAAGAATAAGGAGCGCTACCCCTCCTGAGGGGTTTTTCCGTCACATTTATTTCTTTGATAATAAAGATTGTGTGTGTGTTGCAACCAGTGTTTGGCTTAGGTATGTTTGTCAACGGTGTTTTCCTGTCATTAGCCTACAGCAGAGCCACTAGAATCGAACCCTAAACAATTAGGTTCTTGACACCGTTTAAAGGGAAGTTGGTATATTGTGTTGTGGTTTACTTCTTCTTCTTCGCGTTTGGTTTTGTATGCGCAGGTCAGACCATCAGGTGGGTTCCTTCTATGAATTTGCATGTCAGCCGAAGGTCCTTCATGGTTCCCCATAGCTTGGTTGTGGTTTACAACTAAAGTCTGCAATATCTGCACCTTTGACCCAACCTCAGCAAACCTCTAAGTCACCTTTGAAGCCATGCTTGTATGGGGCAAGGAGCATTGGGTCTACTCCGCCACCCCCTCCCCACCTCCCCCCCCCCCAAAAAATAGGGCTCTGAAACACATATGGGGATGTTAAGGTGTGTAGTGTAGGATAGGCTCATTTCATGGCTGACACCATTAGGCAAGGCACCTGATGATGATGAATATCATCTAAGGTGTATTTATGTATGCTGTTATATGCTTACCTTTATAGAGTCATCACACTTGATGGGCGATGTGGTAAACTTAACGCTGGCCTCCTTTACTTTTCAGGATATTTCCTAGTGCCATTTTTAAGCAGGGTCTAGCTTGGAGCCAGAGTCGATTGTAAGAATTTGCTCTGATGTGGATTTGAGCTGTAAACTATTGGCGGCCAGGCATGCATGTAACCATTTTGTTACCAAGCTGCACAAAGAGTAAAGGACCATTTTTCCCGCCTTCAGGTGTTTTGGGCATACAGGGCTAGACCTATACTTTATAGACAAACTGGCACTTGGTGGGGGATGTGATCAGCATCATGTCAGCATCATGACTGCCGCCTTTACTTCCCAGGACTTGTACCTTGTACCCACTCAAGGCTGGGTCGACCTGGGAGCCAAGGTCATTTTTTTGTTTAAAGTCTGGCTCCGTCAGGATCCGATCCCACAACCTTTCAATCTGCAGGCGAGCATCTAGCCGACACTCACCACACTGAGTCTTGCTTGAAAAAGGTTGTTTTAAAACAAAATCTAAATGCAATAGTCAACCTTCCTAGTTTTGGAGCACTCAGGACAAACCTCAGATGCTCCATTGTTTCCACTGACTGTCTGTCCTTGTAAGCAAAGGCTGTCAATGTTAGCATTGGCAGCACCAACCTCCTTTGTCTGAAGAAAAATTAGCTCCCCATTTTAGTACCCAAAGGAAAGAAAAAAAAAAATGTCTGGAGGCATGCTGAAAAATTTCAGCTGATTATCCCAACTAAAAATTCCTTTAAAATATCATCATCATCATCAGGATAGACTGCCGACTGGCATGCCTCACCACAATCTGCGATCAAGGCACCTGCATTGTTCGTGTGAATACACCTCCAGGCTATGCAATGTATGCTCAAGAATGCTTACGTTGTCTACCTCTATCCCTCACACTCCACAGATCGATACAGTGGTCACAACATGTTCTATTTCCCTCTTCTCATAACATGGCCGAAAAATTATGACTGTCTCCCTAGTGTCTTTTGATAAGTTGTCAGGCTTCCCCTCTTGGAGCCAGAGTCGATTGTTGCTCTTTTTGGCTGTCTGATTCTAAGCATTTGAGATGTAAAACCATTTGCGGGCAGACATGAAATTGTTTGACCTACCTTTTGTCCAGGATTCAAGCCCTATGCACAAAGAGTATGTAGCAACCATTTTTTTTTCTAACTCGCCTTCAGAGATTATTGGGCAAGATGGCTTCACCTATATACAGTAGAAACCTCGACAAACGAGCACCTCTGGTGGGGCATAACGAGCAAAACAAATTGTCAGCATCATTAACCTAGCGACGCCTTTAACGAGTGGCCAGGGGACGGATTTTTGTAACATCAGTTTTAGCACTCACTCAGTAGCATTGTGGTGTCGACCTGTGATCCAACAGATTTTTTTTTTGTTTAAAGTCTGGCTCCGTCAGGATCCGATCCCACAACCTTTCAATTTGCAGGCGAGCATCTAGCCGACACTCACCACACTGAGTCTTGCTTGAAAAAGATGTTTTAAACACAAAATCTAAATGCTATAGTCAACCTTCTGTCTAGTTTTTGGAGCACTCGGGACAGGCTCAGATGCTCCATTGTTTCCACTGACTGTCTGTCCTTGTAAACAAAGGCTGTCTATGTTACCATTGGCAGCACCAACCTCCTTTGTCTGAAGAAAAATTAGCTTATATTTTAGTACCATCAGAAAAGAAAAAAAAACTTTTCAATGTCTGGAGGCATGCTGAAAAATTTCAGCCGATTATCTAAAACTAAAAATTCCTTTAAAATATCATCATCATCATCAGGTGCCTTGCAACTGGCATGCCTCACCACAATCTGCGATCTCCTGCAGCATGCATTAGTTCGTGTGCCGACACACCTCCATGCTATGCAACAAAACTGTCAAGAATCTTCTCTCGTTGTCTACCTCTATCCCTCCTTCCACAAATCTTTACAGTGGTCACAACATGTTCTATTTTCCCTCTTCTCATAACATGGTCGAAAAATGATGACTGTCTCCTTCTGATGTCTGTGATAAGTTGTCTTCAGGCTTCCGCCTCTTTCAAAACCTCTTGGTTGCTCTTTTTGGCTGTCCAAGGTATTCTAAGCATTCTTCTGTAAAACCACATCTCTGAGGCCTCAAGAAATTGTTTGGCCTGCCTACCGATTGTCCAGGATTCACAGCCATATGTTAAAACTTGATGTATGTAGCAAGCAAGAATTTTTTTTTCTAACTCTCAATGACAGAGATATATTGCACAAGATGTTCTTCATTTTATATATGCGACTAAAAACACATTATAAGAATTCAGTTTAGTCATGATCTGACATAAATTAGTAAATGGGATAAATTCTTCTTCTTCTTTTGTGTTAACCCTTAAAAGGGTGGCTGGCACACTGTACTGTGGTTTACAGCTAGACTGTGATTTCTGCATCTTTCACCTCAAAACATCTGATTCAGCAAACACTAATTAGTCACCCATTATGACATAGATGTGAGGAGGACAGTGAATATATTCTTTTTTCTTCCAAAAATGGGGTCCCAGAACCCTCAGGGAAGGAAGAATTTAAGACAGGCAGACATAAAAGAAATGTCTGGGCAACTGCCAGTGTCAAAAGACATAAGACAAAGAACTGGCAATATATTTGGCACATTCTGAGAAGGGGGTTAGAAAAACCCAACAGGCACTAAAATGAGAAACAAATTAAACACATTTGGTCCTAAGATAAATGTTAAAGAGAGCGGGAAAAATACTGATTTGGATTCCACACATGATATTGAAAAGGCTGCACAGGATAGAAAATAACTAACCGCTAGTAATTTCACCAGACAATTTTACTTCAAGTAGTTTGCCATTGATGTCACAAACTTTGAATGTCTAGGCTCTGTAACAAATAGCAATGGAGACTGACAGAAATCAAAAGCAATGCAAAGTTTAACAGCATTAAAAGTCTATGGTTAAGCACCAGCAAGAAAATCAAAATTAAAATTCTGAGAGCATGCATCTTCCCGGTAGCAACATACGGATGTGAATCATGGACTATCTCCCAGTCCTTAAGAAAGGAAATAGGGGCTTTTGAGCTGAAACACTTGAAAAAAAATTATCAGAATACCATGGGCGAAGAAAAGAAGAAATACTGACATTTTAAAAGATCTGAACATCAAGAAATACTGGCTAATAAACAGCATCCTCTCTCAGAAGCTGAAATAATTAGGTCATAACAAGCGCCATGGTGGATTTGAAAAAAATAATAGCAGAAGGCATGGTACCAGGAAGGAGGGGCAGAGGCTGACCAACATGAAGATGGGCACAGGATATAAGTGACTCCTTGAATATGAAAGTAGACGAGGCAGGAGAGCTGGTGAGAGACCAAGTTTTTTTCAGGCAGACCGTGATGAGAGTGATGTTCTGCAAAGGACTTGCCACATCATGATGATGAGTTTTCCACTACTTCTGCACAGTTGGCTCTCGATACCACTGTCAAAATCAATGCAAAGTGGTCAATGCAAATTGCCCACAGCTGGGATCAAACCAAACACGCAGGAATTACAAACCGCGTTTGCAATGCCTAAGCTAGAGACACCAACAAGCAGTGTATATCATCATCATCAGCTGCCTTGTCGACTGGCATGGGCGATCATGCCTCTCCACAATCTACGATCTCCTGCAGCTTGTATCAATTCGTGTGCAGACACACCTCCATGCCATGCAATAAGACTGTCAAGAATCTTCTCTCGTTGTCACACTCTATCCCTCCTTCCACAGGTCTTTACAGTGGTCAACACATGTTCAATTCTCCCTCTTCTCATAACATGGCCAAAAAAGACTGTCTCCTTCTGATTTCTGTGTTTAGCTGTCTTTGGGCTCCCGCCTCTTTCAAAATCTCTTGGTTGTTATTTTGGGCTGTCCAGGGTATTTTCAACATTCTTCTGTAAAACCACATCTCTGATGCCTCAAGAAATTGTTTGGCCTGCCTACCTTTGTCCAGGACTCACAGCCATATTTTAAAACAGGATGTATGTAGCAAGCAAGAATTCTTTTCTAACCCTCAATGACAAAGATATATTCATAAGATGCTCTTCATTTTATAAAAATGTGCCTGTCCTATTCTGTTTTTTTTATCTCAGTAATGCATCTTCCATCTGATGTTATCCATGTGCCTGCCTGTACCAAAATAACACCACTGACTTTTATTATACACTAGCTGTACCCGGCCACGCGTTGCTGTGGCATAGTTTGGCTAAATGAAAATGAAAGAAAATAGAAATCGCACATGTCTAATACAATCATTGTCTGCTCAGATATAGAGATAGTCTTTTCTTTAATCCCCGCCACCCCCCCCCCCCCCACCACAACTAAATCCACCTACTACTCTCCCCCTCATCAAAGGTTTTTGGAAAAGAAAGACAATGGAAATCGCATGTGTCTAATATAGTTAATGTCACAATCATTCTCTGCACAGAAATAGAGATAGTCTGGTTTTCCAACTTTAGAACATGCACCTTATAATTGTGTTTTTATATTAGTGGTCGTTTAAATGGTGTTATTAGCACAGTAACAAAAATGGTTATTTGGTTATCACATGCTAAAGCTGTTTGTATTTTTATAGGGGACGGAAGTAAAGCTACAACTGTGCTTGTGAATAACAAAGTAAGTCGTAAAAAATAGAAAAGCGGAGGTAGCGTTAGTAAAATATAAACAAATTAGGTAATGAGAACTTGAAAATCATGTGTAAAGCTCTTTAAGTTCTCTTAAATTTAAGTCATTACCCCCTCCCCTCCCCTCTTCCACCGACTACTGCTCTCTCCCTCTTCGAAGGATTTGAAAATCACTACCTGGCGATATTTTGTTGCTGTAACTGACATTGACATCCCTGTCCATCTGGACTAAAATGGGGAGCAGGAATTGTAATAGGTAGTGAATGGGGCTAGTGTAATATTTACCACATCATCCTTCAAGTACCAGTACAACTACTACCACGACCACCACCACAGTAGCTAAAATGATGTCACTGCTATCTGTGTTACCATCGTAGTAGAGAGAGAGTCGTGAGCCAGGAGATTTGGTTCCGCATGGCTAGTGCTGTCGCCACAGACTGGTCAGGTTAGGATGTATAATTTCACTTCCCAACAGAAGAACGCCATAACCTTACCGGCGGTCTTCACATGAGAGCACTATGGTATAACAGCCCAACCACAACTATTACTACTGCTGCTACTTTAAGTGGGTAAAGCAGTTACTGTGACTTAAAGCTCTCTCAGTTAATAGTTTGCCCCCCCCCCCCCCCCTAAATTCACCGACAACTCTTTCCCTCATTGAAGTAGTTGGGAGAAAAAAAAAACACTTGAAAAGCAAATGAACACAGGAAAAAAACACCATAATTAGGAAATGAACGCCATGGTAAACAGCACAGCTTAAAATTCCTATGCAGATGAAATAACTAAATCTAAATGAACATAAATGGAAATCTATGAAATTTCAGCGTAACCATGCAATCGGAAAGTTTAAAAATGCAATCATAAGTATGCGAAATGGTCAAATTTAATTATCAAATGGTTTACCCATTTACTTGTCTTTTTTTTTTTTTTTAAGTATTAAGGCAACATGGCTAGTGCTGTCACCACAACAGAGCAGATGGGGATATTATTTTAGTCCGGGGTAAAAAAAAAAAAAAAAAACTACTGCGGATTCGAACCCTGGTCTCCCGCACAGGAACCCAGTGTTCTAACCATTTGACCAAGCAGCCACTTAATCGGATCAACGAAAAGAGAACTTAACTATTAAAGATGTGTGTCCCTACTACTGTGTCCCTATTATTACACAACTCAAAACCGCAGGCAATTGTTTTCTCGTAGACAGATACTCCAGATATATTAATGAAACGGCACAACAATAGAAATTGCACGTGTCTAACACGGTTAATTAAGTTAATGTCGCAGTCAATGTCTGCGCCTACGTCGAGATAGTCCTTGATGCCCCCCGCCCCATCGAAGGTTGTTTGAAAAAAAAAAAACAGAAAATAGAAATCGTGTTTAATATGGTTATTGTGGCAAATATAGAGATAGTCTTGTTTGCTGTACCACGACCTACTCTATGTATTAGAGAAGGCGTTGGCTGCATGTAACTCGCCGGCGAATGGTGGAAGCCTTGCATTCTGACTACGGCGCATGCGCAATTACTAACGTGGCTATAATTAGAAATCACTAAAATTATAAATATTAGTTTCGAATATTATGGCTTAAATTGTGGTCACCTATCTCTAACAATGACAGGTTGAATTTTAAATCATGATGGTTCAACATCCGGTATCAAAACAAACATATCCTGAAAATTTCAGCTAAATCGGTTCAGTAGTTTCCGAGTCTATAAGGGGCAAACAAACACACAAACATTGATTTTTATATATATAGATTTAGGAACAATTCTTTTCTTCCCATTCTTCTGTCTTCCCATTATTCAAACTGAGGCTCATTCTTCCACTTTCTACCACCACAATGTCTATCATTTCCTGTAGTTCTTTCTGACTTGTTTCTATCAAGACTGTGTCATCAGCATAATGCAGATTGTTTATAGTGTGCCCACCAACCACAATTCCAGGCATATCAATTAAAGATCTCATTACATATTCACTATGTAGTGAAAATAAATCAGGTGACATTACACATCCTTGTCGCTTACGCCCCTCTTTATGCTCTGGAATGTACCTAAACAGTTGTTAATTCTTATTGCTGCTGTTTGCTGCCAATGCATATTCTTTATTATTCGTAGATCTTTTCTATCAATTTATAATTTTTCTCAGTTTGATTACTTCTTCATGTAGCAGTGTATATAGGAGTAATAATATTTTTTTTTAAATAACAAAGATTTATTTCAAATAAGTGTATTAATATAAATCTTACCTGTGCATTTCCATTTAAAGTAGATGGAGGGAATGATTTTCGAGTTGAAGAATTATTACGTCCGCGTCCATTTGTCCCAGAGACAGGTCGGGGAGGTAATGTTTGTTGTGTGGGAGGTGTAGGTTGACCAGTGTTTTGAGGAATTTTTGGGCAGGGGCTGTGTATTAAGTTTTACGCTGCAAAATAAAAACACAAGATACAGATCAATGAACATTTTTCCCCCAGTGTTAGCAAGGACTAATCTCCACTACTGAAAAAAGATGTCAATATTTACGGGATCACACAGATTATCACAGATATGTTCGTACAGAATACTGAGACTGTGCAACTACATGCTCACCTGCTTGTCCTACGCAGTTTGGATGGTGTTCTCTTCTCAACAGCACCAGCTGAAACAATACATATACTTTCTGATTTAATTTACTTGATATAAGTTAAAATTAACATGATGATTTTAAACAATTTACTTTGGGCTATTTAAATAAATTCACAATGTTGAATTAAGAATAAGTTGAATTAAGAATTAAATTCACAGTATTTAATCAGCTTTATCATATTCTAACAGCAAATATAAATTATCCCAATTCTCATAAAATATATTACTCTTCTTCTTCTTCTTCTTCTCGTTTACCGACTGTAAACTCTGGCAGAAAGTTCTGGCTGTTTATCCACTTCTGGACTCAGCCCTTTTCCAGAAACTGGGTGCTGCATGCACATCTATTTCACAGATCTGACTCACCTGCATGCAGACTGTTGGTTCCTTGTCTCTAAGGCAGATTTACTCTGACATCGAAGAAAGCTCCCAATTACGACATGTTTTTGGGTAGGCAGTGGGTTTACTCTCGTTTCCCAACAATGGGCCCTGGAACCCACACAGGGAGACATAAAACTAAAATATTGCTTTATGATGAGTATAGAGCATAAAATCATAAGTTGACTGTAATTAAACAAATTTATTTGTTATTATTATTATTTCTGATTTTTTACAGTTTATGCATTACATTAGGCTCACGCATGTTTACTAAAGTGATCATCAACTTTTGACACATGTTTGTGGTCAATGTGGCACCTGTTGCTGGCACCTTTCCATCATTCAGATGATAGTGTTCTATTATTGTTGCGGGTGCACACAACTTTATATCATAGTACAGGCCAGCCGGGGGTCGCCGTGGCCGAGCGGCTAGACACTCGCCGCGGATTGGAAGGTCGTAGGTTCGCTCCCTGGCAGAGCCGGACTATTTAAAAAAATGACCTTGGCTCCCAGGTCGACCCAGCCTTGAGTGGGTACTGGGTGCAGTCCCAGGAAGTAGAGGCGGCCGGCGTGATGCTGACCACATCACCCATCTTGTGCCGATTGGTCTATAAAAATATAGGTCTAGCCCTATATGCCCTATACACCTAAAGGCGTGAGAAAGGGTCCTTTACTTTTTTACTTTTACTACTTCCTTAAAGGCCAGCCACTACAACTTTCACACATCTGTAAACCAATGGGGCAATCCCCTTATTTCGCCTTTGTCAGAGATTACTATGCATCCAATCCTCTACTCAAAGATCACAGGGGAAAGATCATCTTAAAAATTACCCTGAGTTGGCTTTTAACTGGGCAATCTTTTAATGATGCAGGACCTTGAATTTGCTTCAGACCCCAGTAAACAACTATCAAATTATGCCAGGTAGCTTATGTGGAGTGTTGGGGAGTTTTAAGGCATTAACAATATTCTTCTTCTTCTTCTTCGCGTTCACCAGCTGTACACTCTGGCGTAAAGTTCTGGTTGTTCGTCCACTTCTGGACTGCAGTCCTGCTCCAGAACCTGAGTGTTGCCTGTGCATCAGTTTTACAGATCTGATTCAATTGAATGCAGACTGCTGGTTCCTTGCCTCTCAGGCAGATGCACTCCGACTTCAAAGGAAGCTCCCCAGTTAGTCGACTCTTACGACAGGCTTTTGGGAAGGCAGTGGGTCTATTCTTGTTTTCCCTACAATAGGGCCCCGGAACCCACACGGGGGATTAACAATATTAAGCAGGGCACTATTCCGTTCACAACTCCATTTTCATAATAATTCTCCACATGGTCACAGATGAAAGTGATTTGTATGATTCTACTTTAAGTTTATAAACTGCTCATGAAACGCCAGTAATTATATACAAATGATATATAAACATGAATGTATTGACGAGAATTAATATGTTTATCATCATGTGCCCTGCCAACTGATGTAGGCACTCATGCGTCTACACAGATCACAATCCCTGGTTGTCTGGAACAGCTCTCTAGATGATATTCCTCCCTACCATTGTTTCAGCCCATCCAGCATCATCCCTCTTGGTCTGCCTCTACCCCTTTTCCACTGATCTTTCCAGTTGTCACGATGTTCTCCAATGTTTCTCTTTTCAATATGTGGTCAAAAAACAGTGTTTGTCTCTTTCTTATTGTTGTATACAGAGATCTACTTTTATTAGCTTCTTTCAAACAATCGTTGTTAGTTACTCTGGCCATCCAAGGTATTCGTAACATTTGTCTCAGAAACCACATCTCTGTCGCTTAACAATTCTTCTTAACTTGTTCAACTGACATTCCAAGATTCGCTTCTATAAAGCAGAACAGGTTCTATGTAACATTTTAGTACTGTCATTAAATGAGAGCGACTTATTACATAAGATATTTTATTTTCTGATATGCTGCTTTCGCTTGACCTATTCTGCTTTAAATCTCTGTCATAAATTTTCCATCTGATATGAAGTAATTATATACAAATGATCTAAACATGTAATGGATTAAAGGGAATTAATAAGTAATAAAATTAAAAAAAGAACCTTTATATTTAAAATGAAGCAAATGTTGGCTAGATCTGTTAATTAATATCCCTCTGATACTGCCAGATAAATATACACTGCACTCTATACTGAAGCAGGCACAAACTGGGTCATCAATATTTTCAACAACACTCAAGCACTGTAAAATAGTAAGCTGCTAATAAATTTGTGGCTTGTAGTTAGAATACGTCAATTCATATAGTTAACTTTGCTGACAATTAATAAAATAATCTTCTGCCCCTCTTATATAATGTATTACCACAGAAATGTCAGTTGTCGGAAAAATCTGAAGGTTACAGAAACAGATTTGTTAAAAAAATTAATGTGCATGTTTTGAGGGGCACTCATAGAAGCAGATGAAAGAAAAAGAGATTAAAATCAAGGGAGCTATAAAGATGTAATAAATAAACTGTTAAAAGGTAAAGGGCTTCCCTTCTATGGGAAAGGGGGGGGGGGGTGCTGAGTGGTCTCGTGGCATGGCTGCCTCGAGTGCTGAAGTTCCCGGGTTCAGGCCTTGGTGAGGGCTAGGATTTTTTTCACAAGGACTTCTGGTAATTTTTCCTGGTCTCTGGGTAGTAAGACCGGACGCCAGTGTGTATTGTTTCGCACGTAAAAAATCCCCTGGTAGTTGAAAATTGAAAAGAGTAGCCTAACAACGCTGCCCAGCCAAAAAACTTTGAGTTAAAGATCTACCCAAAGTAGTTCAGGACCCTTTCCGGTGCTACGGAGTTTGTGCACTGCACTGACACATTCTTCGGCCCCAGGCTTGAGTTAGAAGTAGAACGGAGCACTTATGGGTTATTTCCCTTTGTGCCATGATGCTGATCTGTTGTTCAAACCATAATAAAACTTCTATGATATCCTGGTTTATGCGAAACATGGTGCAAGGCCTCTATTTTCTTGACTTAAGGACACCCAAAAAATAAAACAAAAACTGTTTTTGTTTTTTTGTTTTTTCCACTTTCCCTATTAACCACTTTTTAAGGCAGTGTAGAACAGAGGGGTCTTGAGTTTGAGGATTTAGAGCTCTATGTTAAGTACAGTTGCCATAGTGCAGGTTAAGATTTTATTTTCCCCAGACAGAAAAGAATGCCTTATAAAAAAACTGTGCCTGAGTCTCCTGACTGAGAGCCAAGATTTATTTAACTGCTTGGCCAGCCGCTAATTTCAGAACAAACATTCATTAAATTACACTTTCAAAAAGCTTGACCCTGAATTATTAAATGTGTATCATTTGTATTCATTCGGATAAATGCTGTTTACTAAATTGCTCCAGTTCTACATTTGGATGCAGACATCACAGAGATGATTGTATATAAAGCACTTTTTGAAAACGTACTCTGCTACTAGAAGCCTTGATTTCTCAGATAATGTTTTATGTTGCCTCTCAGGTCAAATTACAGTATTGATCCTTGATTTTAGCTTGGATTAGTGATGATAAATAATTTCACAAGCATTTAATGGCATTCAAAGTGAGCAGAAGACTCAAATAAAAAAGGACAAATATTCCAGTGAATTCATCGGATCAGGATATAATGGACTGTGTTGCATGGAAGGGGAATAATAAATAAAGACACAGGACAGAATAATTGCAGACAGGGTACCAGCTGAGCGTCTGAAAAGAAGAGTGTTAAAAACATGTGATGGCAAGCAACACTGGTCACGAATTCTCACACACTTATTGTGGAAGATTTTCTGAATCCAAGCTGTTCTTGCTGGTCACATTCACCAACTTCATGGTCTGTGATTCCATGCCCTCCTACAGTACTATGTAACACTATCGTCTATAAAGTCGGAAAGATGCTAACATTAAAATAAAAGTTATATCAGTGCCAATTAATACCTATGAAATTATTCTTTATGTAACCTAAATGGAGGAAACGGTTTCTCAGCAACTGGATTAGTAAGAAAGATTTGTTTAAATAAGCCCACTGAAATGTCAAAATTTTTTTAGTAAATTGTTTAAAAGAATATGTTCTACAAATTGAAAATATATACAGTATAACTTTGTTAACACAAGGGAACGAAAAATCAAGAGTTCATGTTTAAAATGTCTGTGCTAACCAGGGACTCCAATTTCAGTGCTGCAACTATGTACAATAGATGTATTATGCCATCATAGAAAATCCTACAACTCATTAAGCACATTCCAAATTGGGAATGCAGTGTTGTTTTCAGCAGAGCGAATTGCAGCTACTCACAAGTCCATTGCAATAAGCTCTCTTCATAAGAGCATTAATGACCTGATCCATAGGCTGAGGAATGAATGAAAGAAGGAATCAAGAAATGACATCACTGCACTTGGACATTCACAAATGTGCTCCATCCTCTTCTTCAGTAACCAATGAAGAGCTGACATGCTAATAGTATCAGTTGCAACCTGACTAAAAGTCCGCCTCTCAATAAATGTTGAATATCTTCCAGAAGCTCTGCACACCCCCTGTTAAATAGTCTTTCAGTGTATTGATCCTCTATTTGTTCTTTTGCACTGTCCATCTGATCAAATAGAGCCTTCACCACAAATGTTTTATCATTTACTAGCTCACTATCCAGAGGAGCGGCAGCAGCTAATATATCAGCCTGCTCATTACATCGCACACCTGAATATCCTGGACAGAAAATCTATGACATGCTCTTGATCTGGGTCTTATCGAGTGATGCAATCCATTCTGCACACAGGACACTAGTTTCAATTATCCGAAGCATGCTCTATGAGTCTGTTACAATTACATGTCAGGCTGTGCTGCTCTAAAGCCACTGGAAAGCTGCAGTTACTGCCTCCACCTCCATTCTCATACTGGATGCAGTGACGTTGTAGGTGAGGCTCTATGTTTTCAAGCAGTGTCCATTTACCTTTGCAATAAAACCCCACCCACTCTTCTCGCCTCTCACCACAGACCATTCAGTATATACTATGATGTCACCTGGGAATGTATTTTTCATTGATCAGCTCTTGCACTGCTGACTCTATTTCACCAGCTATCCATTCCCAGCACTCTCAGTCCAAGGTAACTATCACTCTGTGCAAGTCTGTTTTGCTGGGTGGCATTGTAACCCATTCTTCACCACACGCTATCTTGTCAGTAGCACAAACAGTTCTTATCATGACTTCTGCCTGTGCCATACAAAAGCCACTTCTTTTTAACCATTAGTTAGTTAGTTAGTTGGGTTATCATCATTGCACTCCGGACATGTCCATAGGTGCTCAGATCCTCCCCTCAGTATGAACCCCAACGTCCGATGGCTAATAGTACCAGTTCTATGTTGATTAACAAGTCTTCTGGCGTGTCTGGTGTGCGTCTTGTTTTTTGCTGTGCCGATCTTAATTCCCAAGTCTGCCATTCTGGCGATTGATGTGGATTCACTGCCACCAAAGTCCTCTATCCTTCCCATTTCTCTGAGGGCATTAATAATATCAGCATGATCCATAGGTTGACCGTCGATAGTGATAGCGGATCCAGCCAACCTGTCAGCTCTTTCATTTCCATTGACGCCTGCATCTGCCGGAACAAAAATAAAGGTGACTCCACGCACAGTGAACTTCTGTAATGATTCAAGCCATTGTCTTCGCACTGAACCTCCCTGAACCCTCTGGATCATACTCATTGAATCACTGAGTATACATACGCGGGTGTATTTTTGTGTTTCAAGCCAGGCAAACGCTTGTGTCACTGCCATCACCTCCATCGTCATGCTGCTGGTTGTCATGGAGAAGGCGCCGTTGGCTTCTTTGACTGTTCTGCCCGCTAAGCGTGCTGTGAATGCCCATGCGCTTCTTTTTAACCATTGTCCCTTGCTATCCCCTAAGGCCCCAGGCAAAAGGTGTTTTCCTGTCCTTTGTGACTCTGAGGTACATGTTTGGCTGTAAAACCTTGTCGTTCTCCTATACGGATGGTAATGCAAGGTTGTGCTGCATGCACACAAATGGCCTGTCTCATGCCCCAAATTGACTTGAACGGCTTCCTTTTGTATGAGTTCCTTCTTTATTTGGGTATGTGATAATGTTAGCAGTTTGATAATGTTAGACTGAGGATGACTAGTTTGCATGGGAGTGGCGGTTGTGGGGGAAGTGAACCTTTACCTTGGATAAGTTCAGATCATTTATGTTATGGGTTGTACTCTTGCCTAGTGTCTCATAAACATGCTTATTCTGTGTCATAATCTGACAGTTAAAAGGAAGAAGCCATTTATGAAATAATCAGCTGTCAATTCAAGCTTTCTTATGATGAGAGTAGATGCAAGGTAGAGTGTCCATGTTTATGGTCTTAAAACAGCATGGTTTCTCATAATTACAGATCACTGAGGATGATGTTCATCACTGCTGTCTTCTGCATTACAGACAAGCACAATAGTTAGATGTTATTTACTGCATGATTCACAATGGTCTGTGCCTGCTGTCTGCATTACGTACAAGCACAATAGTTATACATTGTTTACTGCATGCTCCACAATGGTCTGTGCCTGCTGTCTGCATTATGTACAAGCACAATAGTTAGATGTTGTTTACTGCATGCTCCACAATGGTCTGTGCCTGCTGTCTGCATTATGTACAAGCACAATAGTTAGACGCTGTTTACTGCATGCTCCACAATGGTCTGTGTCTGCTGTCTGCATTATGTACAAGCACAATAGTTAGACGTTGTTTACTGCATGCTCCACAATGGTCTGTGCCTGCTGTCTGCATTATGTACAAGCACAATAGTTACACGTTGTTTACTGCATGCTCCACAATGGTCTGTGCCTGCTGTCTGCATTATGTACAAGCACAATAGTTAGATGTTGTTTACTGCATGCTCCACAATGGTCTGTGCCTGCTGTCTGCATTATGTACAAGCACAATAGTTAGACGTTGTTTACTGCATGCTCCACAATGGTCTGTGCCTGCTGTCTGCATTATGTACAAGCACAATAGTTACACGTTGTTTACTGCATGCTCCACAATGGTCTGTGCCTGCTGTCTGCATTATGTACAAGCACAATAGTTAGACGTTGTTTACTGCATGCTCCACAATGGTCTGTGCCTGCTGTCTGCATTATGTACAAGCACAATAGTTAGACGTTGTTTACTGCATGCTCCACAATGGTCTGTGCCTGCTGTCTGCATTATGTACAAGCACAATAGTTACACGTTGTTTACTGCATGCTCCACAATGATCTGTGCCTGCTGTCTGCATTATGTACAAGCACAATAGTTAGACGTTGTTTACTGCATGCTCCACAATGGTCTGTGCCTGCTGTCTGCATTATGTACAAGCACAATAGTTAGATGTTGTTTACTGCATGCTCCACAATGGTCTGTGCCTGCTGTCTGCACTACGTACAAGCACAATAGTTAGACGTTGTTTACTGCATGCTCCACAATGGTCTGTGCCTGCTGTCTGCATTATGTACAAGCACAATAGTTAGAGGTTGTTTACTGCATGCTCCACAATGGTCTGTGCCTGCTGTCTGCATTATGTACAAGCACAATAGTTAGACGTTGTTTACTGCATGCTCCACAATGGTCTGTGCCTGCTGTCTGCATTATGTACAAGCACAATAGTTAGACGTTGTTTACTGCATGCTCCACAATGGTCTGTGCCTGCTGTCTGCATTATGTACAAGCACAATAGTTAGACGTTGTTTACTGCATGCTCCACAATGGTCTGTGCCTGCTGTCTGCATTATGTACAAGCACAATAGTTAGATGTTGTTTACTGCATGCTCCACAATGGTCTGTGCCTGCTGTCTGCATTATGTACAAGCACAATAGTTAGACGCTGTTTACTGCATGCTCCACAATGGTCTGTGCCTGCTGTCTGCATTATGTACAAGCACAATAGTTAGACGTTGTTTACTGCATGCTCCACAATGGTCTGTGCCTGCTGTCTGCATTATGTACAAGCACAATAGTTAGACGTTGTTTTTACTGCATGCTCCACAATGGTCTGTGCCTGCTGTCTGCATTATGTACAAGCACAATAGTTAGACGTTGTTTACTGCATGCTCCACAATGGTCTGTGCCTGCTGTCTGCATTATGTACAAGCACAATAGTTACACGTTGTTTACTGCATGCTCCACAATGGTCTGTGCCTGCTGTCTGCATTATGTACAAGCACAATAGTTACACGTTGTTTACTGCATGCTCCACAATGGTCTGTGCCTGCTGTCTGCATTATGTACAAGCACAATAGTTAGACGTTGTTTTACTGCATGCTCCACAATGGTCTGTGCCTGCTGTCTGCAATATGTACAAGCACAATAGTTAGACGTTGTTTTACTGCATGCTCCACAATGGTCTGTGCCTGCTGTCTGCATTAAGTACAAGCACAATACTTAGATGTTGTTTACTGCATGCTCCACAATGGTCTGTGCCTGCTGTCTGCATTATGTACAAGCACAATAGTTAGACGTTGTTTACTGCATGCTCCACAATGGTCTGTGCCTGCTTTCTGCATTATGTACAAGCACAATAGTTAGATGTTGTTTACTGCATGCTCCACAATGGTCTGTGCCTGCTGTCTGCACTACGTACTAGCACAATAGTTAGACGTTGTTTACTGCATGCTCCACAATGGTCTGTGCCTGCTGTCTGCATTATGTACAAGCACAATAGTTAGACGTTGTTTACTGCATGCTCCACAATGGTCTGTGCCTGCTGTCTGCATTATGTACAAGCACAATAGTTAGAGGTTGTTTACTGCATGCTCCACAATGATCTGTGCCTGCTGTCTGCATTATGTACAAGCACAATAGTTAGAGGTTGTTTACTGCATGCTCCACAATGGTCTGTGCCTGCTGTCTGCATTATGTACAAGCACAATAGTTAGACGTTGTTTACTGCATGCTCCACAATGGTCTGTGCCTGCTGTCTGCATTATGTACAAGCACAATAGTTAGACGTTGTTTACTGCATGCTCCACAATGGTCTGTGCCTGCTGTCTGCATTATGTACAAGCACAATAGTTACACGTTGTTTACTGCATGCTCCACAATGGTCTGTGCCTGCTGTCTGCATTATGTACAAGCACAATAGTTACACGTTGTTTACTGCATGCTCCACAATGGTCTGTGCCTGCTGTCTGCATTATGTACAAGCACAATAGTTAGACGTTGTTTACTGCATGCTCCACAATGGTCTGTGCCTGCTGTCTGCAATATGTACAAGCACAATAGTTAGACGTTGTTTACTGCATGCTCCACAATGGTCTGTGCCTGCTGTCTGCATTAAGTACAAGCACAATACTTAGATGTTGTTTACTGCATGCTCCACAATGGTATGTGCCTGCTGTCTGCATTATGTACAAGCACAATAGTTAGACGTTGTTTACTGCATGCTCCACAATGGTCTGTGCCTGCTTTCTGCATTATGTACAAGCACAATAGTTAGATGTTGTTTACTGCATGCTCCACAATGGTCTGTGCCTGCTGTCTGCACTACGTACTAGCACAATAGTTAGACATTGTTTACTGCATGCTCCACAATGGTCTGTGCCTGCTGTCTGCATTATGTACAAGCACAATAGTTAGACGTTGTTTACTGCATGCTCCACAATGGTCTGTGCCTGCTGTCTGCATTATGTACAAGCACAATAGTTAGAGGTTGTTTACTGCATGCTCCACAATGATCTGTGCCTGCTGTCTGCATTATGTACAAGCACAATAGTTAGAGGTTGTTTACTGCATGCTCCACAATGGTCTGTGCCTGCTGTCTGCATTATGTACAAGCACAATAGTTACACGTTGTTTACTGCATGCTCCACAATGGTCTGTGCCTGCTGTCTGCATTATGTACAAGCACAATAGTTACACGTTGTTTACTGCATGCTCCACAATGATCTGTGCCTGCTGTCTGCATTATGTACAAGCACAATAGTTACACGTTGTTTACTGCATGCTCCACAATGGTCTGTGCCTGCTGTCTGCATTATGTACAAGCACAATAGTTAGATGTTGTTTACTGCATGCTCCACAATGGTCTGTGCCTGCTGTCTGCATTATGTACAAGCACAATAGTTAGACGTTGTTTACTGCATGCTCCACAATGGTCTGTGCCTGCTGTCTGCATTATGTACAAGCACAATAGTTAGACGTTGTTTACTGCATGCTCCACAATGGTCCTTGCCACCTTAAATCTGAGGGTATGACTTGGGAAAAGATTGTTTAAAAGTCCACTTTTGTCCATACTGTACACATCATGAGGTATACTTTTCCCTCACTTGGTCAAATTCACGCAACCGGTTGTTTACTCCTTGCTCATCAACATTATTTGCTCCCCAACAAATCTCTAATGACGAAATTGTGTGCCTCTGTTGGAACCGGCATAACCAATCAGCGGTACAACTTCCTCAAAATTTTTAGTTTTGTTTGCAGATCTATGGCAGACTGCTTCCTCTTGGCCAAAACAAACAGTCTGTTAATTCATAGAGGCAGAAAATCAGGTTAACCAAAATGTTGTTTATGTAAACCAAATGTTCTTCTTAAGCAATTTGTGTTAATGAGGTTGTACTGCATTACATTATCTCTGCAAACTACATATTTATATTTTTCACTTATCAACCTTAAATAACAATGAGTGTAAGAACATGTGTGCAGACTGTTTACCTAAAAATGCTTTATAAAAAAAATCTAAAGCAATTTGTAAGACTATGGTTTACATTCAATGTTACATGAAAAAAACTATATAAATAGGGTAAAAATCAGATTATGCTAAAGGAGTACAAACCACAAAATCAAATATAAATTAAACTGTTCTACCTTTCCCACCTGTATATGAAAACATCATAAACAACATAAATTAATTGAAGAAGATAATAATACTACCAATAATAACTTTAACGACATGGAACAATAAACTATTTTGTGGCCATGATTGTGATATAGAAAATAATCTCCCATGCAAATTAAACAAGAAAGGGACACAACTTGAAAGAATGTGCACACCACAAATTGTTTCTTCTTCTTCTTTGTTCACTGGCTGTCAGCTCCAGTGGAAAGTCTGGTTGTTCATCTAATTGGACTTTGGCTTTGTGCCAGAGCCTGAGTTCTGCGTGTACATTCATTTTACTGGCTTATTTGTGTGCAGCTGGTTATTCCTTGCGGCTCAGACAGTTGCACTCCAACTTTGAAGGAAGTCCATTTAGTCGACTCCCTCGACATGCTTGTTAGAAGGCAGTGGGTCTATTCTTGTTTTCCCCACAATGGGATCCCAGAACCCACACGGGGAGCAAAGTGTATAATTTGATCACTGATAACAGTGAAGACAGCCATGATGTTGATGAAAACCATCCACCTAGTGCTGATTGGTCTACAAAAATATGAGTCCAGCATCATATGCCTGACACATCACTGGTGTACAAAGAAGTCCTTTAATTACTTTTACTAGTTGTTCGTCCATCACGAGTGATGAAGACCTCTTTCATCCAAAGTAGTAATGATCAATGATTATGAATGCGAAGGTGGCTGATTAGTCCAATATGAGCCAGGAAAGTTCTTGAGCAGTGCAGACAACAGATGCAAGCTGCAGTTAGTGTGGGATAAGCAGTACGATTCTTTCTAGTCTGCCTCCGTTTCTCTGCCTCTACAACCTCCGTTGCCTGGCAGGCCGTTGCACAATGCCTAAGGGACATATGCTATCCAGAACAGTCTTGTGCAGCAGCTTCCAACATCGCTGTGTTGATGCCAAAAGAACTGAGAGCAGTCTTCAGAGTGTCCTTATAGCACTTTTTCTGTCCTTCCTGGGACCTCTTCCCTTGCTTGAGCTCGCCATAAAATACCCTCTTTGGGAGGCGATATTCTGGCATGCGGGTTAGGTGACCACCCCAACGCAGCTGCCCATTCTTCAGTATCATGTGGATGCTAGGCAGGTTCGCCCTATCGTGAACCACAGTATTTAGGATCTTATCTTGCCATTTACTTTTACTTACTACTTATAGGGAAGATAAATAATTTATTTTAAATTTAACAGCAACAACATCAGTGTTAACTCTTAAGCCGTATTTACTGTTAAAAATTTAAGAGTAGAATGATACATAAAAGTATAGAAGTGCCCTTCATGTTGGAAGTTATCCACATGTCTTACTTTTATCACAGATATTTTTAAAACAATGTTTTCCCAGTGTAAATTTAGATAATGAATACGCAAACAGTATATTACATAATTTATTGCTCAGGATATTTCAAAGTATCACATCAGGTGAAGATTACAGAATTTACATCAACATGTAACAGATGACTGCCTACTTCCCTGAAGGTGTAACCACTCTGATGTGGTAGGGGAGTTTGTTCCCTGAAGGTGTATCCACTTTGATGTGGTAGGGGAGTTTGTGCTTCATAATGATTCTGAAAGCTATGATGGCAGTAGCATAGTTTCCAGCAGGGCCTCACAAGCAGACAGGTCAAAGGATAGAGAATGGGCAAACAGAGACATCCATGTCCACCAGGTTGGAGGCTGAAGTGTGGGGTTAACACTCCCAATTTCATAAAACATTTCTCCCCATGTGGGTTCCGGGGCCCTATTATAGGGAGAACAAGAATAGACCCATTGCCTACCCAAAAGCATGTCGTAAGAGTCGACTAATTGGGAGCTTCCTTTGAAGTCATAGTGCATCTGCCTGAGAGGCAAGGAACCAACACTGCATAAAAATTAGTCAGATCTGTCAAACGGATGCACATGCAACACTCAGATACTGGAACAGGACTGCAGTCCAGAAGTGGACGAACAACCAGAACTTTTCGCTGGAGTTTACAGCCGGTGTACGTGAAGAAGAAGAAGAAGATAAAACATTTCATTATGAAACCAATATCTGAACCTCAAAATTGAGGCGGATGATGTATGCAGAAATCCAGAATGCTAAAGAAGAAGTATAGCTTGCTTTCACATCGAGACAAAAAAATTTACTTTAGCTTTCCAATCAACCCAGTCTAAAATGGATATGTCCTGGGAAGTAAAGATGGTTGGCATGATGTTGATAACATTATTCAGTGAATGCTGATTGGTCTAAAAAAAAAACGTCTATCACCAAACACCCGTAACATGTAATGGTCCTTTTATAATTAAGCAAAATGGATCCTTTCAACTGAAATACACAGGTCACACAGTTCATTATTATAGTGTACACATCTCCCCACAAAGGTCTATGATTAAGCATACATTGTTAATCTCAGCCATCTGTAGTAAGATTACAGTTTAACAATGGTCTTTGTGACTTGTCTTTCAGCTGAAAGGATTCATGTTTGCACTTCAGCATATCTTTATGACATTGTTAACCTTCAGTTCTGTATCTACAGGGGGTTTAAAACTGATCAAAATAAACCATAAAGTATCCCTCGGTTTTGACTGAACATTTTTACTAAATAGATATACAGTATTCACAAGGACTGCATAAAAATATATTTATGGAAACTACTGATAAGGTGTAAAAGCATCTTGTCTCAGAAGTTGAAATATTTTAGTCATATCAAGCACCATGTTGGATTGGAGAAAATAATAAAACCAGAAGTAGGGGCAGGGACCGACCATCATGAAGATAGGCACAGGATATGAGTGACTCCTTGAATATGAAACTATATGAGGCGGGAGAGCTGGTGAGAGATCGAGTTTCTTTCAGGCAGACTGTGATTTTCTAAATGATGATGATGAGTGAGAAGATTTCTAGAAGAAATTAATAAACAATCTTTTAAAGACGTTGCAAGGAAAGAAAAACAATTATTAAAAACACTGAAAAGATTTAAAACACAGTAACAACTGATGCAGGATGTATCTAAGAAATGAAAGTGGATGATTAATAAAAATGCAGTGTAAAGAAGGAGATAAAAATATGAGCACCTCTGTAAAATATTTGCAATATCATAATCCCCTTCTTAAAAAAGTCACACACACATACACACACAAACTGAAATATGTGAAAAAAAGAACAGACAAGGCATACACACCTACCTATCATAATATGATACACGAAACACTGACAATTTAAAAACAAAAAAAATACATATTTCTCTTTTGTTTATGATCATTTCAAGCACACCACAACAGTTTTTTTTTTTTTAAAATTTCAATTGCTGAAATGAAATAGACTCAACAACTTCTTACCGCTTTGTGTAGAAAGTTTTTTGGTAATTTTGGGATACTTTGCAAACTTAACATAGTAATATGACTCATATTCCATAAGAATTGTTTCAAGGTCAATGTTGTCACAGACTTCATAACGGTGAAGGTCTATGCTAGTTTCCTTAGCAAGACTTCGTGCAGAATCAATATATCTGTTTAGAAAAGATGAATCAAAGTAAATCAACACATACATAAAGAAAAGATCAGAGGCAAATTAATCTGTTTGTTTTTAAAAAAAAAAACATTAATTAAAGAAATAAATATGTGTCAACGAGATAAATGAAACCTGTATGATCTAGGAATTAATAGGAAATAATGTTTAGTGTTTAAGTTAGAAGTAAACCATCCCCGTGTGGGTTCCAGGGTCCTAATATGGGGAAAACAAGAATAGACCCACTGCCTACGCAAATGCATGTCATGTCATAAGAGTCAAATAATTGGGAGCTTCCTCTGAAGTTGGAATGCATCTGCCTGAGAGGCAAGGAACCAACAGTCTGCATTCAAGTGAATCAGATCTGTAAAACTGATGCACACACAACACTCAGGTTATGGAGCAGGACTGCAGTCCAGAAGTGGACGAACAACCAGAACCTTCCGCCAGAGTGTACAGCTGGTGAACGCTAAGAAGAAGAAGAAGAAGTAAACCTTGTTAAACACAAAAGTAATACATAAAATCAATAGAAAGCATCACGCTGTGACTTCGATCATGAGGACAATTGAGCTGTGAATAGTTTAGTTTAAGGTTTGCTTTGTACCCATACTGTAGAAAGCAGCAGGTTACAAAGAAAAATCCTCAATGAGAATTAAAGGGCAGTCTTTAAAAAAATCTACACTTTTAAAATAGCATCACATGTAAGTCAGTCAGTAGGCTGGAAAGTATTTGTAACAGTGACTTTTACCTCTAGTTTAATGACAGCAAGATCTCAGCCAGAAGATAAATCCTTAATGTATTTACTGGTACACAGAATGAACATGTCATGCACTTGGCTATTTTTTTAAACTTTCAGCAATAAAGAATTTAAAAAAAAAAACATTGAATTTGCTAAACGTTTAGAGAACAATGAATTTGCAGAAACTATTGCGAATTGGGCAAACTTTACTAAAACAAATGCTGCAACATGCCTATGAGATCACTTATTTGATCTGTATGCAATATCATGAGTGGTGATACATTTCAAATTATCAGGTCTGTCCACACCTGGTATCTCACAGACTATAAATAATTTCAGATAATCTTGACATTCTCCATAAAATGATTCAAAACTGTCCAACATCTTTTTTGGTCTCTCCCTCTCGAGACCAACACTCAAAGACTAAAGATGCATGTGATTTCCACTGTGATGTGAGAACAAAAAATTTCACAACAAACTTGAGGAAGTCACAAAATTAAATAAAATCTGTCCCTATGTCTACTAGTTGACAGGCAAGCCATGAGTGGTAGTCCTTGGTGTCTGTATTTAAAATTGTTACTGTTGTTTTGACTCCCTCTAGTGAGTGGGCTTTTAACATATGAGTCTGTCTACAACTGAATTATAGCAGACTGGCAGGCAGTTAACCACCAAAGAGTGTAAAATATGGCTTTTTTTTAAAAATCTTCTGGAATATTCTAAAATACTTATAAGTTGGCAACACTGATATGCCACTCAAAAGTTCTGTCTTAAGACTGGTGACTTGCTGTGACTGTAAACACAGTCAATAATTGATGTGTGGATTAGTTGTGTCAGAAGCAATCAAGGTGGCTTTGCTACACTGTACAGGTGTTGTGGTGTATTCATCTGCTACATTTGAGTTTCTGGAAGTGAAATTTCTACCTTTATTTGTAGAAGCGTTCAGTCCTATTTAGTCATTCTGGAGGCACTAAGGAAAAACTAAAGACTTACCACTTTCATACTGAATAAGAAGAGTACTTATTTATAGCTAGCATTTTGAATTTTCATAAACCATATACTATAAAATATTCTTTTAAGATTATTAAAAAAAAAAAATTTGTTTAAGTATACAAAAGAGAACATGCAACTTACCCTTCATCATTTAAATAATTCAATACAAGAATAAGAAGATTTTTCTTTCTAGAATCTGTGCGTGCTTCATCCTGAAGAAAAAGTATAACATTTGTTCTGTGAGTAAGGGACTGAGATATATAACACTGGTTGAGATGTGGGTAAATGGAATCACTAATGTAGAACTCTGGGAGAGAACTAAACAAGTTCCAGTGCACCAAGAGGTGAAATAAAGACGCTGGCATTGGATAGGGCACACATTTAGAAAACCTGAGAACAATATACAAAGTATGTCTTTGCACTGGAACCCAGAGGGGCATAGAAATAAAGGAAGACCAAAAAACACATGGAGAAGTGAGCTAGATAGAGAAGTTAAAAGGATCGGGAGGACATGGGGAGAGCTGCATGCGAAAGTGAAGAATAGAACGACTTGGTGTGAGTTGGTTAAGGGCCTATACTCCACTGGGGGTTAGAAAAGCAGAATAGAAGGGTAAGAAGGAGAACTCCATGACAGGAGCATGCACAACAGGGGCCTACCGAACCTTAAAAGGAGTCCCCTTTTGACAAATTTTACTGCCCGTTTACCTACTAGACATTCTTGGGGGCGGGCCAGCCCAGGTCATGACGTCCTGGGCCTCGGACTTCTCTTGCTGCACTGATCGGACATTATGGTAATTGTAACAGGTACTGAGGTTATGGTGGTACTTGCTATGGTAGCAAATTAACCACCTACCTATGCAAACCAGAGTAAATAAATGGACGGTTGGTTAAAGCTATATACTTAGCTATATAACAATTACTGCTGTGTAAGTTAGTAGTTAAGCTATATAACATTTATTGTCATGTGGGTAAGAAGTTAAGCTATATAACATTTATTGTCATGTGTGTAAGTAGTTAAGCTATATAACATTTATTGTGATGTAGGTTAGTTAAGCTATACAACATTTATTGTCATGTGGGTAAGAAGTTAAGCTATATAACATTTATTGTCATGTGGGTAAGAAGTTAAGCTATATAACATTTATTGTCATGTGTGTAAGTAGCTAAGCTATAAAACATTTATTGTGATGTAGGTTAGTTAAGCTATCTAACATTTAGTGTTAGTAAGTAAGTACGTGAGATATATAACTTTGACTGAGATATAGGTAAATAGTAAGTTATATATCTTAAGCTATAGTGTGGATAGCTGGCTAAGCCACCTGCCTTGCGCTATGAAGATTGTGGGTTTATTTCATGGATAGTCATAAAACTTTCCTGATGACTGTCACTGGTGCAGTAGAGCTTACGCCATGCGTGACACTTGGCAGATGGCCAGCCATTCTGAGAAGAAAGATCAAGTGCATCTTCTTCTTGACATAACAACCTATATGACCAGCCACCCTTTAGACCACAAATAAAAAAAAAGTAAGTAAATAGAGATAACTACAATGATATAGTCAAAGCATTCTTGGAATGGATACAATAGCGTACACAGTATGAATTTTCACATTATGTACAATAATTGTACACGCACAGATTCACTTTCCATGCTTTATTTATAATTTGGGCTATCCTCTGAATAACGGTCCTAAATTATAGAGGCGGAAAATATACCCTAATAGGGCCTCAGTCACGTGTCAATTGCGCACTTCCCTCGTCTTAAATTGGGCACTTCCGGCAACTTCCGCCATCGCCAAGAGTATCCCCCACGCCACTCGTGCAGTGTGGATTGAGGTTAAACTAGATGGCTGGGACTCACTACCATCAGCTACCGCATCTCCTGCAGCTTCATTAATTTTATTTGCTCATGAGTCCTAGCCATCTAGTTTAGCCCCAATTTACGCCGCGTGAGCGGCGTGGGAGATACTCTCGGCGGTGGCGGAAGTTCGCAATTCGGCGGTGGCATTATAGTCCCCGGAAGTGCGCAATTGACACGTGACTGGGGCCCTGTTTCTGCCTTGATAATTTAGGACCGTTTTTCAGAGGATAGCCATAATCTGTATAGCCCATCTGAATAAAAAATAATGTTTAAAAATACTAATTTGACTTATGACCATTTCGACTTGTTACATTTAATGAAAAATAGTTGCAAGTAGACCCTCTGTATGGAATAAAAAGTGGCGCAAATAGGCTGATTTATATTTTTTTACTTTAAACCTTCAAGTGCATTTACTTGAACAAATGATGTTTATTAATCATAATCATCACGTAGCAGGTCCTTTGCAGAATGTAGCTCTCATCAATAGTTTGCCTGAAAGAAACTTTCTTGCAAGCTCTCCCACCTCATGTACCATAATATTCAAGGAGTCATTTATATCCTGTGCCTATCTTCATATTGGTCAGCCCCTTTCTGGTACCATGCCTTCTATTATTTTTTTCAGTCCACCATGGTACTTGATATGACCAAAATATTTCAGCTTCCGAGACAAGATGCAGTTTATTAGCCAATCTTCCTTGATGTTCTGATCTTTTAAAATGTAAGTAATTCTCCTAGTCTTTTTCCATGATATTCTGAGAAACTTTTTATAGCATTTCAGCTCAATAGCCCCTTTTTTCTTCTTCAAGGATTGGGAGACAGTCCACGACTAATATCTGTATGTTGCTACAGGGAAGATTCATGCTCTCAAAATTTAATTTCCTTTCTGGTGCTTAACCAGAAACTATTTACACTTCTGTCATGTTTCCATTTAAAATTTTTGGAAATATGTTAATTTATTGATCTTATACTCCATGCCATATAAGTATATGGCTGGTATGTCGGCTCTCCTTTAAACTACGGCCGGTTAGTCGGAGTTCAGTCCCTTGGCTGCAGTGCAATTACGAAGTGGAAAAGAGGGAACGAAACAAATGACTTAATTACTGTGTGTTGGCGATAGACAGCGTGCAGTGCCCTGCTGTCATCATACGGCTAGGGTTTGGGGTAGGGTTTGGTTTAGGGTTAGGGGTATGGTTTGGGCTAGGGTTTGGGTTAGGGTTAGGGTCATACAGATCCGCAGGTGTCACATCTACGGCCACTATGTCTTGCGTCGCAAGACCGCGGTCGCTAATGTGGGTCGCAGCGCGTGGTCTAGCTCTAGCAGCCATGTCGACGGCACTTTGTTTTGTGATTCGTGACTTCTCCACTCCGTAATTGCACTGTAGCCAGGGGATTAAACTCCAACTAACCGGCCGTAGTTTAAAGGAGAACCGGTATGTCTTTCCACAGGCTTCTATGTGATATACTGTAAATGATCACATCAGATACTGAAATACAGATGTGCTTCTTCCATGAAAAAACCGTCCAGCACCTGAAGGAGATGCCTACATTTTACCTAGTCCATAAAGAAAAAATAGAATCAAATATATAGTGGGTCTGTACCAATCAAATGAATTGGGAACAACAGTATTAATACAACACTGCTCTATCGGTGTGATGCCGTGTGGGGCAGGTGATCAATGTTGGTGTTCACGGTCACCGATCACGCTTTTCCCCATCTTTCTGATTGCAAACTCATCATAGAATAAAAAACACTGCTACATCACACATCTTTCCATGCCACGATAAAGAGATGTCAATACTCTTATCTCTTTGCCTTCCTAATCTATGTATTCCCATAATTTTTTCTCCAGTTTTTTTTTAATTTTTCTCGCGTGAGGATGATGACACGATGGTCTTCTTTTGTAAGCTAATCTAAGAAAAGTAAACTTAAAAAATAAATATCGGCGGCTTAGTTACTTTCAAACTAGAATGCAACATTATGAATGTAATTATTTTCATATATAAAAGTAACTAGAAAAAAAGTTTCGTAATTAATATTGATATTTATTACAGCTTCTCTTGCTTGATTAGCTGTTCTGATGGATTGATAACTTAGTTCCGTCATTGCACGCGAAGTATTGTTGTTGGTTGTGAAGGTACACAAATATGGCGGAAGATGTCTCATACCACGTCAGGAAACATACCGAACGTAATGCTTATGCAAACGTAACGTAAAACAAATTTTATTTATCCTGAAAATAGATAAATATTTTGAATCAAGACGTTTTCTTTTGTAAGAACATTATTAACACACAAAAAACAACCCTCTATATTCTAGTATTTGCTTTTTAAGGTTCGTTATGTTAAATTACATCATTATAATGGTACGGAGCCACCAATAACACAGACTTATTTAAACGGTAAAATATCATGTTTTAATGGTGGTCCCGTACCACTATAATGAAACACAATGTGCCTTGAAAAGTTGAATTGAGCCAAGAATTGACATCATAGCACTCGGGGCTCCCATGGGCGCTCCACCTTCATCTTCAGCAGCAAGGGCAGCGTTAAGTTCCAATACTAAAGGTACAGGTTGTAATCTGGTTATATTCCAATATCGAGCAAAGACTACTAATACTTCTATTCTACGGTCTGGTCCTTTCACCCATTGAATATGCTCTGGCCATCCTCACTGTCAGTGCTACCCAGATTGAACGACTCGAAAAGGTGCAAAATGAAGCCATGCGCATTATTTTGGGATTTACAGGAGACACATCCTGTGGAGCAATGAGGTATCTACTTGACTTTCCAACAATGAACCAAAGGATCAGGGTGTGGAGGGCTCGGGCATACCTCAAAATATGTGCTGATAAGAAACACCCACTGCATCAAGCGCTTTTTAGTAAAAAGGGCGACAGACTGAAGAGGGGAAAATCTTGGCTAGGTCGGGCAGAAGATGTTATTAGGCAAATATGCAGCCTAACCGACATCATACCTGGTGCAGAATGGATACCTGTGCCTCAGGCGTTTATTTGTACATTTTCCTGTATTGTCACACTCAACAGGCGATGTAGAGCAGAGAATCCTGTTGCTGTTAATGCAGAGGTCAACGCTCTCATCGGTGAAAATTTAGACGAAGCAGATGCACTAATCTATACAGACGGATCCGTTATACGCCAAAGAAGAAGCGCATGGGCATTTACAGCACGCTCAGGGGGCAGAACAGTCAACGAAACCAACGGCGCCTTCTCCATGACAACCAGCAGCATGACGATGGAGGTGATGGCAGTGACACAATCGTTTGCCTGGCTTGAAACACAAAAATACACCCGCATATGTATACTCAGTGATTCAATGAGTATGATCCAGAGGGTTCAGGCAAGTTCAGTGAGAAGACAATGGCTTGAATCAATTCAGAAGTCCACTGTGCGTGGAGTCACCTTTATTTTTGTTCCGGGACACGCAGGCGTCGATGGAAATGAAAGAGCTGACAGGTTGGCTGGATACGCTATCACTACCGACGGTCGGCCTATGGATCATGCTGATATTATCAATGCCCTCAGAGAAATGGGAAGGCTAGAGGACTTTGGTGGCAGTGAATCCACATCACTCGCCAGAATGGCAGACTTGGGAATTAAGATCGGCACAGCAAAAAACGAGACGCACACCGGACACGCCAGATGACTTGTTAACCAACATAGAACTGGTACTATTAGCCATCAAACGTTGGGGTTCATACTGAGGGGAGGATCTGAGCACCTATGGACATGTCCGGAGTGCAATGATGATAACCCAACTAACTAACTAACTAGCTAACTAACTAACTGGTTATATGTACGTCTTGCTCTCCTCTGTGTGTAGTGAGCCGGCCAAACGTCTAGTTACACCCAGGTGCATCATTATCTCTAGGTTATAATAATCTTGTTTCTCTTCTGACTTCGTTGCATGTTCCCAAAGGGCCTTGATCACACCTGCCTTGTCATGTATCAATTCACCTCCCAGTGGTGCAGATCCAGCCAATCTGTCTGCTTGTTCATTCCCCAACACGCCGGCACATCCTGGAGAAAGGATCCAAAGTATGCTCACTATCTGTGACCTTCCCAGTAAAGCTTGCCCCTCTTCTCGAATCATCCCTGTCTTCACCTTTCTTAGCATGCTCTAGGAGTTTGTTACAATCACGTTATGTGTATGCATCTTGTTCTTAGGCAACCGGAAAGCTGCAGTGACCACCTCCACCTCCATTCTCATGCAAGATATTGTGGTATCGTATGTTAACCTGGTCTGCACTAAAGAGTTTCCATTGGCTTTCGCTACGAATCCCAGGCACTTTTCCTGCCCCTCCACACAGAACCATCTATATAGATAATCAGATCATCTGGGTGAGAATTGTCGTGAATTAACTGTTGGACTTCCACCTCCGTAGAACCCGCTGGCCACTCTCTGCATCCCGGCCCAATGTCATCATGACCCTACATAGGTCAGACTTCCTCTCTGGTACTCTGACCTACTTCTCTCCTTGCCCAATGTTCTCCAGCATGCATACTTGATTTATTGTGTCTTCTGCTTGAGCCATCCACGATAAGACATGAAATCAATAAAATGATCCCATTTTATCTCTGCTGCACAGCACGTGAAAAATTATATCCTATCTTTCTTATCTCTTTCTGTGCACATCAGTTCTTCGCTTGAGCTTAGGAATGTCTGTCGTACTTTCTTTAAACTCTTTACCTTAACTAGATTTGGAGATAGGTACCGAACATGGCAGATGGTAACTTCCATGATCGCACAGGAACGTTAATTTAGTATCCAATACCGCTGACTGGATAACCAACGCCAGGTCAATAGCCATGACTGCATCGCCGGTCCTCATTCCCATTCTAGTTAGCCTCCTATAATTTGAGCAAAGTCCGAATAGATCATGGCGTCAGCAAGGGCAACTTCCTGTCGGGTTTCCCCAGTACTGTCCCATTCATTGTTCCGTGTATTGAAATTCCCACAAATGAGGAGCCTGTTGCCAAGGATTCCCTCCAGGTATTTCAGCCAGTCCCACTGTTGCTTTGTAACTAATGAGTCCATGGCAGCATATACATTTATTATGTCCCACTTAGGCCGCCAATCTCCATCTGTATTCCCTGCTCCTCAAAGGCATGATGATTCCAAAGAATCAGGCCAAGCATTACGTTTCAATCCCCCCTTCACTAGCAGACATTGCTTATGTCTACTATGTCCAGCAGCGTTTACATAACTGACTTATCAAAGGCAATGATATTTGTCCGCATACAGCTCCTGGAGCATGATTACATCAAAATCATATATCAACCTTTCTACTATGGGCCCTCTCTATCTGGCACTACGACAATTCCAAAAGCACACTCTTACATGACTGAACCCCAGCCGTTCTGTTTTTCGCCTAAATATCCTGGCTCCTGTTCTTCTGTTTATCTGCTTTCTTCTCTAACAAATTCCTAGTTTTCTTCTTTTCGCTGCTCGCTGAAGATGACGTCAAGCGCAGCGCACGTGCTCCGTAGCTCAGGCGACAATTTTTAAAAAATAAAAGTTCATATGATGAACTTGACAAGTTGTAACAATGTAATATTATTATTTTGCCCATTTAAACAAATAATCTTCATAAATGCTGCATAGTTAGCATCTATTAGGTCTGTTCTCAGTCATGCAAGTGCATTGGGAAAGGAAAAGTCAGGCAAATTGGCTGGTTCTGCACCATTGGGTGATAACGGATGCATGACAAGCTAGATGTTCTAGTCCAGGACCTTAGAAAATATGCGAACAACGAAGACAGGCGAATAGATCTTAGTCTTAGTCGAGTTTCCAGCTACCCTTGTTCCCTTCCAGTGCCAGTCTTCTTCGTCTTTGTTCACCGGCTGTGAGCTTCAGTGGAAAGTTCTGGTTATTTGTCCGTTTGGACTATAGCTTTGTGCCAGGGCCTGAGTGTTGCGTGTACATCAATTTTACTGACTTATTTGTGTGCAGTTAGTTGTTCTTTGCTGCTCGTGCAGATGCACCCCGACTTCGAAGGAAGCTCTCAATTTAGTCGACTCTTACGACATGCTTTTTGGGTAGGCAGCGGGTCTGTTCTTGTTTTCGCCACAATGGAGTCACGGAACCCACACTTGGGGGGGGGGGGGGGGGTAAACGAGAAAAAAAAAAAAGGGGGGGGGGTGCTTGTGAAGTAAAATGCCCTTCTCTGTCGTCTTTGGAAAAACAGGTAAATAAAATAATTAGCCCTGACACAATAAAGAAATATGCGAAATCAGTAAATGCATAAGGCTGTTGCTAGAGCCTACGCTGCATTTATGGTAGCCACTGTGGACTCTGGCGCCTCAAGCAACAGCCATGCATTTACTGATTTCGCATGAGTCCACAGTGGCTACCATAAATGCAGCGTAGGCTGTCATTTTCGCCCTCTCATACAATCATCAGAATCGCGAATTAGGTCACTTTCCTTGTGTGGTTCCCCCATGTGGCCAAGCCATCCAGGTATATATAGCTTCGTCTTTCCTTTGCTCTCTTTAATCTCCATTGTCCTTTTCAGGATGAAATTTTTTATTTGAAGCTCCACCCTGGCTTTTGCTGGGGGCCGCAATATAGGCAGGCCATAAATATGGCCAAATGTCTGAACGCGGTTTCTGGGACCTCTCCACGGCGATTCTCATCCGCATGGTGGCACATTGTGTCATTGGGTGTTTATCGCTTGTGTGATGTCCTGGTGGGGTAGAAAGTCAATCAATTTGCTCTCTTCTATCACTCTTGCCAGTTGTTACAAAGCTCTCGAGTCTTCTCAAAATGCTAAAATGTCCACACACACTTGCGCGCGCACACACACGCGCGCACACACAGACGTGCGCGCTCACACACATGCACGCACACACACACACACATATCTGTCTACGTCCAGTTCATTTGTGTTTTTTGTTTTTTAATCACTCTGTGATATTCTTTTCATTTTTCTTAAAAATAAAATTTCTGCCATAAGTAATTTTTTTGTTCAACTTATCTGCATATTGTCCGTGTCTCTCATGCAAATAACACGGATTCTAAAGAGCACTGTGAGATTTTTTTTTCTCTTCCTGCATTTGACGATGTTATTGTTATATATATAGTACCTACCCGAGCCAAAGGGTTTACAACTCATGGTTTCTGGGTACGTAAAAAAAAAAATAATATATACTTTATACTAGAGACCCCAATTGGGACCTTCTAAACTTTGTAATAGTAATTTTTTTAAAAAAATATCCTATTCAACCCTCAGGTTTAAAATGAGATGTATAGTGCTAATTGAGATCTCAGTGTGTATGTTATTTTAAATTATATATCATGCATACAAAAAGAAATGTAAACAAAATAAAGTTTGGCTCACTAAAAATAGCCTGTGTGAATGCCTGGCACGACCACCTGCAATAAATAGCACATCATAACATTGTCTTTAACAACACAGCAGGGCCACATCTCAGTGATTTACAGGTACTTGTGGCAGATTTTCTGCCTCTTTCCTGTTTTGTGACAACTGTCAGCGCTATATTATATCTTTGAAAGGTTGCAGTGCAATTTACGAAGCGTATCTATTTAAAACTAATATGGACGTGCGAAGAAGGAAAGGAACATTCAGTCAGTGGGTTGGGCTGCATTTTTTTTATTACACAACACGGTGACTCAAATTTAAGTCCTGCACAGGAGGTCGATGATTGATGGATGATATTGATAATTTAAGCCGTAGTCGTGTTGGAAATTATTCAGATGGTATTACACGAGCCTTTGGAAAACGTATGCTACCATTTGTTGCATTGTGTACTTGTTAGTTTACTTGAACATTGATTGTGACCATTTCAGTAGTCAAATCCATATTTATTTATCAGAACAGCGATTTGGTTAACGTTGGATATATATATATATATATATATATATATATATATATATATATATATATATATATATATATATATATATATATATATATATATATATATATATATATATATATTATATGTCCTGTTGTGCATGTATGATACTGTTATAATTTTTGTAATAAGCTAAAGCAACACTGGTACAGTTTAAATTCCTATGGTTATTTATAATAATAGTGGACTACCTGCTCCCTTGACTACATTCCCAACTTGGCTAACCTCCAATAAAAATAATGGTCCTAAATCATAGGTTAACTTCTCCCCTGGGTCCTAGGTTTCAAATCTCCCCTGGGTCCTAGGTTTAACTTCCCCCCTCAGTACTAGGTTTAACTTCCCCCTGCGTCCTAGGTTTAAATTCCCTCCTGGGTCCTAGGTGTAACTTTTCCTCTGGATCCTAGGTTTAGGGGCAACAAGTATTACAATTACGACACTGCAACCAGAATCTGTCACAACAGCCCAACAGCGACACTAATGACCAAAGGGTTATGCTTGGAACTGAACCAGGCGCAGCGTTACGAAGGCAGGACTAGTCGCACAATTTGCCACCCACCCCTTGTGTATTTGTCGGAAAGAAATGCTAATTTTACACACCATTGTGGCCCTGTTAGGGTATTTTTTTTTGCCTTTTATAATTTAGGACCATTTTTCAGAGGACAGCTCCCAATCTCTCTCTCTCACTCTCTCTTCTTTCTCCTCTCTACTCATATTATTATTTGTTTTTAATAGTAGTAAAATTGGTTACACAACTAAGGAATACTTTATGTTCACTGTCTTAGTAAGCATCAGGTCAAATGAAAATTAGATGAGTTGAGTATGAACATAATAACTTCTTAGGAGTTAACATATGGCTGGGATTTAAAGAGTTAACTCTTTCAGGTCCATGAATTTTGACAGACTTGGCCAACATTAATTTCCCTTTACAAAGAGAGCAGAGGGGGTGGTGAATTATATTTATAATCCCTAGAAAAGTATATCTATATATATATATATATATATATATATATATATATATATATATATATATAATATATATATATATATATAGATATATATATATATATATATTTTTTTAAAGATAAATTAATGTACATTTTAAATCTGTTGATGTTTTTGTTTAACACTCTTAGTAGGAAAAAGGAATTCAGCAGGTATTATGGTTGCAAAAAAAAATCTTCACTTACCATGGTTTTGCGCCCACAAGAGCAGCACATATCCATTTTTAAGAATTGAGACTAAAGTTTGTGCAGTTTCCTAACAGATTCAAAAGTTATGATTCTGGTTAAGTTTATCACTTAGAGGCTCTAGGTTCTCATAGAGTGATGAACAGAATTTCAAAGAAACAGAATGGCAGAATTTAGACCTATACACACAAAATATTAACTTTGTGCAGTTATATACAGGCTGTAACTGAACGATATTAACGCAGCTTAGCCTTATTATCGCATTGTCTGAAACAGTCCTTTGGATGCAAATGTGGGTGACTATAACATCCTTCACAAATGAAATGGGTCCTACTGGGTTTGACCGCTCGGCTGTCTCTGGTGTGAATTTTACCATCTAAATGATTTTTATTTTTAATTAACAGTGAAATTGAGGAGATGAAAAATAACAATGAAAGCTGTTCTACTTATTTGATCTGTTCTTTTGTAAAGTATTCTACTACTCCCACCTCATTTAGAATATATGAAGCCTTATTTTACACTGATAGCAATAGCTGCCATTGGGTTACCTTTATAGTTTAGTGTTTTGCTTAATTTATTTCCCTGTATGGTTTCTGGGGTCCTGTTGTGGGGGGGGGGGGGGTGGATGGATGGACCCACTGCCCCTACTCAGTATTTTCATTTGTGACTGGGGTGGATAGGTAAAAATAAATCCAACAGTTATTTAATATTTTTGTTTGGGGTCTGCATTTTTTAACCACATTTCAGCCACTATAGGTGTTTAAAACATTGGTGAGAACTTCAAGATGATGGAAGAGGCTAATGATGAACAACCAGAAATGGTGTCCCACGAGGAAGCTGTCCTGGCGGAAAAAGAAGCTACAGAGAATTTGTCATTATCCTTAACAGGTGGTCAGTCACATTTTCAAGTTTTTATAATAGTATAGATTTTAGTTTGAATTTCTGTACACAACTATCTATTACAAATTAGTCTGTGGCTTCGGGAGTTGCGAATGCGCTTCATAATGCCGGGTTCGATGCAAGCTGCTGACGATTTGTCCTACTTTGGTTTCGACAATGGTACTGAGAGTTTACAGTTAAGGAAAACAGTGGCAGATTGATGAACGTGAAATTTGCCTTGTAAAACCACAACAGCCCCAAAAGAAGATGGGATTGGTTCTGCAGCATCCTGTAAAGGGTACACAACCAACTAATAAGAAAAACTATAATCGATGGGAGCTGCCGCTGGCTAGCATGCTTGCCTGCCAGCCCCGTGATCAGAGGTTTGACTTTGTATTGAGATAGATTTTTAAAAATGGACCTAAACTTACAGGTTGACTAAGTTTAGATTATAAGTGGTCTTGGGAAGTGAGGAAAAATGACTCCTTTCGCCTTTTATGCATATCATTTATATAGATATATATATATATATATATATATATATATATATATATATATATATATATATATATATATATGTGGTGTGTGTGTGTGTGTGTGTGTGTGTGTGTGTGTATTTATATTTGTGTGTGTGTGTGTATACACATATATACACACACATACATATATATATACACACACATTCATATACATATTTATGCATACACATATACACACATTCATATGTGGGCCACATATAATTATACCAGTCAGCATTCAGTGGCTAATATGGTCAGCATAACATTAGCTACCTTTAATTCCCCAAAATATTTTTGTTCATAATTGTTTTAGATTGGCTAGACCTGGGGAGGTCAGGTCAACAGTATCAATAATTTCCTGAAGATGAATTCGAATCCATGACCATCAGCCGGCAGGCAAGCATTATAGCCGCTGCGCCACCATGGTTTTCTTTTCTTGTGTACTTTACAACCAGCATTCAGGGAGCTGCATGTTCTCAAGGCATGGTGTCCGTCTCAAGGGCTGGAGGTCCCAGATTCAAGCCCTGGTGAAGGGTGGAACTTTTTCACGTGGACTTCTAGTAATTTCCCCTGGTTTCTGGGTAGTAAGATCGGAAGCCCGTGTGTACTGTTGCAAACATTAAAAAAATCCCTTGGCAGTTGGAAATCGAAAAGAGTATCCTAACGGTTCTGCCCGTGCAAAATTTGGAGTTGAAAATCTACCCAAAGTATTTCAGGATCCTCACCGGTGCTAGCACTGCACAGAGATTCTTCGGACTCAAGCTCGATTCAGGAGTAGAACGGAGCGCTTGTGGGTGATGTTGATCTGTCATCTAAACTGAAACAATTAGTATGCAAAAATTAACCAAGATTTCCGTTCACAGGTTTCCCCTCATCTTATAGCCCCTTGCCTGTGACACTGGCAGCACCTTCACCTTTGCCAGCATTTCTCGGCAAGTCACTGACATCTCAGGTAATTTGCAATTTATTTGTATAATCTTCTAGTTTCTCTGCCATCTATAGTGGAACCTCAGGATACAATGTAATTCACCATAAGAAGTTATTCACCATACGAGGTTATTCACTACACAGAATTATTTACCATACAAAGTTATTCACCATACGAGGTTGTTCACCATACAGAGTTATTCACCATACAAACTCAGTCAAGGAATTGAGTAAATTTGTATCTTGAGGTTTTGCTATATTTTAGGGAAGCAAAGATGTTAGAAAGGGAATTTGGTCACTTTACCTAATTTGTTGTCCCAAACACTTAACACAGCAAGTGACAGTTTTGTGTGTGTATGGGATTACTTTGATTTCTCACCAAATGTTATTTATACTCAACACTGCTTTTATGGTGTCTTGAGACGTGGGGGGTGAATAAAAAGTTATTGAGTCTGACCAAAATTCCCTTTCTAACATCTTTGCTTGCCCTAAATCTAGACAAAACCTCAAGATACAAACTTTACTCAATTCCTTGACGGAGTTTGTATGGTGAATAACTCTGTATGGTGAACAAACCTCGTATGGTGAATAACTTTGTATGGTAAATAATTCTGTGTAGTGAATTAACCTCGTATCCTGATGCGTATACTTCTTATGGTGAAACATTGTATCCTGAGGTTCCACTATAGATGGCAGAGAAACTAGAAGATTATACAAATAAATGTGGGTATACAGAAGAACCAGTTGTATTTCATGGAAACAAAAACAGTCATAATCAGAGGTTCTGAAAAGGCTAGAAAAGAGAAGAGAGTTGCTTAAAAAAAAAACGTGAAATATTAACCCTTTCAGCCTCACAAATGTGCTTGAATAAAAATGGCTCATAAACACATAAGTATTTTAGGGGAAAAAATCCTTAAAAAAAAAAAAAAAACCATATTACACTGGCCGGTATTGCATTAAAAAAAAAAATTATTAATTTGAATTTTAAAACGTTTTCCTGAAATATGTAAAGATATATTGAGGGGTAATCAATAAACACAAAAATTGATTTTAATACATAAATGGTGTGATGTATTTATTGTGGACATTATTTATACTAGTTTTCTTTTCAACTTAAAAAACAGGTTCTCGTCTTCACAGTACTTTTTCATGTTCAGAATTAATTGTTCCAAGCTCTGTACACTGTTAGAAAGGAGAACTGTGTCATCTGCCTATCTGAGTTCTGGGGATATGTTTGCCTCCAGTTGTGAGTGGATTGAGACTCTCATGGGCCTCTTCACCAATATAAAAATAATACTTGAGGGAAAATTTAAGGCAAGCGAGCAAGAGGGAGACAACTTCACAAGTGAACGAATAGCATCAAGAGATGGACGAACACATTCTGGAAGAGTATACATCCAGGGAGAAAGCAGAGTGTGGTGAAAATTGGTTGTAACCATCCCACATTGACGTGACAGCAAGTCAGGGTCTGGTAACTACTAAATATAAAAATAAATAGAAAGAGAAAAGCAGAATAAAAATTGAGGAATTAGTTAGTCTTTCCTCGTGAGCCTAAAGCGGTGCATAGAGCAGAGGTCATAGCTCTCTGTGTTTGGCAGTTCGTTGCCACCTGATTTAGGTCTTCGATATTCAATAGGCCTATAGTTGAGCCTTCCCTGATGATGGTTCTACGCAGAGTCTCTCTTGGTCTTTCCCGTTTTCTTTTCACTTCCTGTGTCCATATAAAGGCTTGATGGGAGAGTCTTGTCTTATCCAATCTGAGTGAATGGCCGATGTAGTTTCAGTAGCGCTTTCTTATAAAATGCAATATATTTTCTTGCTTGATGAATGTCATATTTAAAAAAAAAAGCATATCTTTTTTCTTCTGAGTGTTGACTGGCTGTAAATTGTGATGGACAGTTTGAGATATTTGTCCACTTCTAGACTTTTGTCATGTCCCAGAACTTGAGCTTTGTGTGCACATCCATTTATAGGTCTGGTTTATTTGTATGCAGGCTGCTGGTTCCTCGCCCATCAGGCAGATGCATTCCAACTTCAAAACAACCCACCATAATTAGTAACTTTTTAACGACATGCTTGTTTTGGGGAGCAGGAGGGCAGTGAGTCTATTCTCTTTCTCCCCTACCCCCAGGACTCATGAGGGATGCTTATAAACAGGTAAAACTGTTTTCCTTTCTGCACACTGATTTTTATTTATGATTCTGTTCATCTAGATAGCATCCCCATCACCAGCACCAAGTGTTTCCCGTGTGTCTTCATCCAGCCAAGAGCTCCCATCATTTGCTAAAGCACCAGGTATGGTATGTAATGTGATAGACAGTGCAGCACGGGACCTCCACCTGTGAGCTGTAGAAGGTGGCATTCTTCTTTTTCATCTTCTTCTTCTTCTTGATGTTTTTTTTTAAATTGAGGTTTATTGCTGATATACTCCCTGCATTTGCCTCTGTGATTGGCCTTTTCTTTGCATTTGGGGACTTTCCCTGTTTGAAGGTGTGCTTGAACATTATCTCTCCACAGTCTTCATGGTCTGCCTCATTTTGTCTATGGCAAAAAACTACCTTATGTACCTAGTTTTGGCCTTTCTTTCACCTAGTATTCTCTCAGTCTGCCCAATGTAGAGTTGTATTAAGATGTTTGGCATACTTTGAGTAATTTTGACACTTGTTTTCCAGTGCACACGTTATTACTGCCACAGTTTAAATTTGTTTTGGAGGTAAAGTTTTCTTTAATAATAAACTAATTACGAGATAGAAATTAAACTTTGGTGGTATAGTGATTAGTGTGTTGCTTCAAAAAGAATTCAGGTCAAGCCTGCATCTGAAGCAGCATTATCTTTTCCAAACTGTATAGCACTTGGGTTGGCAAACTTCGTAAAATGGGTTTTAGAGAAAATCTGAGAATGAAAGATAGAGAGGAAGGGAACAGAACATCCTTGCCTCATATGTCATGCAGGCTGTGGATAGATATGACTACCAATGCCACACGGCATGGTCTGTAAGAAGAAGATACGTGTCACACTATGATGTCATTATCTGCAATTGGACTACTTTTGCTACCTCCATGAGGAAGAAGTAGAAATAATTGATGCTCTATGTTTGTGAATACTGGAGTGAAAATAAGCAGTTTATGTAATTGACTTCTGTTTTATCCTCATAGAATCTCCCCAGATTCCTCATGAAGGACAGGTGAAGGTGCCAGAACCAGGCGGAGGACAACAGCTAGCTGCTAGTTTATCTAGCGCCGGTCAGGGGCTGTTTAGCTGGATTTCTGGAAACAGTCTAGTTAACAGAGTCGTTGAAAAAACCAAGGTTGGTTGGTGTTATCTCAGTGGGCTTGTGCTTTTTTTGTGTGGTTCAAATTATATTTGCATTTGCTTCAGTCAGATACTTTTTTTTAGAGTGTGGAAGTGTTGAGCTTCATTGTTTATATTTTAGGCCATGCCATAATGATGTGCGCTTACCAGTTTCTTTTGCCATTACCTTTTCTTTATACATGTGCACCCCCCCCCCCCCCCCACTTAAAAAAAAGCCAAATAAGAACACTTAATCTTCTTCTTCAGCAGGTCTCTTTGGGTTGAAAAGAAAATTTTTTTTTAGGGGGTGGGGGTTATTGTGATGTAATAAACTTATGATGGCGCTACTTTGCTCTGTGTTGCTGTGTCTACTCAAATGACATTTGCATAAAATAACGGCCATGAAAACTCCATCATTTTAGTGACTTGGGAGCCACAGACCACCCCCTCCCCCCCCTCCAGAAATATTATAAAAACTGACCAAGACTACAAATGTCTTCTGCTTCTTTGCTTCTTCTTCTCTTCCTCTAGTTTTTTTTAGGGTAGAGTATCTGAGAAGTATAACTATGTATTTCTTTTAAATGAAATTGTGAAAAGGTTAATTTTATAGTTTTTTTTAAAAGGGCTAAGGTTGTAAGTTCATTTTCAAACTGCATTCAGTTCATGTGATTTCTAGTACCTGTCGCTGGTGTTGTGGAGTCTTGTTCTGTGCATTGTTTTAAGCAAGTGGCCAGCTACTCTGTAAAAAAAGAGACTAAGCCAGATAGAAAAAAGACCCAGCGCAGTCATTCATTTTTGTCGACCTTTAATTAATTGTATATATAAACCAGTTTTTAATTTCCCATTTTCACATTATCAGAGTTCAATGGAAACTGTGATTACAACATTGGATCCAGGGATGAGAGAAGTCATCTGTGAGTACTGTGCTTAATCAGTTCATTAAACAAGTAGCTATTTGCATTTATGTTAGTTAAAAAAAAATTGGCATTAAATTAACGATAAAATAATGTCAGTTGGGCATCTTTCCCTAAGGAAGAGGATAGATCATTAGGTAGGAATGTTCTGATTTTGATTGATTGATTTTCTTATGTGGGTTCCAGAGTATGAAAAACAGTAGATCATCTTGTTCTTGATGTGCGCAAAAAGTGAATGAATTAGCCAGTCTTCTGTCTTCGCCCTTAAACATTTTTTTCCTTCAAATTTATATATATATATATGTGTGTGTATATATATATATATATATATGTGTATATATCATCATCATCATCATCCCGTAACACTGTGTGTCGTTGGGTCACTAGTTTCTGTTGACTGATCAGCTCTCTCCACCTTTAGGCGGTCAATTGCGATCGACTTCATGGTTGCATGCCTGAGGTCTGTCCAGTCAGTCAGGTTCTGTAACCAGATCTTTCTTCATCTGCCTCTTCTTCTCTTTCCCTCTACTGAGCCCTGCAGTATTGTTTTTGAGAGGCCGTTAGATCTTATTACATGTCCATACCATTGCATTTTTTCCTTTACTCTGTGGTTTAAAGAGATTCATAGTTGCTAGTGAGCTGGGTAACTTTATGGCGAACTTCCTCGTTTGTAATGTGGTCTCTGTATGATATGCCAAGATTTTTCTGAAACATCGCAGTTCCAATGCTTGTATCTTGCTTGTATCTTTCTTTTGAGTTCAGCTGTTAAGATCCACGTTTCCAGCCATATGTAAATGTACTAATTGCAAATGCTTTTAGCAGTCGAATCTTAGTTTTGCATTAAAAGTTTTTGATCTCCACAATGCTTGCTGCTTGGCAAAGGACTGATGTTGTCTGGGCAATCCTAGACATGATTTCTGATCTTGACCCCAGGTCAGTTAGATTCTAAACATTTGCAATGACTGACTTGTTCTAATTTGTGGCCTTTAACGTAAATTGGTGAAGTTATGCCAGCTGAATTATAAGTAATTTCTTTTGTTTTTCCATCTGCATTTATTTCCATGCCATACTTGGTTGATGTTTCATCGAGTAGATTTACAAGCTCAACTAGTTCTTGTTCTTCCCCACCCAACTTATCGATGTCATCTGCAACCCTCAAGTTTGTTATAGTTTGACCTCCTATCCTAACTGTTTAATGATGTTGTTCTAGGGCTTCAGTCATAATTCTTTTTAAGAAGATGTTAAACAGTGTTGAGGAGAGGAGGCAGCCCTGATAGACTCCTACTGTTGTTCGGAACCAGCTCCCTATTTGTGCATTCAGCGTGACTGCACTGCTGGCCGTGGCATTAAGCTGTTCTGTACTATGTATGAGGGCTTTACTCGTATTATACTTTTTCATAGTGTCCCAGAGTGCTGCATGCCATACTCTATCAAAGGTCTTTTTGAAATCAATGAACACATGGTATAAATGTTTTGGTGCTGGTGGTTTTGTTCTGTTAATTTGTATAGATTAAATATCTGTTTAACAATGCTTTTTCCAGCACGGAAACCCGCCTTTCCTCTGCTATGGTCTTTTCTGCATGCTGCTTTGATCTGTTTAGGAGTATCTTTACTGGAATGACTGATGAGACTTATAGTCTTATAATTTTGACATTGTAAATTTCAATTTTTTTGGGATGGTAATGATGAGTAATTTGGTATAAAGAGATGGCCATTCACCAGCTCCCAAATTTTGTTACCTATTTCAGTGAGCATGTCGATAACGTCCTCTCCCCCTGCCTTAAGAATCTCAGCTTGGATGTTGTCAGTTCTAAATGCTATTTTCTATTTTTTTATTTTTGATGGTCTGTTCTACTTGTTTCTGGAGTATTGGGAAGCTGTCATCTTCCTATGCTTGCTTGTTGTCAAGGATGCCGGTGTTGCAATTTGTTTGTTCGTTATACAGGCTTAAACAGTATTCGGACCATCTATTTAGGATGTCATTACTTTCTGTGAGAAGGTTACCTGTACTTGGTAACCCGGGCTACGATCAAGCCTGTGTAGAAGTATCTGATCTATTTTTTAATAGCATAGTGCGCCTCGGGCAGTATTTCAACTCTGGCAGGGCCCACTCCTTTCCAGGTGGTCATTTCCCTGTTAGCCTGTTTCCTCACCTAAACAGTTTCCAGTCTGCACCAGGGGAGGTGGGGGTTGGCTTGTGCGATCACGGGATAGCAGTAAGCTTTTCGCTTTTCACCCTCCTCGGAGAGCTAGCTGCCCCTAGCACTGCTGGCTGCAATGCCAGGCTTGACCACACCTTGCAGTCATAATATATATATACAGATATATATATATATACATATATATATATATATATATATATATATATATATATTATATATATATATATATATATATATTATATATAGGTGTGTGTGTGTGTGTGTGTGTACATATCCGTATATACACACATATATTTACACATGCAGCATATGAATGTGTGTTTTTAGAAGCATATATATGTGTGTTTAAACACTCACACACACATATATATATAAAGTAAAGGTCCCTTTTCCACACCTTTAGGCATATTGGGAATATAGGGCTAGACCATATTTTTATAGACCAATCTGCACTTGGTGGGTGATGTGGTCAGCATCACGCCGTCCGCCATTACTTCTTAGGACTGCACCGGGTACCTAATCAATCCTGGGAGCCAAGGTGATTTTTTAAGGAAAAGAAACGGCTTTGTCGAGACCCAAACCCACTAACTTCTGATCCTAAGGCAAGCATCTAACCTCCTGCGCCTGGTGACTCCCACGCACACACATATATGCATATATTTAAATATTTATGAGTGTGTGTATATATATAATATATAAGCATGTATATATATATATATATATATATATATATATATATATATATATAATATATGTGTGTGTGTGTGTGTATCTATATATACCCACACTTATATATCTGCATACACACAGTATATATATTATATGTAAAATCATTTATATATAGATACACACATATGTAATTAAAAAGAGGATGGCCATAGCAATGCAAAGATTGAACAGCCTTAAAAGTCTATGGTTAAGCACCAGCAAGGAGATAAAAATTAGAATTTTGAGAGCATGCATCTTCCCTGTGGCTACATACGGATGTGAGTCGTGAACTATCTCTCAGTCCTTAAGAAAGAGAAAAGGGGCTTTTGAGCTGAAATGCTATAGAAAGATTCTCAGAATATCTTGGACAAAAAAGATGAGAAATATTGACATCTTAAAAGATCTGAACATCAAGGAAGATTGGCTAATAAACAGCATTCTTTCTCGAAAGCTGAAATATTATTTTGGTCATATCAAGTGCCATGACCAATTGGAAAGTATTATAGCAGAAGGCATGGTACCAGGAAGGAGGGGCAGGGGCCGACCGACACGAAGATGGGCACAGGATATAAGTGACTCCTTGAGTGTGAAAGTGCATGAGGCGGGAGAACTGGCGAGAGACCAAGTTTCTTTCAGGCAGACTGTGATGAGAGCGACGTTCTGCAAAGGACCTGCTACATGTTGATGATGAAAGACAATAGATATATATATGAATATATATATATATATATATATATATATATTTAAAACACAAGCAACACGTGGTGTGGTGTTTGGGACACCAAGAATTAAAATATTATTATACTCTTGGGTAATATTTGGTTGATTATTTATTTTTGTAATGAGAAACATTGTTATAAATAAACCATTTTGTACTATCATTACTGGGTGATAATTGTTATGTCATAATACTTTCATATGGTGTTTTGAGAATGTATATTACTATTTTCTAAATTTTAGCATGTTGAAGTTAAAGAAAAGTGCATTACAATCTGAATAGGCAGTACAATTTCTGGTTACAGATTCTGGAGGAGATATCAACATCGTGGTAACATCAACTAAAGATAGTAAAGTTGTGCCCGTACGAGACGCATTTCAGAAAGTGTTTGGAAAAGCAACTGTGTCAGGCAAAGTATGTTAGCATATTTACATTGTTTTTTCTAAGTCTTCTTTGATCCTGTGATATTGATATCCTCGCTAACAGATAAAGAAAAAGAGGGGGGGGGGGGGGGGTAATTAGTGGAAATTAACAGTTTAACCTAGCAGCATGTCATGAGGAGCGACTAAAGAGTTAGCTAGTTAGTTAGTTGGGTTATTATCATTGCACTCTGGACATCTCCATAAAGAGTGTTGGCCAGAAGCTGGATATGTTATCATGTAGACATCTTTGGCTGAAGTATCTAGGTAATCATGTAAAAGTCTACAAGTTCCTGGCATGAGTTGGTTGAGGGCCTTTACTTCATTGACAGATCAAAGGCAAAAGGAAAAGAAAGAGGAGAATAAACTATTTAAGGGAGTGGTTCACATTTTGTAAAAATCTTTTGGAACCCTTGTCAGAATTAGTTTCTAGTTTCTGTGGCAGAGCCCCCTAGGCCTACTGTACACTGTATCTTACAAGTTAATGGTGTTTAGAAGTATTATGGCATTTAGAATGACCAAGCAGCAGCTGCCGGAGGAGGCATGAAATTCAAATTGGTAAATTTGCATTTAGAATGTTATTTCCAATTTTACATTTTTTAATTCAAATTTTTCTGTTACATCATTATTTATTTTCCTAGAAAATGAGGTGAATATTGATAAAAATCTGTGTATGGGTGGAAGTTGTGCATTCAGTAAGAGAACTTAGTCGCTGGGTTCAGAGTTGAAGCTTGAGAAAGTTGAAAGATTGACCTGAGGATGTTATACATGCTGTGAAGAAATGTCTGTGGGCACAGGAAAAGCCTGAAGCAGGCAGGGTGTACATACCCTAGTTTTGCATTGACAATTAGGTCATAGAAGTAGATGGAGATTCTGTTACAAATATTTCTAGGATGGATATTATGTAAAGAATTATATAAGATTCAGGTGGCAGGGTCACACTTGGAGAATGGAGGATGTTAGAGTCCCTAAGGACGTCGAGTATGGTAGGGTCCTTAAGGACATCATTTCTGGTGAATCATAGATGGGTGGAAGATGTTGAGGACAGCCTCTTATAAGATATAAAGAAGCGTGACTCTATAACTTGAATCATACATGTATTTTGGTAACTTCATGGGAACAAAATGCCATGGACCATTTTGAGTGGAGGAGGATAATCAGGAAGGGAATGGGAGTAAAGGAGCAAATGATTACAGAAAGTTTGAGGGCCGAGCGTCTGAGAAAAAGCACATTAAATACATGTGATGGCAACAACGGCCCTGAAACTCCATGCTCTAGTTATGCTAGACTTGTCCTAATGTTGGTAGTTCTTGCTAGACACACTCACCATCGCCGTGGGCTACAATACCCATGCCTCCACATAACACAACATGACACTCTTCTGAAGACAGAATGCTTTAAGTAATTATGTGCAAAGAATATCATGAATTATATTGTCAGTGATTATTTGCACATAGTTTTTGAGAATATAAATGTGCGGTATTATTTCTGAATCCCCCCTCCCACCACCAGCATCGCAATACATGATCATGTATCTTATACAGTGTATTCTTTCCTCTCCTAGGAGTGTCAAGTTACAGTGGCTGTTCAGCCAGTGGGATTCATGGCTGGAGTGAAGGGTGCAGAAGAAAGAATTTCCAGCTTGAGAAAAAGTGGCAACATCCCGCATGACCTGACAGTTATATCTATAGAAGGCTTTATTGTGGAGATTGTGCCAGATAGGTAAATATATGAGAACTATTTGTTTTTTCATGTCACATTTCTGCAGTGTTTCGGTCTTTAAAAAAAAAATATAATGATATATAGATCTGCTTAACTAAGACCCAAGCAGCAGTGTGAGCGTTGATTGAGAAGTTCCTTTTTGCGAATAAAACCGCTATCATCGTCAATCGTGTATCCCATACGTTTTGCTTCGCACACGGCTCCGTACTTGTTTCTAATATTCAGAAGTACGATTAAACTATTCAGGGAAAGTCACTCTGCCGAAATCCTTACAAATACATTCCCTATCAGAAACCACACATTCATAATTTGATCGGATTCACAGTGAATTTGTTTTCAACAGTGCATTTTCTAAGTTCGTTTTCGAGTGCCATGAATACCAATGTACCCACCACAAGTACAGGTGGCAGAATGTGTCTTTCTGCGGCCGAAGCTCTGAAATTGTTTTAGTCAGATATTTTTAATTCTAATAATGATAATCAAAATTTTTGGGAAAGTGATTCAGACGGTGATTTTTCAACAGCGAATATAGTGATTCTGATGAGTTTATTACACAGACAATGTCCCATTGTTACCATATTTATGGTGTAAGAGAAGGAAAGTGCTCTAAACAAAGATTTTGTACTATACTATGGCTAAGCTACATTGAAATCATCGCAGTTACAGTCTGTATGTAACTGTACAAATTAAATAGTAAATTTCATGTGTGCAATGGCTCATTTTTTGGCTATTTTTCTCTCTGAAATTTTGCTTAGCACTCTGTGATAACTTAGAGCCCCTGAGTGCTAAACTAACCCAGAAACTTATCATGACTTTGGAATTTGTTAGGGAATTGAACAAACTTTGAAGTTTTGTTCTCAAATTTGGTTATTAACTACTCTTGTGGCTGCAAAGTCAAAGTTAAGAATTTGTAAAATGTTGTTGTTGTGAAATTAACACCTGCTGAATTTTTCTTTCCTACTAACCATAAACAAATTAAACATACACTTATCATCAGATTCAAAATGTAAATTCATTTCTCTTTAAAAAAAAAAATATACTTTTATTAGGATTAAAAGTATATTAGATTCTCTGTTGCCTTTCTTATACACCAACCCCTCTGTCATTTTTTTTGTAAGGGAAATTAAAGTGGGCTAAGTCTGTCAAAATTCATGGGCCTGAAAAAGTTAAGTGCCTGTCTCCCTGTGTTTTTCTCCCACTCTCTGTTTCTTTCTCTTTCACACACTATATATGTATCCAGTATGGTGAATAGGCTGGCTGACCAATAAAGTTAGATATGTTATTTGCTTCTAGCCATGATTTGCTGTCCCCCCCCCCCCCCCCCCCTCCTCCTCTCATTTTTGTACTGAAAGAACATAGTTCCATCACCTAGCAACTGAGTCGACTGCATGGTACAATGCCATGAGCCCTGAATTTCACGAGGAATGTTTTTTAACTGTGTCCAAGGTGCTTTGTGTTGAGAACTGCACATTCAGAAAATGTTTGTCCCATTTAATTGTTTTTTCACCACAAGGGACATCTATGCAGTTTTTACAGGCATAAGAATATAGCAATTTTAGGGTGACCCATTTGCCATGAAACTGGAACAAGACTAACATCTCTTTTTTTTTTCTGTCTGTCAGTCTGCATGTCTGCCCCTCTCTCTTTCTCTCTCTATATATATCTCTCTCTCACACTCAGACAGATACACACATTTATACAATTTTGTTTTCTCATAGACATTTCCTAATAATTTTGTCTGAAAAGATTAAAGGACTCTCTTTCATGTCTTGGAGGGTCTTGGATATATGATGTTAGCCTTATGTTCTATCGATCTACCACTATTTTTTAGACAGGGTCAACATTTAGACCAAGGTAAGTTTGTAAAAAAAACTCTACCTTTAGCCAGATTTGAACTCATGAACACCAGGTCAGCAGACAAGCATGCTATCCCCTCCAGTTCTGTGGCACCTGTTTGTTTGATTAAAGCTAGATAAAACAGTGTGCTGACATTTGTAATGTGTTTTTGTGGTCACTGAACCTCCTCGAGGCCTTAGAGATGTGGTTTTTCAGAAGAATGCTTAAAATACCCTGGGAATCAAAAACAAATAATGAAGATGTTTAAAAAGTTGGGTGTGAAGGTCATTTTTCTTTATAAACATTATAAAGAAGCACTTACTATTTGGCCAAAATGGGATAAAACTGGAACATGTTGCGACAACAAAGATTATATGAAAAAGGATAGACAAAGAGAAAACAAGGAGATATGTGACAGTCTTCTGTCATGGCCTAGAAGGGTGTCTCATGAACTGGTACAACTGTTAGCGATTGCAAGATGTTGAAAATCATGATCGTTCAAGTCAGTCGGCAAGGATGATGATTACAGAACAAGCATACTTACTGTTTTTATAAGTGTATTCAGATGTATGAGACTAGTTTCAAATATTTACTTAGGTGGTTTGAGATGAGCTGTCTATTGTTGAAAGATCCTAGACACGATATTGAGCTGCAGACATTTTCACAGCCAAGCCTGATTCCCACAGAGTACGTCCTGACTGCCCAAGATAAAACCCCCTCAGATTATCCACTAAGGTAAGGTCATGTCACTGGGAAGAAGTCTGTATTAAGGTCTATAGTCATAGTCATTATTCCTCTTTGTGCTTTGTGATAAAATGGGTATCTGGTTTATCTTGCATAAAAGTACAGTTGTTCTTTCAGCAATGTGCTGTCATCAGTGAGTTATCAGTTAAGAGCTGACATCATAGAACTAAGGTGGGACATTCCCATAAGCGCTGCATCCCCGTCTTCAGTAGCGAGCTCAGGGTTCCACTTTGATTGTACCTGTAACACTATGTATGTCCATCTTACCCTCCCACGACTGTGAGCCACAACCGGCTCTAGCTGACTGGCTGTGCTGCTGAAGTCACCAGGTCAGGCTAACGATGTGTTAATGCAGCTGTTCTCAAACTGGGTGCAGTGAATGTATGCCTGGGCTGCTGGGGCAATAATCAAGAAAAATAAATGGGAAATTATTAAAGAAGGCATGTAGATACTAAAATGTTAATAATTTACGTTGTCTTCCCTCTCCACTGTTGAAAGTAGTTTATTTCTTGTTTGAGAACCACTGCGTTAACTCATTGTTAGCCCGACCCGGTGACGTCAGCAGCTTGGGCTGTCAGCTGGAGCCAGTCATGGTTGAGCCATGGCCAGATCCCATAGTCACTCTTCGCTTCAACATTCTCTTCAGATCATGATGGTCTTTGTTGTACCTCCACACTGTTTACTCACACGCAAAAGGCCCTTACAACACCTAACTAGTCATCCTTCCATTTACCAGTGGTGCATTTCCAAACACACAGGTATGCCTTGGAAAAATATCCAAAGGATTAACTACCTGGAACCTGTGAAGTGATGCTTGCCACTCTACGCGAAACATACACCTGTCTCCACCTTTTTCAGCTTGCTCTGTGAATTAGTTACAGTCACAACATGTATGTCCAGCTGGTCTCAGACTAGATGTCGTATCATATTCTAGGCTTTGTTGCATTCAGTTAGGTCCATGCACTTTTGCTATGAACCCACATGCACATCTTCTGCCACTCAACATAGAGCCATCTGTTGTCTTCATTTGAAGGGGACAGGTTTAATTCCCAGTATGCTAACTGTAGCTGTTGATTTTTGTGTTGCCTAGGGAGCCACTGTGGTGTAGCGGCTAGATACTCGCCTGCAGATCCAGAGGTCTTGGTTCAGTTCCTAATGAAGCTAAACATTTTTTTTTTCAAAAATGTTTTTGGCTTCCAGGTTGACCCGGCCTTAAATGGGTACCAGATAAAGTCCTGAAAAAGTAAAGGCAGCCGGCGTGATGTTTATCACATCACCCACTAAGTGCAGATTGGTAAATAAAATATAGGTATATTCCCCTATATATATATTCCCCATTATACCTGAAGTTGGGGAAAAGAGTCTTTACTTTTACTAATGTGTTCTTTACATCTTCCCTCTACATCTGTAAGTGCCAGTCAACACCTGCCAGTTTGTTTATGAGACTGATAAAAGCTACATGTAGACCCATAAGATACTGCCATTGGGTTGTGAAGTATTAGACCCTCACATATTTTGTGCCATGGCATACTGGATTGGCCAGTTTCCGTCCTCAGTGCCTTTATTCCAGAACAATTATAAAAATTGACTGGTACCAATATTTGATTTGGCATCAGACCGATTCGCATTTGTTTCATCAGTTGTACCGACCCTTCAGTGACTATGGCAAACTACTGAATGTAAAATTGCCTAGTGAAGTTAAAAACAGCCACACAGAAAAAAAAATGCTGAGATTGGTCCTGCATAAAACATGCAACAAACTTTAATTTTTTGACACCCATATTTATGAAAATTGATGAACATTAACCACCAGGGCAGATGAAGAAATAAAAAAAATTATGTCAGTTAAATTGCAGACAAGATGGCAGTATATTGAGCACATTTTGAGGCGAAACAGTCTCCAGATAAGCACTGAAATTAGAAACAAATGGATTTAGAATATGAGGACATCTAAGAGATAATTAAAGATACTAGATAGATACCTGTAGATACTTTACTTTGATACTTAAATTTGTGTACTAATCTCAGAGTAACACCATTGACTTTTATTGTACATTTAGGCACACTTCTTGTCTTTGATTACTTGTCTTCTCGTTAAATACTACTAACCAAAATATGTTGCATGATGCAGTATCATACGTGTTTACTGCTGAATCTTTAGAGTTCGGGATCCTTCTTTTTGTTCTTCTGTGTTCGTCCAAAGATGTAATTGCATTGTGCTGTTATACAGTATGGCTGCGATATTTGCACCTTTCGGCCAACACATTCAAATTCTGCGCGCATTTGTTGACCGGGTGAGCCTTCTAGGGTTCAGGATCCTACAAACACATATAATATGCAACTCCCTCTGTTGCCTTGGCGGTGTCTTTGGCCTAGTGTTGCGAGTCCAATTCGTAATTCCAACGTACTGTAATTGAAACCTACTGCTGGCTGCATGGATTTTCATCATGGTATGGAGCGTTGCAGGTCAACCCAGCCTAAAATGGGTACCAAGATGTTATATATCCTAGGGAAGTAAAGACGGCCGGCGTAATGCTGATCACATTACCCACCTAGCGCTGATTGGTCTGTAAAAATATGGGTTCTCTTCCCATATTCCCGATTCGCCTAAAGGTGTTAAAAGGAATCTTTACTATTTTTCTTTCTGTTGCCTCAGGTAGTGTTTTACCTTAATGCAAAATTGTAATCATTTTTTCAGTAATATCCATTTCTGGATAAGAGTCATGATTCTGCATGCTCATATAAAACATTATTTTTTCCCTGTGTGGGTTTCGAAATTGTGGGGGGAGGGGGAGGGGAGGAGTAGACTCATTGCCCTCTAACTTGCCGTAAGAGTTAGGTGTGTTTTCTTCGAAGTCGAAGTGCGTATGCCTGAAAAGCAAGGAACCAGCAGTCTGTGTAAAAATAACCCAGATCTATAAATGGACGGGCATACAAAACTCAGGTTATAGAACAAGGCTGAAGTTCAGAGGTGGATTACAGCCAGAACCTTCAGCTGTATTTTACAACCTGTAAATGTGAAAAAGAAGAAAACACATTTGTCTCTTTGCTATCTAAACAAGTTTCAGACTTATTATACTGCTTACTCATCTCTGTTGACTTATATCATGACAAAGTAAAGTAAAAGTAAAGGTCCCTTTTCCATGCCTTTAGGCATATAGGGTTAGACCTATATTTTTATAGACCAATCCGCACTTGGTGGGTGATGTGGTCAGCATCATGCCAGCCGCTTTTACTTCCCAGGAAGTACCCACTCAAGGCTGGGTCGACCTGGGAGTCTAGATCATTTTTGAAAAAAAGTCTAGCCGCCAACACCACGGCGACTCCCGCATCATTACAAAGATGAGCCACAAAGCAGCATGCAGTCAAGGAACACATGACAAGCTTCTCCACAACCACTTCTGCTTCTCCTTTTATCTCCCACTAGAGGAGCAGTTCTCAACCTGTGGGTCGTGAGCTACGAAGTTTTTACTTTGTGTGATGTTTTGACCGAACAGGCATTGTCTAATAGTTGGGGCATATTTTCTTTCAGGTGGTCAGGTTTGGCAGTGACCATTGGTGAAGTAATAGAAACTGCTCAGCCACACATCGGCCATGCTGATTGGCACATGGTCTTAACAGGCGTGTCACGCTGCCAGTCTCTCCAACTGGCACTGCAGAGTCTCGCTTACATGTACAAGCAAAAGCTGCCAACGTCCTTTATTTCTTGACTCATTCACATTTTGTTTTGAATTTTCCAGATTTTTTTTTTTTTTAAATTGGGTGCCATTGATTTAATTTTTGTTTTCAGAAATGTGCTTTCATAGAAATGTGAGTAATAAGACATGGTGATACTGCATATATTTTAATGTTTTGGTGACAAAGTTGCATTTACTTTACAATTTAAACCCCAAAGAAAAAAAAAGCTTGGAAACGTCTTCATTGCACTATTATTATGTGTGTAGTACTAAATTGTTGAACAATTGTGGCCTTGTGTTTGCAAAAGTCAGAAACCTCACCTGAGTTCTGGCTCCATTCAGATTCAAATCCACTATCTTTCGATCCACAGGCGAGCATCTGGCTGCTACACCACTGCGGCTCCAACTGTTGTGTGTTATTGTGAGCTTTAATCTAGACTTTTGGTTGGTTACATATATAAGATTTCACAAAAGAATTCCATGCTAATACAATTTGTTTAATCTCATTGAGACCACACCCACACAAAATTTGACCCTTGCCCCTAGCCTTAAATAGCTGCCAGGTAATGTCATGGGAAGTAGAGGGCCGAAGGCAAATGACTTTTTCCATGCCTTGATGATATGGTGCTAGTCTCATATTTGTACAGAACAGTTGCACTTTATGTGTGATGTGGTCAGTACAGTGCTGATAACCTTTACCTGCCTAAACATTTCCTGATATCCATTTGAGAATGATTTTATATATACATATATATATACACACACACATATATATATCCTTATATAAAATATATATGTATATATATATATCCTTATATAAATATTATATGTATAAATATATATATCCTTATATAAAATATATATGTATATATATGTATATATATATATATACATATATATATATATATATAGTATATATATATATATATATATATATATATATATATATATATATATTTTATGCTTTATTAAAATATATGTATAATATATATATCCTTATATAAAATATATATGTATATATATATATCTTATATAAAATATATATGTATATATATATATATTTTATTATATAAAATATATATGTATTTTTATATATCCTTATATAAAATATATATGTATATGTATATATATATATCCTTATATTAAATATATATGTATATATAAATATCCTTATATAAAATATATATGTATATATAAATATCCTTATATAAAATATATATGTATATATATATATCCTTATATAAAAAATATATGTATATATAAATATCCTTATATAAAATATATATGTATAAATGTATCAGCAGACATCAAAAGAGACAATCCCACCAACCCATACAGTTGCAAAAAAGAAATGGATGTCAACCGAAATTCTGCAGTTGATGGATGAAAGAAGGAAGAAAAAGAATGATAAAGAAGAATACTCTAGAATACAAAAAGAAATAGTGAACAAATGTAAAGTGGCTAAAGAAGCCTGGCTGAATCAAATGTGTACAGAGATTGGGGAAAATCACGGGAAAGACTCACATTCCATGTACCAACAGATAAATATGTTAACAGGAAAGATGACAGTAACAGCACTGGATGTTTGAAATCAAAGGATGGTGACTTATTAATGGGACATAGTAATATAATTAACAGATGGACAGAGTATATAGGGGAATTGTATGATGATAATAGACCCAGATGTAGAACTGCAGACCAACAATGTCCACCAATAATGACTGCAGAAGTTGAGGATGCAATACATCATATGAAGAAAGGAAAAGCACCCGGGCCAGACAAACATCTCACTGGAAGAAATCGAAGCACTGGGAAATTTGGAATTGAAATAATAACTAAACTTTTAAATGATATTTATAACAGTGGGTATATTCCAAATGACCTTTTAAAATCCATATTTATAGCTCTGCCGAAGAAACCAGGCACTTTAAAATGTGAAGACCATCGCACAATAAGTCTTATGAGTCACCATGACTAAGATTTTACTGAGAATAATTATGAGAAGAATAAGAAACAAAATTAAACCAGAAATCAGCGATGAACAATGTGGATTTGTAGAAGGAAAAGGTACAAACAATGCCATATACATCCTAAGGACATTGTCAGAAAGAGCTATAGAAGTAAAGACTGATTTGTACTTATGCTTCCTAGATTATACAAAAGCATTTGACTGTGTGAAGCATGAAGAAGTAATCAAACTGTTAGAAAAATTAAACATTGATGGGAAAGATCTAAGAATAATAAAGAATATGTATTGGCAGCGAACAGCAGCTATAAGATTTAACAACTGTTTAGGTACATTTCAAAGCATAAAGAGGGGCGTACGACAAGGATGTGTACTTTCACCTGATTTGTTTTCAATATACAGTGAAAATATTATGAAATCTTTAATTGATATGCCCGGAATCGTGGTTTGGTGGGGCACAATATAAACAATTTACGTTATGCTGATGAACAGTCTTGATAGCAACAAGTCAGAAAGAATTACAGGAAATGATAGACATTGTGGTGTTAGAAAGTGGAAGAATGGGCCTCAGTTTGAATAATGGGAAGACAGAAGTAATGGTGGTATCAAAGAAACAAATTATTCCTAAATGTGTAATAAAAGTCAATGGTGTTATTTTAAGACAAGTACAGCAATTTAAGTATCTGGACACATGGATAACATCAGATGGAAGATGCATAACTGAAATAAGAAACAGAATTGGACAGGCAAAAACTGCATTTTATAAAATGAAAAACATCTTGTGCAATATATCGTTGTCATTGAGAGTTAGAAAAGAGATTCTTGCTTGCTACATACATCCAGTTTTAACATATGGATGTGAATCCTGGACAATCGGTAGGCAGGCCAAACAATTTTTGGAGGCCTCAGAGATGTGGTTTTACAGAAGAATGCTTAGAATACCTTGGACAGCCAAAAAGAGCAACCAAGAGGTTTTAATAGAGGCGGGAGCCCGAAGACAACTTATCACTGACATCAGAAGGAGACAGTCATCATTTTTCGGCCATGTTATGAGAAGAGGAAAAATAGAACATGTTGTGACCACTGGAAAGATCTGTGGAAGGAGGGATAGAGGAAGACAACGAGAGAAGATGCTTGACAGTCTTGCTGCATGGCATGGATGTGTGTCAGCACACGAACTGATACATGCTGCAGGAGATCGCGGATTGTGGAGAGGCATGATCGCCCACGCCAGTCGGCAGGGCACCTGATGATGATGATGATGATGTTAAATGTATATATATATATATATATATATATATATATATATATAAAATTACCCAAGGACCTAATTGTTGGAAAATTGGGATTGCTATGGACCAGAGGTCCCCAGCATAGAAAGATCATTAATACAAAATAAATGGCAATGATCCATGGGCCCCTTGTTAAGCCTCTGAGGGCCAGTTTTGACCCACATGCCACTTGTGGAATAACCCCACTCTAAGGTCAACTCTGCAGCCCGTGTCAGTTGTTTCACCAAACACAATTTTTTACATGACAGGGAATTAAATATATGACCAACAGCTTGCCTTTAAATATGGAGACATGATTATATTAGTTTAAATTTTTTTTCATGAAAATATGAGAAATTTTTCATATATTTATGCGTTCACACGTAACAGGGCATTTGACACACTGTTGTGGTTTTATATCTTACTGGGTGTGATATCTGCGCCTTTCAGCCTAACACAACCGATTTCTGAAATCTTACTTGTTTAAGGGCGGTGGGTTTGTCTCCCCCCATTTCCCAGAATTGGACTTCAAAACCCACATGGAGGTCAACATTTATTAATATAGCTCTCTGTTTATGCAGAGGTAGTTGCCATGGTGTAGCGGCTAGAAGCTCACGTTTGAGTGTTCATAAAGCAATGGCAAACTTATAGTCATCATGTGGCAGGTCTTTTACAGAACGTTGCTCTCATCCCACTGAGCCTGCAATGTGGTCTGTTTCAGCACTGCCCAGTTTGTGCATGTTCCTAGCCATGAGGTCTTCCACATCTTGTGCCCATGTTTTTGCAGGTCAGCCCCTGCCTCTCTTGCCCCAGTACCATGTCCTCTGCTACAGTTTTTTCCAAATCCCTTTATCACTTGATATGGCTAAAATATTTCAGTTTCTGAGACAGGATGTTTTTTATTAGCCTATCTTCCTTGATGTTCAGATCTTTTAGGATGTCAGTTTTTCTTTTCTTCTTGATCCATGGTATTGTGAGAATCTTTCTATAGCATTTCAGTTAAAACGCCCTATTTTCTTGCTAAATGATTGCGAGATAGTCCACAACTCACTTGCATATTTTGCTATAGAAAAGGTGCATGCTTTTATAATTTTGGCTTCAATTTCCTTGCTGGTGCTTAGCAATGGACTATTAATGTTTAATCTTTGCATTGTTGTGACCATCCTATATTTAACTTCTGTTAAACAGTTTCCACTATTATTATGGAGCCTAGATATTCATTCATTCAGTGATGCCTGTACAAACTTTGGGCTCACCATCAACAAAGATAAAACTGTAGCCATGCACCAGCCAGCCCTAGGGCAAAGATACATCGAGCCCAATATCACAGTGAATGGCTACAGATTAAACGTTGTCAGTAAATTTACTTATCTAGACAGCACCCTTTTACAGAGTGCCACAACTTATGACGAAGTAAATGCAAGGATCTCTAGGGCTAGCGTTACCTTTGGCAGATTGTACAAAAATGTTTGGAACAGAAGTGGCATAACCTGCAGTCAAAGCTTAAAGTATACAAAGCATGTGTATTAACTACACTGCTGTACGCATGCGAAACATGGACTGGATACCAGCGCCAGGCTAGAAAGTTAAACCACTTTCACACTTTCACACAATGTGCCTTAGAAAACTAATGCATATCAGATGGCAAGACAAAGTACCAGATACCGTAGTCCTGGAGAAAGCAGCCATGCCCAGCATCCACTCTCTACTGATGCAGTATCAAATTCATTGGTCTGGTCATGTGGAACACATGCCAGATCACAGGCTCCCAAAAAAGCTCTTCTGTGGTGAGCTGCAAAATGGGAAACGTTCCCAAGGCGGGCAAAAGAAACGCTTTAAGGACACCTTGAAGTCTTCACTCAAAGCATTTGGGCTGAATGACACCAATTGGGAGGCTGCCTCTCAAGACCGAAATGCATGGTGTGCAGCTCTACACAAGGTCGCGGCTACATGTGAAGCAAACAGAACAGCAAGATTTATTAAGAAAAGGATGGACAGAAAGGCGACTGCAGGAGATCTCCTCCCTGGCACAACGCTCATTCCCTGTCCTCACTGTCCAAGAACTTTTCGGGCCCGCATCGGCCTCATCAGTCATCTTCATACTCATACTTGGTGAAAAAGAGTGGTCATCATCATCTTGATGGACAACACACACAGATATTTAAAATCTGTGACATTTTCAATTTATTCATCTTTTTATTTGTTGTTTTTGGTTGGATAAGTTTCTTGCAATAGTAATATAATAATAACGGCAAACTTCTGAACTTTAAAAAAAAAAAAAAAAAACACACAACAGCCTATAAATACTGGAGTTGGTTTGTGATACCCTATTCAGAACATGCAACTTACTTCTTTAAAATGTAACGTGTAAATATATTGTGTGGGTTGATATTATGCACTATGTGACATTGTACAGATTATATTTGTGAGGATATTTTCTCTTGGTTTTTAAACCATTTTGTTTTTGTCTTTTCTTAAATCTCTTATGATTTTTCTTTCCCTTGAATTTCAAAAATGTTTTGTTTGTCCAGGGAACTTTTGCAAGGACACTTGCTTTAATTTGTTTAGCTGATATAACATCATGATTATATTCTTTGTGGTATTTTATTCTGTGCATAGTGACAATATTGCTTATATTTAATATATACAATAAATTCATTTCATAGTGGAAGAAAACTGGTTATATATATAACATTATTCATTGTGTAAATCTGGATCCTTCTGTTGTTTACGTTCATATATTTTTTCAGATATAATTGCAGAGATCTTTGCCACATCAACTTGTTTGGTGTTTTGATTGTATTTTGGGACCCAGCTTGCATTATCTTGCAGTTAATAGCATGGGCATAGATTTTGTTTTTATTTAAATCTTTTTTTTTCTGGACCAATGGTCAAATGTTTAAATCAGCTTACAGATGGGGATTTGATTAAACAATGGGCTTCCCTGTCTATCCGGCCTGAAGTGAGCAGAAGGAAATATGGAAAGCAGATGTTGCCAGCAAGATAATGGCCACAGCCTCAGCTGAGTGCTGTTGGTCTATTAAACAAATAATGGGGCTAGCATCATATACTGAAGGTGTGTTTAAGAATCCTCTGCTTGTTATTTATAAACATAGATGTTTTTATCTTTGTGCCTGACCTGTTCATTCCTCCTTAGGAGATTTTAATCAGAGCTGTTACATTCTGGTTGTAAAACTGTAGTGTGTGTGGAGGTGTTGTCAGCACCCCTTTAAACTCATCCTTTCTCTCATTTTTGTTGTTGTTGGAGGAGAATGGGGTAGAGTAGTTTGAAGCAGCATTTTCTTCTTCTGCTTACTGATAAGCGGCTGGGAGACCCGGGTTCAAATCCTCATAAAGGCTGAGGATTTGTTCTGTCAGGGGCAAAATAAAAATCCTTACCTGCACAGTCGTGGCGACAGCAGTAGCCATGCAGCCTTATATCCTCAGGCTCAAAGACCCCCTGGCTACACCACAAAAGTGGTATAATAAAGGCTTACTGATTATTAGCAAAGAATCCAGTCCTCTGAATGCATATGTTACGGAGCATAACACTTTATGGAGTTATTAAACGCATGTGCAGGCTATCAGTAATGATTCCTGTCCGGTGTAAAACTTTCCTGGTGTGGTAGTAAAACTCACCTTGTTGAAGGCCAATATATGTTGGGTCCATGATACAGCTGTTCTTTAGAGTACATTTGAAAGCAGACATTATAGGTGGGCAAGGAAGCTATCATAGTGTCCAGTTGAAGGCAAACAAAACACATTATTGGCTGACATTGTTGAAACATTGAATAGGCTACCTGCTGTCAGTTATGCACAATGCTGAAGATATTGAATGTAAAAGCTGAAAATCATGACTATGAAAGCACCTTTTGTGGAACACAGGGTTATTGAGTAAAATAAAAATTCAGTAGTATGGATTTGTAAATATATTTTAAATTTTCTACTGACACACGATCATTGTGCCAGTGTGGTTTTGTTTTCTTTTTGTGTTCAGTATAATACTGGGTTAATTTTTTAATTTTAGGAAATAAGGGTCAGTCTGTCATCTAGGATAGTACTCATGCTTAATGTATGTTGCTGTGGTGGTTTGTAGCATTAATGATTGATTTTACAAATTTCCTGCAGTTCTTGCCTCCTGTCATGTACAATATGCTTATTGTTGTGGTAATATATGAGTGATTTCATACATATACTACTGTAATGTTCTTGATTTCCCTTTGTGGTGTGATATCTTTATGTGACTGTCTGACCTAATGTTTATATGTCATAACCAGTGATACTGAAGATCCTCAGCCCTTCTTGTCCAGGCCTCTTGCAACTGGTCAAATTGTACTGGGGTTAGGACTGGACGGTTATGTAGGAGCCGACTGTTAGAGATAATCTACAGCAGCAGGTCCTTTGCAGAACGTCACTCTCATCACGGTCTGCCTGAAAGAAACTTGGTCTCTCGCCAGCTCTTCTGCCTCATTTACTTTCATACTCAAGGAGTAACTTATATCCTGTGCCCATCTTTGTGTTGGTCTGCCCCTGCCCTTCCTTCCTGGTACCATGCCTTCTGCTATTATTTTTTTTCTAATCCGTCATGGCGCTTGATATGACCAAAATATTTCAGTTTCCGAGACAGGATGATGTTTATTAACCAATCTTCCTTGATTTTCAGATCTTTCAAGATGTCAGTATTTCTCTTCTTTGTTATAACCACTATAGCTACCAGCTATTCTCTACATCTGTTTCATTTGGCAGTTAACTTTAAAAATGAAAGAAAAAAACTGGTGCTTGTCCATATATCAAGATAGGTTACACTCTCGGCAGGCGGCTATCCGTTCTGTGGAGAGACTGAGGCATATGGGATAAAACCCGGTGCAAAGAAGCTGATCCTCTCGACTTTAACCTTTAAGGTTTCAACTATTGAAAAAGTAGTTGTTATCTTTTAGATGCTGCACTCTTTAAAAAAAAATTTACGTCTTGTAATCAACTGCCTCAAGACACTGCTTCAGTCTTGACCCTACCAGACCTGAAGCCCTGAACCTAACTGTCCCCTATACCTGAGCTCCTGGGCATTAACGCGGAAAAACCAACATGATATACAAAAATATTTGTTACATGCAAAAAAGTGGCTAAAGATGAAACTTGGAGACATTGTAGAAAATAGGCTTATCTTTTATCTAGCGCCAATATTCCACCTTTGTGTGCAAATCCACTCAGGAAGATCAAGATTGTTTCACAAAGTGAGCACCAGATGTTGCTGTTTGAGGGACATGTCCCCTTCTCTTACTACCGATCTATTTCTAGATTTATAATTTTCAAGATTCTCATTATTCGAGCTGAATGTGTCACTTCAACTGTGAACGTATTCTTCATGAAATTATGACTCGGTAGAGTCTGAAAAAAGCAAAGTATCGATCACCTGTTGGACTGTGAAAAGCCTAGACCTGCTTAACTTTCCTGTCGAACTGCTTGGTTCATCAGCCGCTCGTTTTAGTGTAAATTTTCAGAATTTTTCCCACGTAAAACCACAAATTGTATCCAAACTTATGAGGGCGGACATCTAGGAAGACTATCCACGAGGTCTGGTTACGATTGGCTAGTTATTTTTAGTTTGTGATGCATCTTTTTCACGTACTACACAACTAGCCGAAAATTAGGGCCTGCGGTATAGCGTCAGGTTAAGGAATTCCCAGAAAATCTGGCCAGCGATCTGGTAGGGTTAAAGAAAACCTACTAAAAAAAAAGAGTAATATCTTATGTTAAAGATAAAGTAAATCTTGCTGCAAATATAACCTCTTCACTTGAAGATGACCAAAATGAAACCAACATTCTTATAAAGATGAATGAAGTAAGAGTAATCAATGAATAAAGTAAGAGTAATCAATGAATGAAGTAAAGGTAATCAGTGAGTTATTTTACACACACAAGTTTATTGTGGATTTGAAAGATTTCTTTAGTAAAATAACAAATAACTGAATGAAATATAAATAACAAATGAATGCAGATTCTCTATTCACCATGCGCTAAAAAGTGGTACATATACCCACAGGTTAAAAAAAAAAAAAATCATCTATTTGTGCTACATGGCAAAGGCACAAATAGCACACCCAAATCGTGGCCACTGGTGTTTTGGATCAGTTCTATTGATATTTTCATCTTTGACCATCGACTGAAATCAGTCTCTCTTGACCAGTTTCTGCCTCTTCTACTGCTGATCCATCCTGTCAACAACATGCTCTTCATTAGGCCAAACACCACTGTTTGTCTCTTTCTTATAGCTGTTATATCATCTGTGTTCATTATCTTTCTTCTTATAGCTGTTATATCTTCCATATTAATTCTCTTTTTTTTCCTTTATAGCAGTTATATCATCCCTATTCATTGTCAATTTTAACAAAGCAGTTTATATCTTCTGTATTCATTTTATTTTTTCTTAAAGCTGTTAAATCTTCCCTATTCATAATGATTTTTAACAAAGCAGTTTATATCTTCCGTATTCCATTAAATTTTTTTCTTATAGCTGTTATATCTTCCCTATTCATTATTTTTAACAAAGCAGTTTATTTCTTCCGTATTCATTAAATTTTTTCTTATAGCTGTTATATCTTCCCTATTCATTATCTTTGTTTTTCTTATTGCTGTTTTAGCTTCTGTATTCACTTTCTTTTTTTCTAATAGCTGTTATATCTTCTGTATTCATTATTTCCCCCCCCCCCCCCCCCCAGATAACTGTTGTTAGTTACTTTGGCATTATAATAATAGCAGTTGTCTCAGAAATATGTGCTACCTTCAAGCTACCCCCCTCCCCCTCCCCCCTCATCTGTTTGTTCATACTCCAAGATCAACTCAGAATAGGTTCAATATTTCAATATTCTCTTCCTGAAACTTTAAACCATCAAATTTTCAAGTCACCAACTAGATTAGCTGTAACAAACTAACACCTGCTAAACAGCATGCATCACCTCATCACTGGGATAAAAACAACAGCAATACAGTCACAAGATACTGACAGCAGGAAAAACAAATATTAGAACAAGGCACAGGTAAAACAAGTTGTAGCAATGATGCCTGTCACTATGTATGAATGTATGTATGTATCATCATCATCATCTATTTTCACTTTTGCCATCATGTGTCGTAGGGAGGAACAGTTTGTGATTCACTGCTTGATGTGCGGCAATGGCTGTTGTCATTCTGTGTTGACGCAAAAGGTCTTTAATGCCATCAATCCATTTTCTCTTAGAGTGACCTCTTGGTATCACATTACATCTTTTCATGTGTAGCACCAGTGTTGATAGTTGTGGCTGCATTCTATGAAGAAGTCATTCTATGTAGACACAGGAGTAGGGATGTCATAACTTTCCCTCTGTCTTCTTTATGACTTCATAAATGTCTAAGGATTCACCTGAAGAAACATAAATAAACTCCTGAGACACGTAGGTTAATGAAAAAGTTCACTTTGTTGAGCTGATGTGAACAAATGGACATAACAAATAAATGACATATAAACAGCAACACCATTTATTAATACATTCAAATGACCCTTTTAATTTCTCACCTAATTTCCATATGCTTATATTATTACTTTGGGATTGGGGGGGGGGGGGGGGGTTGAGTGGTCTCGAGGTATGGTGTCTGCCTTAAGTGCTGGAGATCCTGGGCTGAAGCCCTGGTAAAAGCTGGGATTTTTTTCACATGGACTTCTAGTAATTTCCCCTGGTCTCTGGGAGTGAGATTGGACACCCGTGTGTATTTTTGCGTTAAAAAATCCCTTGGTAGTTGGAAATCAAAAAGAGTAGGCTAGCGGAGTTCGTGCACTGTGCTGAGATTCTTTAAAGTCAGGCTTGATTTAGAAGTAGAACGAAGCCCTTATGGGTTACACCCGTGTGCCATGATGTTGATCCATCGAAAAAACAGGAACATATCATTACTCTATCAGTGCTTCTTTTTTGTCTCATTGATACCAGGTTGTAGTACAGTGTTGGGGTTTTCTATGAGTGTCTTGCGCTTCTTGGGAGGCTTAAGTGATATATTTGTTCATCTTATTAGTGCTTCAAAACATATTTTCTACGTGACTGCCATATTCATGAGTTTAGCATCTGTATCGTGGTCAAGCCACTTGTCTCGAGTAAGGTCGTGGGTTCATTTCATGACTGCAATGTTCGGTTCACTGGTGCAATTTTTTAAGAAAATCATCGTTGGAGCTTCGATGTTTGTTGTGTGTGTGATGCTCTTGGCAGATGGCTAGCCATTTTGTGGGGAGAGACTGAGCCATATGGGATAACACTCAGTGCAATGAAGTCGCTCCTTTGATTTTAGCCATTAACTTTTAATCGTCTGTGAAACATTTACTGAGAAGGTAAGCTTTAAACGACCAAGCTTAGTTAGGATTGTAAGGCATACGTTGAAAACTTTTTACCTGATTTTCAATTTTATCCCGGATTTATAAAAATGTATACAGCCATTAGTTGGTGTCAGTGGCTTAGGCGTTGTGAACATGTAATGGGGACGATTTGTCTTGCTTTGGTTTCGACAGTGGTACCTAGAGCTGTTAGTTCAGAAAGCAACAGCAAACTACTGAATGTAAAATTTGCCTAGAAAACCATAACAGCCACAAAATGCTGGGGTTGGTTCTGCAACATCCTCTAAAGGATACGCAGCTAAGTTTTCTTCATACAGCCATTAAAGAAGTGAAGTGTGGAACTGAAAAATGCGATGCAGAGGGTCTGAACCACATGTGGTGGTGTCCCAGGATCAGGGCTCATACTGGTCAAGATTATCTAAAACTTCACACCCATCTTAGTGCTAGGTTCTCAAACCGGGGGTGAAGTGTGGCTGGTCACTGTAGATAGGATCAACATTTCCTCTTAAGTAGGAATGTCTGAGAGGTAAGGAACCAACAGTGTACATACAAATAAGCCAGATCCTTAAAATGGTTGTGCATGCACAACTCTGGAGCAAGATCAAAGTCCAGAAGTGGACAAACAGCCAGCATTTTCAGCTGGAGTTTATTTAGTATGTAAACATTAAGGGAAAAAAAGAGTAAAAGCAGCATTTTACAAAATGATATGCACTCCATCTGTCTCTATCATTGAGGTGAGGAAGAGAGTTTTTAGAGGCTATATAGAGCCAATCTTGATGAATTTGTACCACAGGGAGTCAGCAAATTAGTGAAATTATGTGGAAGCTGCAGAGATGTGGTTCTACAGTAGAAAGAGAACACCAAGAGCAGATAAGCAGCATAATTAAGGTGTCTTGAAAAAAACAACAACTGATTTAATAGATAACCAGAATATAAGAAGAAAAACAATCTAGAAATAAAGTATACTATGCCCTTCAACCTCAGCTAGAATCAAAGTCTCTATCTCAAAACCAAGATCAAAATATATAAAACGTTGATAAGACAAGTCATTTTATATGATTCTGAAACTTGGAGCCCTACTGAAAGAGATAAATACTTATTACACATTTTTTTTAAACAGCCTTATGACGAATCTTTGGACCCATTAATGATGCAAACAGCAGGGAATGGAGAGTGAGAAGCAACAACAAAATTCATAATCTGTTGAAATCACCACTGATTACTGGCATCATGAAAGCTAATATAAAATGGCTGCAGCATATTAAGAAAATGTTAGATGGCAGAGAGGTAAAAATTGTATATACAAGGGAGTTGAATGGTCGTAGATCATGAGGCAGACCAAGAACATAATGGAGAGATAATGTCTAGACAGACCTGCAAACACTTGGTGTCACCAACTCAAAAGAGAAGGCCAACCAGAGAGATGAATGGAGGTGGGTGATATCTGCAGCAATGAACCTCAAGGGCTCGGAATGCTGAAGAAGAAGAAGATCACCAGAATATTTAATATTCTTTCATACATAATATAGGCAGTTGTTTTTTCCTGTCTTGTGAAACATGCTGCAGGAGATCGCTTATCGCCCAACAGTCGGCGCAGATAATAACAACAGTGGCAATACTTTTGTTAGGCATCACTTCTTTCAGGTCCTGTATTATCACTTTGTGGTGATTACCGGCACCTTTTTTCTTTAAACAAAAAAAAAAACCTGGATAAATGGTTCAGTATATAAATTTGTTTCATGTCTCTTTCCACATTTTTTTTTCTAGACATCAAATCATTGCTGTTTCCATTAGGCTCACTTTACTTGGGGATCAGTTTTTCCTACACTAAAGTATTTATGTTGTTTTGTCTGTTGACAAAAACTAATCAAATTGCTTAAGTGTTGTCTGTCTGTTTCCATTTATAGAACTAGATAGCTGCTTTTGTGTGGGTTTGGGCTTTTTAAATAGCTTATCATCTCTGCTACCAGACTTTAGTTAAGTTTGTCTTATACAGGACATTGCAGAACCAACCCCAGCTTTTTTTGGCTGCTTGTGGTTAGGCAATTTTACATTACGTAGTTTGCCACTGCTTGCTGAACGGCTGGCGCTCGATACCACTGTCAAAACCAATGCAAGGCAGCCTGCTGCCAAACTGCCCGCAGCTGGGATCGAAGCTAGCACCTTGGCATTACGAAGGGTGTTCCCATTACCTAAGCTGACACACAGACTAATGTGTGTGCTAAAAGAAAAGCACATACCTGGAGGAATAGCGTAACCTTTCTGTAAGCCATGTGAATTTGATGGTGTGACACAGTCCATGACCACCTCTTTTCGAAGACAAACATCAACATCTATAGCACTGAAGAAGGCCACTGACTGCAATCAAGAGTGCAGACAAGAAATATTAGAATGGGTATCTATGTTCTGTTAAACAACTTTTTCATATTTCATGCTTATCTTTACAAAAGTAGCATAAATAAAAAATATAACTGATATAGTTTGTGGAACAATCTCACATATTTCAGAGCTTTCATTCAACCCTCTCGCTTACTTATCCCACGTTTCTCCTTATGTTTCACCGAACCTCACCTGTGTCACTCGGAAATAATTTAGATCAATAATGACAAAAAAGAGGTTTAAGCAACATCTCTGAACAAAATGTCTCATTCTGACATCTTTATCTTCTGCCCTGTTTCCCCCAATGGAGCACAGGCCCTCACCCAACTCTGCCACGTCATCTTATTCTTTCCTACTGCATGCAGCTCACCCCATGCCCTCCTCATTTTGTAAACTTCCCTCACTAATTCCTTTCTTCAAGTGTTTGTTAGCCACCTGATGCCAAGAGGCGTAGGTCCCTTTTCCACGTGCGATGTACCAAAGCAAGTGCAGTATAGAGATATTACAATGTCGCCAGCCAAGTGTGGTAGAACAGTCAGAAATAAAATCCAACGGTGAAACCAGCGCCTAAAGGATAATAAGCGTTTGGCCACGGCAAGAATTGAGTGAACGCTTCTATAGGGAGACAAGTCGACAGCACGATGACCGCGGTTGGGACTGAGCTGGACACCCCAGGGGTCAAGAGACACGAGGTGTCTGAGAGAACACAGGACATTCGATGTGCGACGGTCAGAGAGAGAGAGACGTTTTAGACAAGCACAGTGATAGGATATTAAAGTTAGGATATTTCTGTTAGTGACTGGACATAGGGTGTGCGACGGTTTTGTTAGAATAGGATAGTTTTTGTGTGGTGTATTTAGGATACTGGTACCATAGTAGCGTGTTGTGTCCATAAGAGGTAATAGGATAGTTACTTGTGTAGGGTAAATCAGTTATGTACATGTTCTGTGAGAGAATGTCTAACCTTGACACTCTGACCCTGCACTAAGACAGAGGCTGTGACAGTTTGGTTGGTCAGTGTGTCGATAGTTAAGAGCGTATCTCGTGACCGTGTGGTTTGTACACCAGGAGATTGCTTGTGGAACGTACTGGGAGCGAGGCGACTGTAAAGCTCGTTCGGCCAGAGGGTCCAGGCAATTGGTGGCCACACTGCGGGAAGTCAACTGTCTATTGTATTACCTGTACTTACAATAAAGATTGTCGTGTGTGCTCTGTGTGCGTTCGGGTTCAGTGTGTGTAAAAGGTTAGTCTGTCTGTCATAGGCCCAGTTACGAGCCACGGACCAGCAAGGTCACCCAGAGGTCTGTGACAGATAATGGGGCCGTCCGTCCTTGGGAATTGAATCTAGAGTAGTAACTAAATAGGAATAGTTGTCCGCGTTATTTGTGAACCCAATGTGCTTGTCTAAATAGGAGACATAGATTAGTTTGTATGTTTAGCTGACTGATTTATTTTTCTTTAAGTTTTGTCATTCACTATTGTAGGGCTAACGTGATTGAGTTAATCCCTTAATTTTGATGTTGCTATCGAGTAAGGTTGCGATGGCGTTGCTGAGTTAATTCTCTTAAATAGTGCATCGTTGTCCAGGCCTACTAAGTTTGTTTTGCTTTTGGTGTATTGTTGTGGTCTGTTCTCCAGCCCTAGAGGGTTCTACACAGTTGTATTTGAGCCCCTGGCACCGTTCATTGTCCTTCTCATTTCTCGTCTGTCCTATTCATCATTTACGTTATTTTTTCGTTTTTTTGTGTAATAATTTTTCTTTTGTGCACACATTTCATTAACCCTCATTCGGAAATTTTACGAATAAGTTTGGGTGACCCATCCCTTTTCTGCATCGGAACAGTCCAAATTGTTCCATAAATATTATTATTGTTGTATTGAATTTATTACGTTGCTATATTATTTGCATTGTTTTCATTGATTTCCGGGCTTGCCACTTGTAATTTTTAGTATTTTTGTTTGTGGCAGCTACGGTATTCAGGTGAGCAATTTTTTTTTTAAAAAAAGATCACTGTTGTTGTAACTAAGATGTCAAGTCTCGCTGAATTTATCGAGATGGCCAAACAGCATGGGATGACGGGTGAGAAGGTGCTGGAATGGGCGGATAAGAAATATGGAGAGTTGAGAGAAAAAGAGGAACGTGACCAAGAGAGAAAAGACAGAGCTGATGAGAGAGAGCTCAAGAAATTAGAACTAGAAGCCGCTAGTAAACTAAAGGAGATCGAGGCTATTAACATAGAAAAACAGTTAGAAGCCCAGAGGAAAGCCAAGGAGATCGAGGCTGCGCTAAAACAAAAAGAGTTAGAAGCTCAGATAGCTCTCAAACAACAGGAGTTTTCAGCTATGGCTGAGCGGGACAAGGTACAGTTGTTGATCAAGGATAAGGAACTAGAACACACCTCTATCTTGAGACAGAAAGAGATGGTATGCAATTCAGACCTAGAGAAAGAAAGGCTGGTGATGGAACTAAAGGCCAAAGAGATAGAAGCAACTAGAGATGCCGAGGTGCAGATGCTTAAGGCTGAGATAAAGGCTGCTGAACCTTCTTTCAAAAAGTACCAGGGCCTAATAAAATTTTTTACACAGGGTGATTCCATATCTGCTTGGACACAAAATTTTGAATGTATGGTTAATCACTATGAGGTCCCTTTTAAAGAGTGGTCACTCATTTACTGAAAACACCTAGGGGGTGAACCTTTGAAATTACTAGAGACAATCCCTACTGAAAAACTTGAGGATTATTACTATGTCAGGGATAGAATTCTCCAACATTTCTCCCTAGATGAGGAATCTTACAGAAATACCTTTAAAAATTTGATTCCGAAAGCTGAACAGACATTTCTGGATTACATGTCTGAGGTGGTATCCACTTTTGACAAGTGGGTAACATCGGCGAAAGTGAATAAATCATACGATTTGTTAAAAGATCTATTGATAAGAGACAAGGTATTGTCAAGTGTCCCGAGCAGCATGATGACATTTTTGATTGAGCAAAAACCTTCAACAGAGAAGCAGATGGAAGATGCAGGTGCTGCATACTGGAATGCACACAGAAACATTTTTAGTTTCAATAAGGGTGCAGATGTAAGTTACGGAGCTGCAGTACAACCTGTATACAGGAAAAAGCAATATACTCACGAGAAGAAAGGAGAATACTCGAGAGAGTACAAGAGTTACAGACCTCTTAGAGATAGAGGACCAATTGTAACATGCCTGTACTGTAAGAGAGATCTGGTCAACGACAGTGGTGTGAGCAGAATCCAAAGTATGAAGATCATTTTCGTAAGAGAGAGAAAGCAATGCAGGAGAAAAATACAGTTAAATACTGGCTCGAGTGTCGACTATGTGACTCCATCGATCACTTACAAAAAGATTGCAAGATGAGAAGAAGACAGCATCAGAGTGCGGCTGCAGAAATATCTGACAGTGGCAGTGATTCTGAAAGCAGGTTATCTGATGGGAGTATGGCAGATGTACCTACAGCAAATGCAGCTGAGCTGGCAAATTTCTCTGATACATGTTGCCAGGTCTGTAGAGATTTTAATGAGGATGGTAATCTAACCTGTGGTCACAGCGTGATAGGAGAGGCTAATACTGTAACCAGTTTTGATGGCCAGGTGAAACTTACGAAAGGGTTGGTTAACGGCAAAGTAGCGACAATCCTGCGAGATTCTGGTACCACAGTGTTGGGTATAAGAGAAAGTCTGGTGGATGAATGTGATTTGACAGGGGAACATATTATGTGTCAAACCTTTTCAGGAGCAAAAGAAAAATATAAATTGGCATGGGCAAATATAAAATCGGCTTACTGCACAGGTAGAACAAAATTTGCAGTGCTAGAAGACCCTATTGCTGATGTCATTCTGGGAAATTGTAGTAATGTGAAGGAGGTATCTGAAAGTGAGATCTCAAAATGGCAGTATGATAATATAGCCTGTAGTGGTGAGCCAAAAGAGCAACATGTCAGTGCGAATGAATGCAGTGGTGAGCCAAAACAGCAACATGTCAGTGCGAATGAATGCAGCGAGACAAAAGAGCGTTTGCCAAATGCATTGTTTGAAATGACGACGTGGCCTACTGATGATTCAATGCTGTCAGATGACGAGACAATATCACACGAAAGATTAATGGCAGCATACAACACTGAGACACACAGGGAAAGCAGTAAAGGTATCATAAACGGAAAACCAGGTTCAGTGATAAGAACATCTGACACATCTTTTTCACTTATTAGAAAGTCCATATTGAAAGAGACAGATTACACAGGGGAAACAATAAAATATAAAATGGGAGGCAAGAAATGTGAATTGAAAATAGCAAAAGTGAAGGTTGAATCTCCATTTCTTTGCGGGAGAATAGAAGTACTTGCATGTAGAAAACCCCCTGCAGATGTGATCATTGCAGGGAAAGAAAATCCAAAGGGATGTACCATGAAAGAAATACAGGAGTGGGAAAAGATTAATTACGTGTAAGTAGTGCTAGCCCAGACCCAACCAAAAGTAAAGAAGAAGTAATGAACATGTCTGAGTGCATCACATGTAACGGTGTGACAACATAATTGCAATGTTGTAACCGGACAGCAGTCAGTGAGAGAGAGTGATGTGAATGAAAGTGTATGTATGGAAAGTATTTTAACGATAAACACATTAACTCAAACAAACCTCTCAGAGAAATCCTTCACAAAGAAACATGAAATTTTTACTGATAATGTTTATTCTAAAGAAGTGTTCATACTCCCTTCTAAACCAACTGACAAATTAGTGGTTGAGGAGTTCCATAATAGAACTGTCATTCCTGATTCTACCCTTGTTGTTACGACAGATATTCTCTTTTCTGTACAACAAGACTTGCCTGCAACCAAACAAATCTCTACACCTAAGATTACCCAACAAATTTCAGAAACATCAACACAGAAAGCTGAAATTGGTAATGTACTCTCTGATGTGCCAGGCAGATGTACACACATTTACCAGCATTTACTGCTAATAGTCAACAAACCGGTCAAAATAAAACATACTTTATTATTTCTGATATTGCAATGTATACTGTTGACATGTGCATGTTTATTAATGATGCCTCATAGATTACCTGCTAATCAAGGATCGCAACATTTTGGATTTACAGAAAACCCCTCAAAAGTCCAAATTTATCTTCAGAATCTTCCCAAAATTTTGAATTTTGAAAACCCCACCACCAATAAGGAGATCCGAAGCTTACTCGAACTCATCAATCATTACAACAAATTTACACCGAATAGTATCAAAGAAACTGTAGTTTTCACTAAACTATTAAAAAGGGAGCATTCCAATACAATTGAGTGGAACCGAGAACTAGACCAGACTTTCACCAAAATCAAGACTCTTTTCTCCAGTTCCCCAATTTTAAATCTGTCTAATATCATATTACCATTTGTTCTCAGATATCATACCAGTGGTACGGCAGTTGCGGTATGTCTGATGCAGTGTGATGGCGAGATGTTACACCCGAACTGCTGTGTGAGCAGTAGGTTGTCTCCAGCCCAGGTACACTATGTTACGGCAAAACAGCAGTATCTTGCGGTGATTGTCTGTGTGACTAGACTCAAACAATAACCCCTGGGCAGACTTCTTGTCCTTCGGACACATAACCAGCCATTGCTCGTCATTAAGTCTGGTGCCCCAAAGAACAATCGTATAACCAGATGGGCATTACCACTGAAAGATTTCCAAGTCACAACTACACACATCAAGGGCAACAGCAACAACCTGGCTGACCTATTAAGCCGGCTGTAAAACTATTGATTGCCTAGTTGTATCCAGAAATTGACAGTCTGGTAACTTCAGAAATTTACAGACTGTGTGAAAAGACAGTGTCTTCATGTATTCATGCCTTCTTAAAAATGCAGATGACTATGAATTGTCCCAGAACTGAATTCTACACCAAGTTTCATAGATCCAGTTGAACAATAGTAAATGTCAAGTAGCAGTGTATACAAGTGCTGTTCTAGCCTAAAACCAGTGAACTGAACAATCGTAAAAGATGACTCTGCATCAACATAGAGGTGATGATCATTCTAAGGACATCAGCAGAAAGGAAAATGTGAAGTATGAAAGAAGAGTGTAATTGGAATAAAAGGGAATGAATGTATAGAATAGAAGTCTATGTTGTGATTGTCATAAGTTAATCTTATTGTGTTCATCTTTAATATAATATGTTAAATAAACAGAGGGGGGAACCATTTGAGGCCATTTTTCTTTCTATGAGTGCTGTTCACAATACTTTCTGTTACTTGATTAATTTATAATATGTTAAGTAGATATGTGTTGTATGGATTATATATGTTTTATAGGTTCGGTATGTGCTATATGTTTATATTACATGTATATTATTTTGTTTTGAATCGATAATTTTATTAATTCCATTTCATTCGCACAATTTTTATTTGTGTATTTTATTTATTTTGATTTGTAACTATTGTATCGATATTCATGAAGAGTAATTTTTTTCTGTGTATTTTTCTTATTTATTTTGATTTGTAACTATTGTGTTGGTATTCATGAAGGGTAATTTATTTGTGTATTTCTCTTATTTATTTTGATTTATAACTATTGTGTTGGTACTCATGGAGGGTAATTTATTTGTGTATTTCTCTTATTTATTTTGATTTATAACTATTGTGTTGGTACTCATGGAGGGTAATTTATTTGTGTATTTCTCTTATTTATTTTGATTTGTAACTATTGTGTTGGTACTCATGAAGGGTAATTTATTTGTGTATTTTTCTTATTTATTTTGATTTATAACTATTGTGTTGGTACTCATGGAGGGTAATTAATCTGTGTATTTTTCTTATTTATTTTGATTTGTAACTATTGAGATGGTATTTATAGAAGGGAAATAATTTTGAGTTTGAAAATTATTTTATGCATATTTTGCTTATTTATTTCGATTTGTAATTGTTATTGTTTTGTTGGAATGAATATAGTGTAATGATTTTTTTGTGTGAAAATGTATTTGTATTTTGCTTATTTATTTTCAGTGTAAAATTATTTGTGTGACAATCCATCTGGATTTTACAAATATATTTTTTTTTCTTTTCTTTGCTAAAGATTTTTGTTAGATTACATAAGTAATGTTAATTGTTTGATTTGCAATCATTTTTGTTTTATAATTTTCGAATTGCATTAATAATATTCTTCGGTTTTTGAAACTTAATCTGAAATCCATTACTTTTATAAAAAGTTTCAATGAGCTTAATATTAACTGAGTGTCTTATGTGCAGCAAATGTAAATGTAAAGTATAGGTTGGACAATAATGCATTATGAGTAGATAGTTTTGTAAACTAGTAGACTTTAAAATAACTGACAATTTAGTTTAGCAGTAACAATGAAATTCTTTTTATTTTTTTTTTCTTTAAATTGTTTATTTTGCTTTCTAAAATTGATAATTGATAGTTGGAATGAAAATTAAAATTGTACTTTTACTAGGGCACTCACATATAGAGTTAATGATGGTGTAACTAATATTGCATATATGGAGACTACATTTGAGGAGTAGCACTGTCCTTGGAGGATAGGAGTGTGTCCAACTGGCCACAGATTTGTTTACTGCCTATTTTGCACTGTGGGTCATATGGGGTGATTGGTGTCTTGGCAGGTACTGCGGATTCGCGGACACATTATACGACTGTAGGTCGGGGAGTCAGGTCATGATTCTTTTTCACAACCATGGACAAGTCTTGTGGAGATAGTCCATGACGCCCACTGTTATTAATCCCGGTGTCGTCGGTTAAACGGCTTGGGAGTGTATACATTGGGGTCTTAATTGCATAAGTAAGTGAAGTAAGGTGTAATTGGGTCCCGGACGATTTGAGTGTCAACCCAAATTATTATTTATATCATTACCCATATGATTTGAAGGTGTAATGAGTAGTGACGTATTTGTGTCAAGGGCTGATACCATTTCTACCCATTAGGGAGGAGCTTACCCATTGAATGTATATACCCATTAAATATGTGCCAGATAGTTTGTCCTTAGGTGATTGACCCAAAAGTATATGACTTATTTTTTTCTTCAGGTAACTAAATGTTGACGAGAGAATTTTAAAAAGATGACTGCACATGATGGCAGGCCATGCTTTGCTGATACTTGACTTTGTCAGGAAGTATCAGTTCAGAGGAAGGGTGAATGTCACAACCCTATAAGTACAGTCAGTGTACCACACCGTAAGGTGTGCGTGTTGAGGTGACACCCCAGGGTTGACACAAAGGTCAGGGTCGTGACTGGTCAAGTCTGTTCTGTGATTGCACGGTGAAACCAGCGCTTAGGATAAAGCGTTTGGCCACGGCAAGAAAGAGTGAACGTTGTTGGAGACAAGTCGACAGCACGATGACCGCGGTTGGGACTGAGCTGGACCGGGGTCAAGAGACACGAGGTGGAGAGAACACAGGACATTCGATGTGCTACGGTCAGAGAGAGAGAGAGACGTTTAGCAAGACAGTGATAGGATATTAAAGTTAGGATATTTCTGTTAGTGACTGGATAGTTTATGTACAGTGTTTTGTTAGAATAGGATAGTTTTTGTGTGGTGTATTTAACTGGTACCAGGTAGCGTGTTGTTCCATAAGAGGTAAATAGGTTCCAGTTACTTCTGACCAGTTAAATCAGTTGTGTACATGTTCTGTGAGAGAATGTCTAACCTTGGCACTCTGACCCTGCACTAAGACAGAGGCTGTGACAGTTTGGTTGGTCAGTGTGTCGATAGTTAAGAGCGTATCTCGTGACCGTGTGGTTTGTACACCAGGAGATTGCTTGTGGAACGTACTGGGAGCGAGGCGACTGTAAAGCTCGTTCGGCCAGAGGGTCCAGGCAATAGGTGGCCACACTGCGGGAAGTCAACTGTCTATTGTATTACCTGTACTTACAATAAAGATTGTCGTGTGTGCTCTGTGTGCGTTCGGGTTCAGTGTGTGTAAAAGGTTAGTCTGTCTGTCATAGGCCCAGTTACGAGCCACGGACCAGCCACTCCATTCTGCGCAGGCACCAATTAATGATTGTTTGAAGTTTATTAGTAAATGTTGCTATGTACTATGCTAATAATGGTAGGTGATTATGATTGTCCCCCTCAAGTAACAACCATAGTCTTGCAGGGTGATTATGATTGTCCCCCTCAAGTAACAATCATAGTCTTGCAGGGTGATTATGATTGTCCCCCTCAAGTAACAACCATAGTCTTGCAGGGTGATTATGATTGTCCCCCTCAAGTAACAACCATAGTCTTGCAGGGTGATTATGATTGTCCCCCTCAAGTAACAACCATAGTCTTGCAGGGTGACTAATAAGGAGAACAGGTAACTTGAAGTTATAAATTTATAATTTACAACATAAAGCTTATGGCAGCTGTCATGGGGTCCTAATGAAGCAATAATGTGTATCATAAGACTCCTAATATCTCTTAGCCTCTTGCTGAAGCCTACCTCACCATTCAAGTGGTGGATTCTGTGCTCCACAGGGTTTCCATCGCCAGTGAGAAATTGTATGGTACATCAAAACAGATAAAAGCAAAATATGGTTCTGTCAGCCAGTTACAGAGCTGAGTGCATGGTGCGACACTGTGAGCTGTAAATTTGAAGTGAATTTTTTTTTAATTTGTCTGTATTTGTAAACTGCATATTCAGAAAATGGTGGGTGGCTGGTTGCCATAGAACTGGCATTATGCAGAGATGCCTGTGTACCTGGCGATTTGTCAATTCTGCCATGTCTATTAACAATAAACTGCATTTTAGTGATGGACTGTTAATGCTCGCTCTTCTGTATGCATTTAATACATATACAAGCTGTTAAATTTTACCGGGACTGCTTATGGCTTTTTGCAAGGGATAGTGAAAAAGTATTTTGTGTGGTTTTCACTGGCATAGGAACTGAGTAATTACAGGGCCACCGTCTGCCATGAAACTGGAACTGCGACTGATTGCCCTCTATGGCAGCTTAGTGACTAGTGTACCCTTGCAAGCTGGTCATCATGGGTTTGATTATGCGTGAATGTAGATTTTTGAAATTGACTGAAAGTTAACTCAGCCTGCAAGGTGTACCAGAAAATGCAGTGATGGAAGTAAAGGTGGTTGACAAGATGTAGATTAAATACCACTTTACAGAATCCTTAAAAGCTATATCAATCATATAGTGATATACGGTTGTGAATAATGGACAGTTAGTAATTTAGTGAAAGCGTATTTGGAAGCCGCTGAGTTGCGGTTTTATAGATGAATGATGAGAATACCCTGGACAAATTAAAAGAGTAATGAAGATGTCTTGAAAGAAACTGACTCACAAAGAGAACTGATTGATTACATCAGAAAGAGACGATCTACATTCTTTGGTCATGTGAGGAGACAGAGAAAACTGGAGTACATCGTGACAGTAGGAAAGTTGGAGGGGAGGAGGAACAGAGGGAGATCGAGAGAACAGATGCTGGACAGTTTGACATCATGGCATGGAAGATCATCTGTGTCAGAGTTGATTGAAAGTACACGAGACAGAAAGTCGTGGATAGACACGACTACCAACGCCACACGGTGTGGACGTTAAGAAGAAGAAGTCTGTAAAATTAGCATCCTCATCAAGTCCTTTAAAGAACACCACTCCCATCACACAAACTCTGAATGAAACTTGGTCCCTCACCAGATCTCCTACTGCATGTACTCTTCTGCCCAAGGTGGCTGTCATGTCCTGAGCCTATCTTCATGCTGGTCGGCTCCTACCTGACACCAAGCTCGCCACTACTGTTTTTTTACAATCCACCATGACACTTAATATTGCTGAAGTATTTCAGTTTCCAAGACAAAAAATAAAATAAATATTAAAAAAAATAAGCAACATACAAAAGAAAAAGGAAAATTAATGCACCCCCCCCCCCCCCCCCCCCCCCCCCCCCCCCCAAAAAAAAAAACATGGTATAGAAAAAAAAAACATTATTTATCCAATCTGCCCCATAAAATGTGAATAAGGTCCTTAACTTCCTAAAGCTCACATTATCTGAAGGCATTAAAATCTTCTGAGACTTACTTGTGGCAAATCATTCATGCCCAGCTTGTAGGAGAACATGCATCGCGTCAGGAGATTTGAGATCTGTAACGCCAGGGCAGCCCTGTACCGGTCTGAGTCTGTGACCAGGTAGCGCACTTCGTCATGGATGCTGATACAGAAGCGTCCCTTGATGTTGTATGTTGTCAGCAGCCAGCGCATGCAGACCAGCATCAAGTGCAGGTAATCCACAGCTGAACTCTGCACCACCCAGTTTATTCGTGATGGAAGAAACTGAGAAGTAGAGAAAACAGTGGTAATGGAGGTCAACAAGGCAGTGTCTAACTAATATAAGTCCTCTTCCTTTCGTGCGATCACATTTCTTCTTGTGATCACTTCTTTTTCTTTTCTTTTCTCTTTTTTGGAGGTCTTCTTTAGCTCCATACAACTATGAGTTTAGGATCATCATTGAAAAAGCAGTTGAGTCATTGAGTTGTCATTCACTTAAAGCTTTGAAGGTCATGGAGTTTCAGACTCCATCATTCAGGTAACCAGCGTTATGGAAATCCCCGGGATTGATTGCTGGAGTTATGCGGTTTTGTGCTTTTAAGGAACTCTCAGTGCTTAGTCACTGCACAGAGATAGACTAAGTCATATAGGAAAGAAACCTAGTGCCAATATCACAGCACTCTGGACAATTACATAAACACTCTATCGACATCTTAAGCAGCAAGTGCAGAGTACCAATTCTGATGGTACCAGTAAGAGTCTCATTGTTGTCCAGCTCCCCCCGAGTGTTCAGTGTCAACTAAATCAGATGGCCTCTCCTCACTGCACCATTCTTTTCAGACCGTGATGATCTATTTCTGCACTGGTTACTCCCTCTCAAAGAGCCTTTACAACACCATGCTTGTCATGCATCAATTTCCCATGAGGTGGTGCAAAACCAGCCAATCTATCTGTTTGTTCATTTCTCAGCATACCAGCATCCCCTGGAAAAAAATGTCCAAAGGACACTAACTACCCGGCGCAACATGCTCTGCTTGTGCAGCTTATTCTCAAGCCAGCAGAAGGCTGAAGTGACCCGTCCACCTCCATCTATATGCTGTTGTTTCATATGCCAGGCTAACTTTGACTAGTCAACATCCATTTACTTTTGCTATGAACTCTCAGCTATTCTTCTGCCTCTCAACGTGAGCCATCTGCATAGATTAGTGCTCGGCAAATCACAGCTCGCAAGCCGCATGCAGCTCTTTAGCGACCTGAGTGTGGCTCAGCCAGTCGGCTACAAATCGGTTTAGACTCAGAAAAACATGGTTCTTGATAAATTCTTGAAAAGAAATTTAGCTCTCAAAATTTTTTTTATTGTCCTGCTGCTGATTTTTGGTTCTTTTGACTAATGAGTTTGCCAATCACTAGTATAGATAATCACATCACCTTGGTGGGAACTGTCATGAATCATTTGTTGAACTGCTTCCGCAGCACCCACTGGACAGTCCCTACACTGATGGCCTAATTTTATTAGAACCCTACACAAATATGATTATTGCTTGGACACTTTGATCCAATATTCTCAAGCCTGCACGTGTCTAATAGTGTCTTCACCTTGCCCCATCCAAGACCTTCCTCTTTTCACTGGTGACTCTTAGCTTCATACAGGAGGTGCTTCTTATCTGCAGCTACTCTGAGATTTGACTTTGCTTGCAGTATTTTGAGCCCATCTATAACTGCAGGCAGTGCAAGTATATATCACATATGTACTACTAAGGTATTTTCCAGAATATTAATTTACTATCCCCTACTTTCAGCAGATGATGAGGTGTTGGCTGCAACACATGCTCTAAATCATGTGGCTATCATATATATGTGTGCTGAGTGTCTGTATGAGCTTAATCCCGCAGGTTGAGATAGGCTCTGTGCCCAAACAATAAACTTGGTCATTGCAAAACTCTTAATTGTATTGTTCAGAGGCTGTGAATTCTGGCACAAAGTCCTGGTTGTTTGTGTACTTCTGGACTTTGACCTCAGATGACCATGGAGAGTTATAATTAGTTCTTGACCAGTATCAGCTCTGCTCCCAATGCACTACCAAGTGTGGTTCAGCACCTCTGCATCCCATGATCATGAAATCACTGTGTTCATTCCAGAAATTTCTGTCTAGCCTGGTGCTATCAACATAAAACAATTTTTCACCTGTCTCTGCAGACAGAACACAAGCAATCATGTCACAATATTCTGTTCTTACATCATCTAAAACAAAGAGAGGCTCTAAAGCTTTGCTTATGCGGCACTCCAGAACTGGCGTCACAGGCGTCTCACAGCATGCAATCAACTCCAGGGCATTGAACATGTAGCTTTCTCTGCAGGATAAAACATTGATGAATACATAAGTTTATAACAGATGTTGAAAACAGGGGTTACTGCATTTAAGTTGTTATTAAAAAAAAAAAGCAACACAATATAAAATATGACTGGGATGCTCAATGAAGGGGGAAATCCACACATATAAAGGGGTATTTTTTGTGTGGACAAAAGTGACTTCAACAAATGAAACTATAATAAACATACACTGCAAAGTGAATGACAAATCATTAGGTTAGGTAATTCTTAGTGATCATAGAGATTCAAAACAATGTTTTCCTGTTTTAAATTTAAATAATGCGGACACAAACAATACATTGCACAATTTATTCCTGGCATATTTTGCTGTATCTCGTCAGGTGCAATGCTACAGAATTAAATTAACATATAATGAAGCACAAAATAAATAATTTTCTTGCCGAATTGGCACAATCCACGCTGTCGAGTTACTTTACAGCTCACCGCCAGAAATCCAAAATCATGTCAGGTGCATTTCTACAGAGTTAAATAAACATATAATGAAGGACAAAATAAATAATTTTCTTGCTGAAATGGCACAATCCACGCTGTCGAGTTGCTGTACAGCTATCCGCCGGAAATCCAAAATCACGTATTATCATGATAACTTCTAGTTAATCACGTGATCTTTCTGTTTACATAACATAGGAGAGCAGAGGTTTATTGATACAGCCTCGATCACTTTTAACAAAAATCTTTTCAGTGTGTGATAAATAATCCTAAAAGCACACTCTTTATCAATTAGGTGTCCAGAGTCAAGCAAATGACATCTTCGAGATGTCTGAGAAAAGCTGCAGGAGTGACCAAAAAAAGATAAAATCAGAAATTAGGTGACAAGAGAAAAAGTCACCCCGGAACCAATTCTAAATTACAAACGACGACAACAAATCAAATAGTGTGCAAACTAAGAGAGAATGCCTTGTGACACCAACAATGAAATAAACACTGTGGAGAAAGTATTACCTAGCTAGGCCTATTTTCTCTAAAAAGTTAGTTATGTTTCCTTTACAGGATGTTGCAGAACCAGCCCTAACATTTTTTAGCTGTTGTGGTTTTTCTCTAGGTAAATTTACATCCAGCAGTTTGCCACTGCTTTCTGGACTGTCAGCTTCTTGATACTACTGCTGAAACCAACGTAAGGCGCAAGACCCTCAGCTGAGATCGAACTCGGCACCCTGGCATTATGAAGCGCGTTCACAACGCCTAAGCCACAGACGCCGACAATTCTCAAAAGCTGTGCTTAATTAAAAATCGTATTCTTCATTAGCATTCCAAGCCTTTGTGGTTCATTGCTGCAGATATCTCACACCTCCATTCAACTGTGATTAGCCTTTTTTTTTATATTACAAAAGACAGTGAAGTTCATACTAGAGACAACATTGCAGATATAGATAATCTATTTCAAGTGAATGAAAGAAGAAGAATTCTCTTTCCAGTTGGTGACTTCAAGTGTTTGTAGGTCTGCTTATATGTTACCTCTACCCTGTTGTGTAGGTCGGCCTGTATGTCACCTCTACCCTGTCGTGTAGGTCTGCCTAAATGCTACCTCTACCCTGTTGTGTAGGTCTGCCTATATGTTACCTCTACCCTGTTGTGTAGGTCTGCCTATATGTTACCTCTACCCTGTTGTGTAGGTCTGCCTATATGTTACCTCTACCCTGTTGTGTAGGTCTGCCTATATGTTACCTCTACCCTGTTGTGTAGGTCTGCCTATATGTTACAGCTACCCTGTTGTGTAGGTTTGCCTATATGTTACCTTTACCCTGTCGTGTAGATCTGCCTATATGTTACCTCTACCCCGTCGTGTAGGTCTGCCTAAATGTTACCTCTAGCCTGTCGTGTACGTCTGCCTGGTGGTCTACTCCCATGGAACTCTTTTGTGTACGCAGTTTTTTTTTTTGGGTCTCTCTGTCATCTGCTATTCTCTCTATATGCCACAATCATAACAGTCATATGAGCACTCATGATGCTCAATGAAACAGATTAGAAATTTCAATGTGTGACTGAATCATGTATGACCTTGTTACATAGTTCATTCTATCAACCGTAGCTTTAAGTTGAAATATAATGTTACATTTATGTGCAAATTTTAATTAAGCCATATTTAATAGTTTTTAAAATATCTTGGTAAATGTTGACTACAAATGTGGCTATTTTCCCCGCATAAAATATGACATTTTTAATCAATGTCAATGAAAATATTTTGATAAAATTAATTTTCCTCCAATCTTTAACTAGTATGTACCCACAAAAAGCATTGTTTCCAGCAGATAAAATCAAATTCAATTTGGGGTTTTAACCTGTCTTTCAGCATTTCTGTAGATTTCTAATTCCAGTACTAGTCTTAAACACCTCACCGGTTTCAAGGCTTGGAGAGGGATATGCAACAAAATCTCTAAAGATGGTCGTTGCAGTGAGTTGGGAGAAACGTCTCTCTACCGACCTCACCTTCACAGATGTAAGCTCTTTCCAGGAGCTCAACGACCTGAGCACCCGTTCAACTGATTAAAGAATATCCGTTACAGGACACTGCAAACCAACCCCAGCGTTTCTCGGGTATTTGTGGTTTTACTTGCAATTATAAGTTCAGTAGTTCGCCATTTCTTTCTCAATAATGGGATGTCCATACCATTGTCAAAATCAACAAAAGGTGATCTGCTACCAACATGCCTGGAGCTGAATCGAACTGGGTATTTTGGAATTAGGAGTCCCATTTGTAACCTCTAATCCATAGATGTTAACTAAATAATAATGATACAATTATTATAAAATTCACAACAGATAAAGTAAAAGATGTTACCTATGCATTTGTTGTCTTCCGGCGTGATGTTGACAACATCACCCACTGAATGGTGGTTGGTCTACAAAATATAGGTCTAGCCCTATATGCTCAATACACCTGATGGCATGGAAAAGGTTCTTTACTTTACTTTTACTATTTGTTGTCTTGTAAAATTATGGATAAAACATACACAATTTACTTAAAGCCATGAAACAATGTCCAGACTCTAAACAGAAACTAGCATTTTTGCTCATTAATAAAAGAATCACTTACGTTCCTCCAATCCACTGTCTCTGAGCACTGCGTAAAAGAACAGGAAAAAATTCAGAAAATCACGTTAAAAACAACAAATTCTGCTAGCAATTGTTTTTCAATGAAACAATGGTAATATACCTCATACTCCCTGTATAAGTATTGGATCTCTATTTTGGAGAAGAAAGAAGAGATCCACCACACTCCCCAACAAGCAAGTCATAGGAGGTGACTAATTAGGGGGGCTTCCTTCCAGAGTTAGAGTGCATCTACCTGAGAGGCAAGGAACCAACAGTCTGCATTCAAATACACCATATCTGTAAAATGGACATGCATGAAAAACTCAAGTTCTGGATCAAGACAAAAGTCCAGGAATGGATGAACAACCAGATCTTTCCGCCAGTTTACAGCCGGTGAACGCTAAGAAGATGAATACTTCAAATGTTTTAAGTGTCATAGTCGTTGTCTGGTTTGCTTACCAAAAAAAAAAAAAATGGCCCTGGTTCAATATCAAGAAGAAAAGGATTTTTTTTCTGACCTCTGTGTAGCTCAAAAGCCAACCCATACTTATAAAATGAGTACAGGATAATTCTAAGAACAGCATGAAAATCAAAATTTGAATATTGAAAACAGAAGACACTGAATGAAGAGAACTAAATACCAACATCTAGACTAGAACAATCTACATTCATTGAAACCAAGATTGTCAGTGAAGTTATCAAAGTGTGCAGAATATTTTGCATCATCAACTATAAAACCTATAGATAGAATATCAAAAGCTTTGAGTCCCAGGGGGTTTAGCATCAGAGGCCCAAGGGGTGGTAATGCAATTTTTTTAATTTCACAAGTGTAACATATTAAAACATACCATTACTAATTCAATTGCCACATACAATACACACTTTATACATCAAAGTGACCAGGGATTCTTAAGAAAAAATTATAGAATACAGCTACAACAAATAATTGCGTTAGTATTTATATATTAGTAAATAAACAGACGGTATGTTTACAAAATATTAGTAAAATTAAATTTTAAAAATTCCACTTACCACCATCGCACCCAAGGAAAACGTTAAAATATATTCCACAAAAAACAAAAAAAAATCACAAATAAATATGAACCACTTAGTAATATATAAGTAAAATACAAACTTAATCTATATGTTAGATTTTGTTCCAAAGAATCTTTTGAAGCATCATAACAAAGCACCATTATTTGGTAAAGAAAACTGACTCCCAAAACAATAAGTATCTTCACACAAAATTAAGTTTTTATAACACTCAATTTGCCTGTAATTTTGTAGCTATGTTCCTAAATAATAAGGGTAATAGCACTAGAACTAACTGACACTGAAGAAAATCGTCTTTTCACTAACATTTATTCAATTTGTGCCAGCTGACTTTGCTATCACTGTACCTTTCGCGTGAGGTACACATTAGACATATCTCTCATCAAAGTTTGACTATTAATGACTGAAACATGTCTAATTCGCAACGTTATCTAACTTCGGATAAATTAAAAAAACACGTACTTTATTTAAATATGAAGCTTCTAAAGCCGTAAATCATGTTGGCATGCATGCAGAATTCTGCTTGGCAGCCATATTCTTTTCAAACAAACACTTATAGTAACTCTGCAAATCTCGCAAATATATTTTCAGCTTTCAAACCACGTTTCTAAATGAGCATGCATGATATCAGACACGAAGAACTTGAAAGGAAGTTGAAATTGAGTGGTCCGCACTTTATAACCACTCAGTGGTAGATTAAAAACCTTCACTTGTCACACATCGATTGGGAAGCGCATTTGTAACAAATTAGAGCGTGATGTGTTTCCTGGGACTCAAAGAGTTAAAGTAATTGACCCATAAAATCTAGAAAATGAGGAACTTTACTTACCCGAGGAAGAATTAGATCCACATACAATGTAAATTTTAGAAAATATTCTTAAACAAAGCAAAATGCAGAAATTAAAAACATACTGAGCTTTATAAAACTGAATAATTAGTACTGACTTTCGTTGCCCTTTTGTTTGCTTGTACATGGACTGAGCCTTTCTTTTTGCTTCTTGAGCACTAAGCTGTGGGTTGAACTGCATCAGCAGTCTCTCAGCAAAGGTCACACCAGCTCCATAAATACGACCATAGTTCATGACCTTCAGGAATGTATGTAAAGTATAACAGTGTGACGAAATGACCTCAGTGGTCTCAGAAGTTATATTGTGTTTAATAATTTCTTATGTTCAGAGAAGGACAAAGAATTAAAAGCAATAGACACTGAGCCTAAAATAGTTCTAAAACCACTATAAGGGATTTGAGAATTGTTTAAACTGTGTTTCCAGTCTTAGCCAGACAAAGCAACCTTGCTTTATGTAATGTTACCTAATACTACTGTAGCTAGAGTTTCACCTGCCCATGTCATATTATTATCTCCTGCCCAGTCTGTAGAGGCAAGTAAAGGGGGAGATAACGTAGTATCACACCTGATTAGCTCCCCTGAACCCGACCGTAGTGTCATAAAAATTACATAACACACACTGAGTGGGGCCGTTTGATCAAACTGGATCAGGGGAATTAAGTGGTCTGGTAGAAATTTCTAGACAGGATGGCGTCCAGCGTCGGAAGTTTCACACATGATAGTGGAATTCTCAAGAGAACAGATGTTTGGCAATTAGGAATGTTTAATCTTGGTCAAGGTCGTACTGTAGGCCGTTCACTGTGAGTGACAGGCCCATTGATAGCTAGGTTGATCTGATAAGTACCTCAGAGGTGGGGCTTAAGTCATCTCCTTGAGGGTTGGGTTGAACCTAGTAGAGGGTGGAGTTTAACCTTGCAGACAGATAGAGGTATTAATAAGACAAGCCCTGGAATTCCCGTCATAATCGCTGCCACGAGCAACAAACAGGTCGACCTTAGAGGTAAATCTAATGGTTTGATTCTAGTTTGGCGATTGCTGGAAGTTTCCAGGTAAGCATGTACAATTATTTTCAATATTGTATACATAGGTTATACATAATGTGTTCACCTAAACAGGGGATTTGTAACCCCAGGGAAAGAATCATGAGTGTATATTATTCACTGTCACTGAAAGATAATATTCAGGACAGCATGCTCGTATAAAATGTTGGGCGTGTTCAGCACATAACCTGCGCCACATGTTTATGTCAAATCAATGTCAGCAAGTTGGAAGTCTGAGTGATGACGGACAACAGAAAGTCAACTATCATGACAGAACCTTAGAGGGAAGGCAGGATATGTGAGACGTCGGTGTGAGACACAAAGACCTTCAGAACAGACTGGAGAGAATGTGGAATATGAGGAGGAGTGATGAGATTTACTGTATTATTATATATTGTATTAATTGACACATGTATTCTTAGTGTAAGTCAAGATACTACACGTATGTGTTTGTTTCCATTATTACAGCTCCAATGTGGGTGAGGATCAGTCTTTTCTAAAAACAGAAATAGAGGGTCATCACGGTCACGAGACTACATTGTGTTAGAACCAGGAGAAGGTAGAAGACAGAGGAATCATTTGCCCTGTCTAATAATTCATTCAGTATAATGCTATAGACATCTAAAATTCCTTTCCTTCTCTTGTGGGTACCAAGTTCAGCTAAAGTTAATATAAATAACGAGCCAATATGGCTGTTTTCTTGGATATCCAGAACTTTGTCTGAGAGCAACATAGCCCGGATATTAGTTCAGTTAACCTGGTGGAGGGGATGTGTTGAGAGGAAAATTCCCTACTAAACAGATAAAATTCAGTTAAACCCAAATCCAGGGAACCCACGACACGGGACGTCACACTGAAAGTGTTGTAATTTCCAAGGGAGTGGGACGTAACGTCACAAACAGTAGTAAATGAACTTACATTTCTCATCATAAATACTTCTTCCTCTTCTTTTTTCCTCTCTAGTTCTGTTCTGCCTTTTAGCATTAGGTTTTGAGGGCGCAACACGTGTAAGTAAGCCCTGGTGTCTGCTATGTAGATGCTGGTATTTACAGCATCAAATATTCCATTTATTCATGGTTGACCTTTAGTTCTGCTTCCACTGTGCCTAAGTGACAGGGCTCTCTGTGATCTGGTGAGAGTCTTGACATATGGCAGAACCATTTGATCTGTTTTCTCTTGACATAGTTAAGAACTATTTCCATTGCAACTTTATAATTCGAACACGCAAACAATTAAGTAAGCCTGGAGTTGTTGCAGCATATTAAACTATATACTGACCTACAAACTGATCCCTATCCATGTATCAAAACTCAAGGTTGTGTTGGAGTATATAGAAATAGGAATTTGTGCAGTGAACAATTTATATCAATATCAGTTCTCTTTATGCTTAGTGGCACATGAGGCTTCAGAGATGACTTTGCATGCCTTGCTGTCCTGTGCAATGTTCAGTGCAGTTTTTGATGTCAGATATGCAGCACTCAGTTAACTTTCCATCGTTTGTTTCCATGTTGTTTTTTGGGCATCCCGTCTTTCGCTTTTCTACATTTCTTTAATTACTTGGATAGTTTTGGCTGTTTCAAACATGATTCTTACATTCCGGAAACCAGTTCTCAATTTAGTTTTGACATCCAGCAGAGTTGTTTTCTCATCATGGGCTTCCTTTTGGATTTCACCAGTGTTGTTCATACTAACAGAACTCTGTCCCAAGGCTGCCAGACATCTGGAGCACTTATTTTCTCTTGAAGTTTCTCTTACATTGTAGTTTTTGTACATGGCAGAGCTGTCAATACAGTACCCAACCCCTGAGCCTGGAGGACCGGGAGGCTATCTTTAGTTTGGCTCCTTACCAATGACCTGTCCGGCTTAGGTGACCCTGCCAGGAACATATGTTCCCACCGGCATAGCTCACTGGATCACTGGGGCTCTCAAGCTCCTCCACCACTACTAGGTCATGGCCTCTTGGGGAGCAACAATTTACAGCTTAACATAAAATAAACTTAAACTTGACAGATAAATGGAGGGAAAACCATGAGCACAAATACAGCTGAACATTTCAACCCGAGTTCTTCTTCATGTTCACCATCTGTGATTTCTGGAGAAAAACTGTTGCTGATCGTCCACTTCTCGACTTTGGTCTTGTTCCATAAATTTAGTGTGGCAAGCACATCCATTAAACAGGTCTGGCTTATCTGTATGCAGAGTTCTTTCCTCATCTCATAGGCACACTCTGATGTTAAAGGAAACATCCCTAATTAGCTGCTTTTTATGCCAGGCTTGTTAGGGGGTAGTTGACTATCCCCCCCCCCCCCCCCCCCCCCCGTTTGGGCCGTGGGAGCAACATAGGCACAATCAGGGTTAACTAGTTAATCAGTTAATCACTTATGTGGTCTCCGTGACGAAGTGGTCAAGACGTTTGCTTGTCGCTCAGAAGGTCATGGGTTCATTTCACGGCTGTGTCGTTCAATTCATGAATGCAATTTTTACAGAGATCCCCGAGGATCGTCGCCAGAGCTATGAAGTTCATGCTCTGTACGATGCTCTCAGCAGGCGGCTAGCCATTCTGCTGGAAGAGACTGAGCCAAATGGGATAAAACTGGATGCAATGAAGTTGATCCCCCTCGACTTTAACCAGTTGATCACTGTTCCATCTTCATGGCAAACAGGTCAATCCATAATAACTCCATTCCTGTGTCAGTCAAAAACCACACAGAATGCCAATCACTGTCCCTTGGGGGCAAATAATGAAACAAACTGCATTCTAGCCAAAGGCAATATTAATGTATTAAATACATAAGGCAGCTGCCAGAAGTGCCAACACAGTCAGTCTGCCATCAGAATGGCAATTCATCATCAACTGAAGCATAGTAACACCAAAATCAGTGGTTGCATACATAATATGCATAAGACACCACCAGTTTTGTGGCAAAGGCCATCTGCCATTTTTTTAAACCTGCACTGAACCAGAGTCTTTATCAACAGACAAAATCCCCCGTGTGGGTCCTGGGGCCCCATTGTGGGGAAAACAAGAATAGACCCACTGCCTCCCCAAAAGCATGTCGTAAGAGTCGACTAATTGGGGAGCTTCCTTTGAAGTCGGAGTGCATCTGCCGGAGAGGCAAGGAACCAACAGTCTGTATTCAAGAGAATGAGACCTGTAAAACTGATGCACACGCAACACTCAGGTTCTGGAGCAGGACTGCAGTTCAGTAGTGGATGAGCAACCAGAACCTTCCGCCAGAGTTTACAGCTGGTGAACGCGAAGAAGAAGAAGAAGAACAGACAAAATAGCAGGTATTGTTTGTCGATTAGTCCACTGATAAAGACTGGTCAACAGGCTAAATTGTAAATGTGCACTTTTGTTTTGTTTGTTGATAAAGATTCTGGTTAAAATGTAGAGGTGTATGTGTGTGTGTGTGTGTGCATCTTTTCCTTTCTTCCCGCTGAGCTTGTCAGTGATGCTTCGATTTGTATTTAGTTAGTTCCTGATATCTGCTTGCCCGCAATTAAATTACAATTTGTGCTGTTTTCGTAATAGAGGTTGGCTGCAATATGTCCACTGCCAACTAAAACAATATTATGTGATGAGGTCCCAATCTCTTCCTCGGTGCGACTCATGTACCCCTGTCTGAAAGTGCTGGGAATGGTCTTTCTGTATCATGTCCGATGCAGGAATCAAACCCTGGTAAACATTGAGGATTGCACCAGGAAACAGTTTCCCCCAACATCTAAACCACATACCCTGCAGTAACTCTTATTTAATTCACAGCTTGACTGCTTGTCAAGCAAGTTCTCGTAATTTAACATTTTATTTCCCTTATCTACGTACAGTTCTCTACACTATTTAACCTGTTTACCTTATCCACACATAATTACCACGTACAATGTAACTTTACTCTACACTTTATCTACAAATCAATATACAGATATGACACACACATATAAATCCTTTCAACTGTAAATTCTGTATTAGGCGTCTGACCTGTTACAGCAAAATATGCTAGGCAATAAATTGTGAAATACACTCTGTGTGTTCTCGTTATTTAAAAGTAAGAAAATACTCAGTACCTTGGCATGGTCTCTGCTAATGTTAACAATCTGTGCTGTTTTACTGTGCAGGTCTGTCTTGTCTGCTTTGTTACCCTGCAAAGTCATCCAGCCGAGCGCGGTGCAACCTGTTGTGTAGTACAACACAATTGTGTCAGTTCAATTTGGCCAGCTTTTAAACACAATTACAATGCAGTAGCAAAAGTGTAATCAACTTTTGCTGTTAGTGAAAGTGTACAATGGTACAAAAGTTTAGGTAAGAATAATAAAATTTATAAAAATATTTGAATTAAAACTACAGATTCGAAATAAAAAAAAATAAAAAAAACACAAAAGAACAATAATAGGGAAAACATAGCATGGCATAAAATAAAATGACATGAAATCATTAAACAAAAAATGAAATCTGACTGGTAAGGTATGTCGTGAAATGATAGTCATTACACATCGGTTTGTAAGGCTGATAACCTGTCTTACCTGTAATCTGCACAAAATTCAAACTTGGACTCGCCCAGAAATATATAGTCCCTTATATCTATATATATAGGCCTGTATTGGACAACATTATTATGTCTGCCTTTTCTGGGTACTTTAACTAAACTCCACTTTTAAATGTATATCTCTTGGGGATATATTTAGGGAGTTAACTGAGGTTTCTTGGAAACCGATTTACTCCTTGCCCCAGTATACAAGGAACTTCTTTTGTACCAACGCCTGAAATGTCTAACTGACGCCATTCTCCTTGCCAGCTTCTCAAGCCTCCAGATGTGTTAATCTGTGCCTGTATACTTTAAATTTTCAAGGCAATCTGGAAAGATCTCAGTTTTACATATGCTTGGGATGTATATTTTCTGAAGAGCTGGCAGAAGATTCACAGTCTCACCAACATCCACTCACCAATCCAACCACCAGAACCAACTTGTTACCCACCAGCTAACACCTGTGAAGGTTCCTGACATCTCCAAAAATGGGGGAGATTGTGCCTCAAACAGCTACCAGTGCCAGAGTAATGTGGCTCTAAGACATTGTGTGTCCTTACTGGTGATATAGACATGCTAGATACCAGTACAGTTGTTGTACAGTGAAGTACTCTTGCTACTTGATCCAGTGGAGCAGAATTCCCAGAGTCAAAGACAGTCAAATCATCCGGAGCTGAGGGAGGCATCATAGACAGAGATAAGAGAAGATAAGTCTAATGCTTCGCATGATGTTGTGTTCCTCACAGCTTCCATTGGTTCCCATGATGAGAAGATGTCACCTCCAGGACCGGCTGTCTGCCTAGTTTCCTTAGGATCTAGACATTAGTGCTGAAATTCTTTCACTGATAGCTGGAATTCACTTCAATTGTTTTTGTACAGATATTATACTAAATACATGCATTCATTTTCATGGCTGACTTAGGTTTCTCTATGTCACCTTCTTAAGTGTTTAGCAGTTGTATGTGTATGTATCTTCATTATATGTGTTAACATGGTTATGATAATGAATTATCATAACCTGGGGGCTTTCTTTAGTAAGTAGTGGGGGTGTCCAGCCAAGTGTGCCTAGAAATATTGTATTTATATACTGATATATTTTGTAGTGCCAATACTTGAGTTGCCCTACTCCAGAGATAAGTTGATCGTATATTGGCCACGGGGAATCCCTTAGACCAATACGAGCCAAACGACTCAACAAAATTATCTCTGAGTGCTGCTGGTTCTGAAGGAGAAATCCTTACATTAGGCACGCGACAGGAGTGATATGTGACAGAACAACATATCCCCAAAAATCTGTGGTCTCGTCGTGGGATTGTTTTGTACACTGTTCAATCTTTAAATTTGCTGGTGATCTTGGCCAGGAGTTGTTCAGTGTTTGTTTTTTGTTAACACAGTTGTGACCATTCTGGGTCAGTTCTTAGAGTATACTCCTAGGAGTGATTTGTAATCATTGTGGTGTTTTTTGTGGTGTCTAAGTACATTGGGTTAGGTACAACCTTGGTTGGTGGTGATAATTTAATCTATTGTTGATTATATTTACATTGTTGGTGACAATATATTTTGTTGTGGACTGTTAGATTGACAAGACAGCATGTCGCAGTCAAAAATTTCCATACAGGAATTGAAGGACATGGCTGTCCAGATGGGATTGGAGGGTAAAGAAATGACCGAGTGGATTAAAACCACGGAACGTGAGATGAGGATGGAAGCCCGTGAGGCTGAGAGACTCAGAATTGAGGCAGAGAAGGAAAGCGAAAGACTCCGAATTGAATCTGAGAGGATTCAAGAAACTGAAAGACTTAATTGAATTGAATCTGAGAGACTCAGACTTGAGTCTGAGAGGGAGTCAGAAAGAATGAAGTTGGAACAGGAGGTGAGGTTAAGAGAATTGGAACTTCAGGCACAGAGAGAGGGTAATAGACCCAGATCTCCAACACCTGATATTGATGGTGCATCAACGCACAGTAGCTCAGCTCAAGCGATGAACTTTCCTATGCCAGTCTTCGACCCGAAGGCTGAAAATATTGAACAGTACCTAGACCGATTTGGCAAATTGGCATCTTTGTACAACTTGGAAAGGAATATGTACACGCTGAAGTTGGCTCAAGGTTTGAGGGGTGAGGCATACGAGATTTATCAACGGATGCCCACCGGTACTGAGACTGATTATGATGCATTGTGTCAGGCTTTACTGAAACGTTTCGAACTTAATGCTGCGACATACAGACAGAAGTTCAGAAATGAGAGAAAGATGACAGGGGAGAACTATCCTCAGTTCGCCAGTCGCCTTCAGGGATATTTGACAAGGTGGAGGGAAATGTCTGGATACTCCTCTTCTTTTGAAGATTTACAGGAGATGATCCTAACGGAACAACTCCGAGAGACATTACCTCGACCTATGCAAACCTTCCTGACGGAGAATGGTGCTGACAGACTGAGTGAGATGTTGATGTATGCTGAGAGGTATGAGATGGCACATAAAGAAGTGTGTATAGGTGGGAAACCCAAGGCCCAGGGCCAAGGGAAAAATAATGGTAATGGTCATAAAACCCATCCAAATGAATCCCCTAAAAAGAATTCATCCCAAGCACAACCCCAGAACCCCTCAAAAGTTCAGGGAACACAATATAGACAACCCTTTAATGGCCCTAAAAAGCCTTACTGCCATATTTGTAAAAATAATAACCACTGGACTAAGGAATGTAAATCCAAACAGTCAGGGAATTTACAAGTATCAGCTTTGTTGTCTACTGTAGTACCTTCTACCCAGGAACAATTGTACAATGGTTCCAATAGGCCTCCTGTGGTAGAGAGGGTTTGGGCTAATGGATATTCTCTAAATTGTCTGTATGATAGTGGTTTGTCATACGGCTGTGTGGTGAGGCCAGAGTTTGTAAAACCTGATCAGTATACTGGCAGATTCATAGAGCTCCAATGTGCCACATTGGATGCTAAACCTTTAAACTTGCCTATTGCTAAGATTAAGGTCCGTTCAAAGTATGTCTCGGGGGTAATTGAGGCTGCAGTGCTCGAACACTGTACCTTTGATTTAATTCTTGGCGCTACTTATGTATTTTTAGCAGAGCCGAAGAAACCTTCAGAGCATCTTGCTGCGGTGACCACCCGAGCACAACATAAAAGTGCTTTAGAGGATTCTCCTCATGTAAATCCTCTTCCTGAGGAAATTAAGGTGGCCCAAAGTAGTGACCCAACCCTTAAGGCATGTTTTTAAAAAGTTAACTGCAAGTCACAATCCTCCTTTGAAGAAAGAATTTTTCATGAAAGGTAAGTTGCTTTACAGATGGGCAAGTGACAAGTATACAGAGCACAGTCAACTTGTAGTACCCAAAACATATAGACAGCAGATTCTCCAGATGGGGCACACTATAGCCTATAGTGCCCATATGGGAATACATGCAACGACACAACGCATTGCCTGCCATTACTTTTGGCCAGGTATGTCAGCAGATATCATGCGTTATGTCAAATCCTGTCCGGAGTGCCAGAAGGTAGCTCCCAAAGGCAGGAATGCACCAGTCGGACTGGGGGAAACCCCTGTCACCTCCACACCTTTTGAAAGGGTGGCGGTCGATTTGGTTGGACCACTTCCTCTCACAAAGAAGAAGAATGCTTACATATTGACCTTGGTCGACTGTTGTTCAGGGTATCCGGAGGCTGTTGCACTTCGGAGGATTGACAGTAAGACGGTGGCAGAGGCATTGATGAGCATTTTCACCAGAGTGGGATTCCCTTCGCAGATACTGACAGACAATGGATCTCAGTTTAAAGGGAAACTAATGGAGGAAGTGTTTCAGATAATCAAGTCTCAACACATTTGCACCAGTCCATACCGACCCCAAGCGAACGGCCAGAATGAGCGGTTCAATGGAACGTTGGTATCGCTTCTGAGAAGATTAACACAGGAAAAGCCAGAGAGGTGGGACGAGTATCTGTCTGCAGCACTATTCGCCTACCGGGAAGTACCCAATGCCTCTACTGGATTTCCACCTGCGACCTTGGTGTTCGGAAGACCCATTTCTGGACCCTTGGCCATTCTCAGGAAGACATGGACAGACGAAGGGGCAGATGATTCCTTGAAAACCATATCACAGTATGTGCAGGAACTCAAGGAACGGTTAAAGCTAGGGTGGGACCTGGCCAAAGAGAACTTGATTCGTGCACGTAAGAGGTACGCTGCACATTTCAACCGGAAGACGAAGGAACGATGTCTTGAGGTTGGAGATAGGGTGCTTTTGCTGCTACCATCAGGGAAGTCTAAGTTAGAGTTAGCTTGGGGAGGCCCTTATACGGTGGTAGAGAAGATATCCAGGATCCATTATAAGATCAACATTAAAGGTAAGTCAAAGGTCTATCACATTAATCTCCTCCGGAAATACAACGAGAGAGAGGTAAGTGACACACCGACCCTCTTGACACTTTCTGTAGCTATGGAGGTGGAAGGTGGAGAAGCCACAGCTGTGGAATATCCTCTTCACCCCAGGGAGACCTATAAAGATGTAGAGGTTAACCCAACTCTCTCTGTCTCTCAGAAACAAGCTATAGAACCACTCTTGTCAGAGTGTAACTCTGTCCTGAGAGTTAAGCCAGGGCAAACTTCATTATTGGAGTATAATACGACATTGGTTCCTGTTGAGCCTTTCAGTCAATGCCCTGTGCAAGCTCCTCTTTTTAAAGAGGAATGGAGTAAACCTCCAGACCATCAGGAGGACCAGAAGGTGAAGAATTTTCAATTCACACCAGGGTTCCTTCCTGTGTTTGTTGGAGCACATAGTGACGAGGGGAGGATTATCCTTCCGAACCTCGCGAAGGATCAGACGGGAGGGATTATATCCCACATGCCTCGACGACCTTCCTGTGTGACTACTGATGTAGGAGACACACCGGTATATTTCCTGAATATGACAGGAGTACCAGGATGGTGTGTAGGTTTATTCAGCCAACCCGATCGGGGGGTTCGGTCTGAACCTACATCTTTGCATGTACCTGGCAGGGATCAGTGATACATGGATGGAGTCATCAGTCTTAGGTCTTCAGGGCCATCGACTGATTCTATATAGATTCCTTGTTCAGTAGTATTGTATAGTGGTCATAGGTTTCTCTATTTTCACATGAATTGTCATTATTGTATATATTTCATCTGTCTCTGAGAGGTTGGTTTGGTCAACCCTTTGATTCAGAGCAGATTTCTTGAGCCGCCATCCCTTGTCTGATAATTCACAGACTGAAGGTGATGAGCAAGCTGAAAGTAGTGAGTCCATAGATGTGTAAATGGCTGATCATTTTTCATTCGCGTAGTACGCTCTTCCCTTTGGGGGGGGGGTACTGTCGTGAAATGATAGTCATTACACATCGGTTTGTAAGGCTGATAACCTGTCTTACCTGTAATCTGCACAAAATTCAAACTTGGACTCGCCCAGAAATATATAGTCCCTTATATCTATATATATAGGCCTGTATTGGACAACATTATTATGTCTGCCTTTTCTGGTTACTTTAACTAAACTCCACTTTTAAATGTATATCTTTTGGGGATATATTTAGGGAGTTAATTGAGGTTTCTTGGAAACCGATTTACTCCTTGCCCCAGTATACAAGGAACTTCTTTTGTACCAACGCCTGAAATGTCTAACTGACGCCATTCTCCTTGCCAGCTTCTCAAGCCTCCAGATGTGTTAATCTGTGCCTGTATACTTTAAATTTTCAAGGCAATCTGGGAAAGATCTCAGTTTTTTACATATGCTTGGGATGTATATTTTCTGAAGAGCTGGCAGAAGATTCACAGTCTCACCAACATCCACCCACCAATCCAACCACCAGAACCAACTTGTTACCCACCAGCTAACACCTGTGAAGGTTCCTGACATCTCCAAAAATGGGGGAGATTGTGCCTCAAACAGCTACCAGTGCCAGAGTAATGTGGCTCTAAGACATTGTGTGTCCTTACTGGTGATATAGACATGCTAGATACCAGTGCAGTTGCTGTACAGTGAAGTACTCTTGCTACTTGATCCAGTGGAGCAGAATTCCCAGAGTCAAAGACAGTCAAATCATCCGGAGCTGAGGGAGGCATCATAGACAGAGATAAGAGAAGATAAGTCTAATGCTTCGCATGATGTTGTGTTCCTCACAGCTTCCTGTGTCCAGTGATGAGAAGATGTCACCTCCAGGACCGGCTGTCTGCCTAGTTTCCTTAGGATCTAGACATTAGTGCTGAAATTCTTTCACTGATAGCTGGAATTCACTTCAATTGTTTTTGTACAGATATTATACTAAATACATGCATTCATTTTCATGGCTGACTTAGGTTTCTCTATGTCACCTTCTTAAGTGTTTAGCAGTTGTATGTGTATGTATCTTCATTATATGTGTTAACATGGTTATGATAATGAACTATCATAACCTGGGGGCTTTCTTTAGTAAGTAGTGGGGGTGTCCAGCCAAGTGTGCCTAGAAATATTGTATTTATATACTGATATATTTTAATTCACTTGCAAAGGTCCAGCGCTAACTACCCTTGATAACACCCAGATGCCTTAGGAAAAGCTGATAACTAACCCACTTTCATTATCTGAGACCCACTGAAAAGTGACATTAATAGACCCACTGTAGGAAAAGCAAAACTGTGTCAAATACATTGTGAAGTGACATTTTAGACCCACTGTAGGAAAAGCAAACTGTCAAATACATTGAAAAGTGACATTATTCGACACACTGTAGGAAAAGCAAACTGTTGTGTCAAATACATGAGTAGTGACAATATTAGACACACTGTAGGAAAAGCCAAACTATGTCAAATACATTGAGTAGTGACAATATTTAGACACACTGTAGGAAAAGCAAACTATGTCAAATACATTGAGTAGTGACAATATTAGACACACTGTAGGAAAAGGCAAACTATGTCAAATACATTGAGTAGTGACAATATTAAAAACACACTGCAGGAAAAAGCAAACTTATGTCAAATACAAAGAGAACTGGACATTATTTGACACTGTAGGAAAAGCAAAACGTGTCAAATACATTGAGAAGTGCCCATTACTAGACACACTGCAGGAAAAGCAAAACTGTGTCAAATACACTGAGAAGTGACATTATTAGACACACTGTAGGGAAAAGCAAACTATCAATTCATTGAAAAAAGCAGAAAGGTTCCAAGTGGTTTAGAAGTTTTGTTTAGAAGGTAGGCAAAATCAGTCCCGATCCACAAATCACAAGCACTATGTCTAAGAAAAGCTGATCTGAGACCAAAGGGAACCTAAGCAGAAAGACTGACAAAGCAAACATGACGTACATTAAGAACAAAATGGTAATGGGCCAGTACGTTTCTATCAAGTACTGCAACAACATTTATCCTTCCAATGATCTGGCATATCCTAAACAGTGGGACAATGAGTATATGTTGTGAGGAATCTCAGCCCCTGTGGATGGTCCAGAGCACCATGAGGGGACCGACACATAATTCATTTGATGGCAAAAGTAGAAAATTGAAGAGGTAATGATGACGAGACTGTTTTCAAGTCAGTGCTTCTGGCTCAAGCAATCAGGGGAGCAATAAAATAAGCAAATGCAGCCTGAAAGCTTCATTAAAATCATTACAAGTGACATACCATTTTTCATAAAATAGGCATCCCTTAAAAAACCAGCAATCCCTAGTTCCGAGAGTCCACATAGCTCCCCCAAACAGTAGCCTGGTGGGGGGAAAGTTCATGCTTAGCCCTCCCTTTTCTCTTTTGTACAAAAAAAATTTTTATAGTAAACTTCAATTTAAAAAACGAGAAGAGCATTGTAGTTGAAAGCAAAAAAGAATTGAATGTTGAATGAATGTATTCTACTTTTCGATTTCCCCAAAAAATTTGTAAAGGACAGTTAAGTCAGTTTTAAAAAAAGGCAAACACAAAATAAGTGAAAAAAATTTTACTACAAGAAAGACAATAAAAAAAACTCACTAAGCATTACTGCTGTCAACCCTTGGGTTTCTGCCTTCTT